>QLOH01000771.1:0-435083 GCA_026901365.1 Sesbania bispinosa | reverse complement strand
CATGATTTAGAGTTAGGGCTGTGGTTTTTTGCCCTCAAAATTTGGAGGAATTACCTGTTTGGTGTGAGATTTGAGGTCTTTAGTGATCATAAGAGTTTGAAATATCTTTTTGATCAAAAAGAACTCAACATGAGTGTTAGGATTTGATTTTGAATTATTTCGAATTCCTCAAATGATGACAAATAAGGCCATTTCGAATTTCCAGAAGAAGAACAATATGATTATTTTGAATTCTGATTGAAAATCTTATTAACTTAGAAAATATTTGAAGAAGTTAATATAGAAACTTTGGAAATTCGGAAGAGAAGATATATTGTGAATTCGAAAATGTAAAAGATGTAAATGAAAGTATTCCAAATCAGGTAAAGGACAATTCTTTTATTTTAAGTCCAAAATTCGAATTACATGTTGTTCGAATACATTGGAATACACTTAGATAGGAAACTGTCCTAAACACCTGAATATTAGAAAAGAAACTATCCTAAAGTATACTAAATACTTCATTCTGGTCTTCCATGTCTTTTCTTCTTCTTTCATCCAGCACAGGTCTGATAAAACCTAGAAGCTCCTTGCACCTGAGGAGGAAGATCGAAGTCAGCATGGAAAATAAAAAATGAATATTTTGGCTATTACGTTCAATCCAATATAAAACTTTCAAGGAGAAAGATTAAAAAGCCAATAACTTGGCTATTACGTCAATCTTAAAAAATGAAGTCATTCCAGATTAGATTGAACGTAACAGCCAAAGAAATTAACTTCTTCATATTCTTTGAAGAAATTCTAAAGAGATTTCGAAAAGATGAAGAGAAGAGAAAAAGAGAAGAATGAAGAAGTTTGAATGAATGAAGTGAAATGACTCCCATTTATAGGAGTTAAAAGAGCCAAGAGCCATTAATGTGCCACTGTAACGTCCAATAAGAAAAAGCACATGTGAAATGAGAGGACGGTGGCCGGTGGTCTTCACAACCTTTGAATGACTAATAAAATATGCCACATAGCATAAAAGAAAGAGAAAGTCAAAATTCGAATCAACATCTTTGAATTCGAAAAGCTTGAAAGGTACAGAGTCAAGATAAAGAATATTCGAAGCAGCAGAATTCAGAAATTAAGATAGAATTCAAAGAGGAATTCGAAACAGTCAGAAAGCAGAAATTCGAAGACACATTTTGAAGACTTAGAAGAATTCTGAAGAAAACAGAAGACTCATTTTCGAAAAGACAGAAGACTCATTTTCGAAAAGATAGAAGATATCAAGAAACAGTTATTGGAAGTTATGAAGATCAAGACAAGTGTCACCTAGTTAGTGGTTGATTTTCAAAATTTGTAATTAGTTTTCTGGATAGCAGAAACGTGGCAAGCATCTACGCTGCCAACACATAGGGTTGCTGATGTGTCAAGCATGCATTAGTTAGCCGTTAGGATTGGAATCTATAAATACTAGAACCCACAATGTAATAAGGGTTGGCAAATCACTCACTCAAATTCTCTGAAACACCTTAACGTCCAAACTCACAGCGACAAACAGGTTACAAGGAGAAGAACAGTACGTGATGAACCCATCCAAATTTATCTTAATGCAATTGTTCTTACAATTCAATTTTTCTTTTCTTTTGTTTACATTCTGCAATTTACATTTTGCAATTCATTTCTTGTACAATTTCTTACTCAAAACTTTTACTGAAGTTTCTCAAAATCAGTTTCTGAAAACTCATGTTTTAAACTTGATAGAATTCTGAATCAAGCAATTTTATGGAAATTAAGTTCTTTGATGAAATTCTGAATCAAATCTTTTTAGAACTTATTGTTTCTGGATTTCTAACGTTTAGAAAATTAATTGGTGAAATTCTGAACCATTTAATCTAAGTTTCCAGAAAATTCATTCTTTTGATCATTTGAACACATAAACCTACTTTTTTAAAAGAGTCCCGTAAGAGGATTTGATTCTAATCCCCAGATTGCTCGTAGAATCAAAGTGATAAATTCAATTTTTCGAATTTGAATTTTATCACCACAAACAAATTGGCACGCCCGTGGGAAATTGCCAAAAAGTAGTGTGTTACGATTTTCTGAATAGATTTGTTCTTGTTCTTGTATGCGTTTGAGAAGTGGAAGGACAATTTCTGTTCAAATGGCTAATAGTGGTAGACAAAATGCAAATGGAAATAACAATAGGGATAATGCTAATATCACAAATTCTGAGAATTCTTCTCCTCCAAGGAATGAGTCTGTGAATAATAATGATAATGGGGTCGATGGGAATAATAGTGTTCATAGAAACCCATCAACAAATGTGACTACAATCACAAATGCTGTGACAGATCCAGTGGTTAGTCAAATTGGTTCTACTATCCCTATGCCCAGTTTTATGTCTATGCCTCAAAATGGACAACCACAATATGGTTTACCATTTGGGTTTGTTCCAAATTCTGGAACAGCCCCACAAGTTATATCAACAACGGGTCCTTCAGTTGTTCGAGGACCCATGTTTAATCCTTTTTAGGAAATTCTTCTTCATCTATTACAAATTCAACGTTGCAAACTCTAAGGCAACAAATGGATGAAAGTAACCATGAAATGGTGAACATGTTGACAACTCAAATGGCCACAGTGTTTGATCCCCTAGTACAAACAACAAATGCAAATTATAACTTGTTGGCTAGGCAAATGGAAAGGATTGCGGATGTGTTTGGAGCACCCACAGATCCTATAGTAAGACAAGTGGCTAATATGAATCCTCCTGTAAATATGGGAGATCAGAATAATCAAATACCAAATCCTGTGAATCCTGTTGAAAATAGAGAAAACAATGCTCCTAGAGTTATTCTGAATAGAAATCAGAATGCTGATGAAATTCTCGAAAGGATAAGAGCAAATAACTTAGGGGGCAACAAAATGTTGTTGGAATAGTTGAACAAGTCCTGAATAGACATGGATTCAATGTAGGATTTGCAAATCATCCTTATGTAGTTTCTCCTTTTACCCAAATGGTTTTGCAAACTGAATTACCAAGGGGATGGAAAGTTCCCAAATTTACTAAGTTTGCTGGAGAAGTAGGAGAATCCACTGTCGAACACATTGCTCGATATCAAATCGAAGCAGGTGATTTGGCAAATAATGAAGAACTTAAAATGAAGTATTTCCCTAGTTCTTTAACCAAGAATGCTTTCACTTGGTTTACAACACTTCCCCCAAATTCGATTCATTCATGGAATCAATTGGAAAGAAGTTTTCATGAACAATTCTTTCGAGGGGAAACCAAAGTTACTTTAATGGACTTAGTGAATATTAAAAGGTCTTCGAACGAATCCATTGATGACTATTTGAATAGATTCAGGCAAATGAAAGCTAGATGCTTTACTCAAATTCCTGAATATGAGTTAGTCCAAATGGCTGCAGGAGGACTAGATTACTCAATTCGAAAGAAATTGATTAATCAACAACTTAGAGATATGGCCCAATTGGCTGATAAAGTTAGGCAAATTGAACACTTGAAAAAGAAAAAGAGAGATTTCGAAAACCTGATAAACTCTTTCGAAAAGACAAAGTAGCATATTTGGAAGTATCTGATGATAGTGATTTCGAATATGATATGGAGGATAATGATGTTCATGTAGCAGAACTTAAGCCTGGACCTCCTTATGTTTGTCAATCTTTGAAACCTAGTGGAAACACTAGTAATGATAACAAAGATAGATTTCCTAAGAAAAACTATGGTTTCGATATTTCGAAAGCAGATCAAATCTTTGATATTTTAGTGAAAGACAAACAAATAACTCTAAGTGATGATCATAAAATCCCTTCTCAAGAACAGAGAAGAGGTAGGAAATACTGTAAATATCATCATACTTATGGTCATTGGACTAATAGTTGTGTTCGTTTCAGGGATATTATCCAAGAAGCGATTAAACAAGGAAGATTGAAATTTGAGGAAAAAGCACCAATGGCAATGAAGATTGATTCAGATCCTCTTCAGGTGAATGCCAATTATGCTGAGCCAGTTAGTATTAACATGGTTGAAGTTGAAGACTCGAATTCTGTGGGTCAGGCTGTGGAAATGGCCTTAGACGGAGACCAAGAAATACATGATGTTTATCCAAAAGGAGGAGAGTCTCTTTTGGAATTTCTGAACAGAAAGAAGGCAGAAGATGCCTCAATAGATCTTTGCCCAAGATGTCATGCTGTGTTTGACAAGTCTGCAGCAAAGGTTTTTCGAAATTCAGACATGAAAGTACATTATCAACAGGTTACTTCCCATCAGAAGCAGGCTGAGAAAAGGCAGAAGAAGCCTCATCCTTCATATGGAGGATGGATTTCGAGATCCGAATCCATCTCTGGGGGAAATACTCCTGTGAATAGGAGTAGGTTTGATAAGGGAAAGCAACCTATGACTCAAAGGTTCCAAGAAAATTCGAAGCCAAGAACTTTTGTTCCTCCATCATCTGTACCTCCGAATCAATGGATTCGACCAGGTTTCGTGAAGCAGCACAATCATTTCCAAAGTCAGTATCAGAAACCTTACTTTGGGAATAGGCAACAAATGACTAAGACTCAATGGAGAAGGGCACAGAGGATGAGGAAGACAGCTTTCGAAAATCAAGCAAAAAGGAACATTGATACTGAAGGAAATAAGCAGCAATCCAACCCATTCAAGCAAAGAATGCCCAAGTCATTCAGGTGCAGGCAAATACAAGTAATCCATCTTACGCTCAGATGGTTAAGAAGAAGCCTTCGTTCCAAGTAATTGGAGGTTTCAATGAAAGTGAAGATGACTTGTTAACAGAAAATTTCGAAACTGGATTTGCAGATGGTCTGGACGACATCTGTGCAGTTGTTTCTGTTTTGCCTGCAGAATATGCTGAAGAGCTTGAAAGAGGTTTAGAAGATGAAGATTTCGAGGATGATGAAATGGAGAAGACCCAGTTTGCTACACCTATATGGCAAACAAATCTGTCAGAACACATCAGCAGTATTCGAAAGGCCAGTGGAAGAAATGCAACTCCACATGAAACCTCTGTTTATCAGAGCTATGGTTGAGGATGTGAATATTGGTAAAGTTCTGGTGGATTCAGGAGCGGCAGTGAACTTAATGCCGAAGTTTATGATGAAGAAGTTGATGAAAACTAAGTTTGACTTGTTGCCACACCAAATGGTGATTACTGATTTCAGTGGTAGAACTTCCAAGTCTGAATGTGTTCTATGTTTAGAATTAACCGTTGGAACAATCATGAGACCTACCATGTTTGTGGTGGTGGATTCGAAAGCAAATTATAATTTGCTACTTGGAAGAGAATGGATTCATGGTGTGGGTGTTGTTCCTTCATCAATGCATCAGAAACTCTGCATGTGGACCAAAGAAGGAATTCCCATTTATGTGGATGGTGATAAAAATTATTTCAAGGTGGAGGAAGATGCAGTGGATGTTAGGAGCACTGAGAAAAAAGTTATGAAAACTAGACCTTATGAAGTTATTGATAAGTATTCATTGATGCCTACCAAGGTACCATATTCCTTGAGGATAAATCCAAACTATGGATTTATGATACAATGTGATGTTGGCCCCTGTGAGGCCGCAGAAATAGCTGAATGGTCAGATCCAGATAGATTCGAGCTTGGGCTCGAATTTCGGCCTATATGGCCGAAAAAAGGGTTGAACGGCTTCGAAGCCGATTCAATGAAAATAAACAAAATGAAGAAGAAACGGCCCCTAAGGCCGAGTGGCAAGAAGGAAGGATAATCATAGAGGAAATAATAGAAGAGGAAAATTCACTCAAAAAAAATGATTCTTCTCAAAAGGTTAAAACTTCTGTTGAGAAAAACAAAGATTCTGAAAAGAAGTGCTTTGAGCAAATGATGAAAAGAGTTGAGACTTATGTTCAGGAAACTCAAGAGTCTGAGTTCGAAAAATTAGATTGCATATATGATGACTCTCCCTTGGGTTTCGAAGGATTTTTGTCTCAAGGTATCAAGAAGATGGAAGCTCAAGACCCTTTAGAAGAAATAAACTTGGGTGATGCAAATGAAAGGAGACCCACGTTTATTAGTCAGAATCTCGAAGGTGAGTTTAAAGAAAAAGTCATTGACTTGTTAAAAGAGTATAAAGATTGTTTTGCTTGGGATTACCATGAAATGCCTGGTTTGAGTCGAGAACTGGTAGAGCATAAGCTTCCAACGTTTCCAGAAAAGAGACCAGTGAAACAGGCTCCAAGAAGATTCGCTCCAGAAATTGTTTCGAAAATCAAAGAAGAAATTGAGCGTCTTCTAAAGGCTAAGTTCATTCGAACTGCCAGGTATGTTGATTGGATTTCTAACATAGTACCTGTTATTAAGAAAAATGGATCTTTAAGAGTATGTATTGATTTTCGAGATCTTAATAATGCAACTCCTAAAGATGAATACCCAATGCCAGTTGCTGATATGTTAATTGATTCGGCAGCAGGAAATGAATTATTAAGTATGTTAGATGGGTATTCAGGATATAATCAAATTTTTATTGCCGAAGAGGATATTTCGAAAACAGCTTTTCGATGTCCTGGTGCAATAGGTACTTATGAATGGGTAATGATGCCCTTTGGCTTAAAAAATGCTGGTGCAACTTATCAAAGAGCCATGAATTCGATTTTCCATGATTTAATAGGAAAATTCATGCAAGTGTATATTGATGATGTTGTAGTTAAGTCTGAATCAAAAGACTTGCATTTGAATCATTTAAGACAAGCTTTCGAAAAAATGAGAAAGCATGGTTTGAAAATGAATCCTATTAAATGTGCTTTTGGTGTATCTGCAGGCAATTTCTTAGGATTTCTTGTCCATAAGAAAGGTGTTGAGATTGACAAGAATAAGGCTAAAGCTATTCTAGAAGCATCTCCACCAACAACCAAGAAACAATTACAGTCTTTTCTGGGAAAAGTTAATTTCCTTCGAAGATTCATTTCGAATTTATCAGGAAAGACAAGAGTGTTTTCCCCTTTGCTGAAATTGAAGAAAGAAAAATTTCAAATGGGAAGATGAACACCAACAAGTCTTTGAGGAAATCAAGAAGTATTTAACAACTCCTCCGATTATGACTCCTCCCTTGCCAGGAAAACCCTTAAAGTTGTATATTTCTGCTTCAGAAGCCACAATAGGAAGTATGTTGGCTCAAGAGGACGAAAATGGTGTCGAAAGAGCTATTTACTATTTGAGTAGAGTCCTTAATGATGCAGAAACTAGATATTGTGCTATTGAAAAGTTGTGTTTGTGTTTGTTTTCTCTTGTACTAAACTTAAGTACTATGTGAAACCACATGATGTATTTGTAATCTCACACTTTGATGTAATAAAGCACATGTTGTTAAAACCTATATTGCATAGTAGAGTTGGAAAATGGGCTTTGGCTTTAACTGAGTTTTCCTTAAAATTTGTTCCTTTAAAAGCTATGAAAGGACAAGTAGTTGCTGATTTCTTAGTTGAACACCCACCAATTCCAATTGAAGAATCAGTTTATGTTGGTTTAGAACCTTGGAAATTATATTTTGATGGGTCCAAACATAAGAATGGATCAGGAATTGGAATTTTATTAATCTCACCCAAGGGATTTCCAACTCGAATGATGTTTGAAATAAAACATCATTGTTCGAATAATGCAGTAGAGTATGAAGCTCTTATTGCTGGTCTCGAAATATTAGTTTCTCTGAATTCGAGAAATGTTCATATTCGAGGAGACTCTCAATTAGTTATCAAACAGGTAACTAAAGAGTATAAATGTTTAGATCCAAAATTGGCTAAGTATTTAGTTCAAGCCAATAAGCTTTTGGAAATGTTTGACGAGGTAAAGATTGAACATATTCCAAGAGGTCAAAATTTCGAAGCCAATGAGTTAGCTCAAATAGCTTCTGGATATAGAATTTCCATTGGAACTCTTAGGAAGATTAGTGATATTCGAAGAAGATTTCCAATGAAAGGTTTCGATATTCATAATGTAAATCTCTTAGATCAGAATGATTGGAGAAGCGAAATTGTGACTCTTATCCAAAATCCTTCCCTGATAAATAAAAGCATTTGAAATACAAAATTCTAAATTATTGTATTTTAGGTGAAGAACTTTATAAGAAATCCGTTGATGGAAACTTACTTCGATGTTTGGGAGAAACTGAAGCTTATTTAGCTTTAGTAGAAGTTCATGAAGGAGCTTGTGGTGCTCACCAGGCAGGAAGAAAAATGGAATGGATTTTGAAAAGAAAATTATTCTTTTGGCCTTCAATGTCCAAAGATTGTCACAATTTTGCAAAATCTTGTGAGGAATGTCAAAAGCATGGAAATGTACAACAAGTTCCTGCAAGTGAATTACATTCAATCATAAAGCCTTGGCCTTTCGAGGATGGGCTTTAGATTTAATTGGAATGATACATCCAGCTTCTTCAAAAACCATAAGTTTATTTTGGTGGGAGTTGATTATTTTACCAAATGGGTAGAAGCAATTCCTTTAAGAGAAGTTACTCAGGAAGATATCATTCGTTTTATTGAAGAAAATTATATTTCGATTTGGCTTACCGGAAACCATTACTACAGATCAAGGAACAATGTTCACAGGGAGGAAGATGGTTAGGTTTGCTGAATCAAAGGAATAAAATTACTTTCTTCTACACCTTATTATGCACAAGCAAATGGTCAAGTTGAAGCAGTTAATAAAACCATTATTGCTTTGATTAAAAGACATATTGGACAACGTCCTCGAAATTGGCATGAGACTTTGAATCAAATTCTTTGGGCTTATAGAAATTCTCCAAGAGAAGCAACTCGAACTACTCCTTATAGATTGGTATATGGTCATGATGCTGTGTTACCAGTTGAGGTGAACTTACAATCATTAAGAGTTCAAAAACAATATGAGTTACCTTCTCAAGATTATTGGAATTTGATGTTCGATGAATTAAATCAACTTGATGAAGAAAGATTGACTGCTCTTGAAAATATAATTAGACAAAAAGAGCAAATAATGCGTTGTTATAATAGAAAGGTAAAAAAAGAATTTCAAGTTGGTGATTATGTTTGGAAGTTAATTTTGCCAATTGATAAAAAGTCTAAGAAGTTTGGAAAATGGTCACCTAATTGGGAGGGACCTTTCGAAATTGAAAAAGTTTTCCAGTAATGCGTATTCAATTCGAGAATTAGTTGGTGATTTGCGCATATTATCAATAAATGGAAAGTACTTGAAAGAATATAAACCAAACTTGCAAATAAATATGCATAAGAAAATAATTGTAACAATTAGAATTTCGAGCCCATGCTCGAAATAATAAAAAAAAAACAAAAAAGAAATTACATCAGAGAAGACTAAAAAGGAATTTCACTTGTCAACTTGGTAAAGTTATGCATAAGATCTTCATATTGGGTCTTGAAGCTTAACTCATTCTTCTCAAGGCTTTCGATGTCCTTGGTGACTTGCACTGCATTTTTCGAAATGCCTTTAACAGAATTGATAATCTCCATTCGAGCAGCCTGTTGTCTCGAAAGAGTAGCTTCAGCTTCGCCTTTAACCTTTTCGATTTCCTTGAGTCTTCCTTGATATTTCTTAACCAAGTTTTCAAGCTTGACTTGCTCTTTATTCAATTCTTCGACCCTTGCTGAGTTTTGCTTGATGGATTGTTCATGGTTGTTCACTATCAACTTGCTATGTTGCATCTTCTCAACCAATTCAGCTTTTTCACTTTTCTGATGATCCAAATCTGATCTTTTTTCGATTTGGCTGATGGTTGTAATGCTATTGTGATAGTGTTCAGCAAAACTCTTCACCCAAGTTTGTTGAAGATCAGTAAGCAGTGAATTGTTTGTCAAAATATATGAGGAAACTCTCTATTTCTTCCCTGTAAGAACGATCCTTTAGAATTTCTCTCATCATCTTCTTTTCAGAAATCAGTTTCTTGAAATTCTGAAGAACCTGATCCACTGAATCTTCTTCACCTGAAGGCTTCTGAATAGTCTGAATAGTGGCCTCAGAATGAGCAGATGATAGAGAAATTTCCCCTGAAAGCACATCTAAGATTAAGAAAGGATTCTCATCCAGATCTTTGAGGCAATCATCCAAACTTGTAGCTTTATAAATTGGAGTTGACTTGGATGAATCCCTCGAAAATCCAGGAGCCTGTTCAGGAGTTGCTGATTCAGATTGAGTAACTTGAATCTCCTTTGAGGCAGAATCCTTTAATTTCTTTGAATCTGGTTCTAAGGAACTTGTAGGATCGTTTTGTCGTCTTCTTCTTGAGAGTCATCCTCATTGGGGTTTGATGGAGATTGAACTTCTCCTTCTTCCTTTCCTTCTTCTTCTTGTTCCTCATTGCTCTCTTCTATATTTTCGAGAACCTTTCCTTTTGGTGTTTTCGAAGGAGCAGCTTCAAGTGGACTTTCAATAGTAGGTTCTCCAGTACCACCACTTTCAGCTTGGGAACTAGAAGAAAGGTTCACCTGAAAATTCGATAAAAATTAGATAAACAAGAAAAGAAAAGTCTTAAGAGAAATATTTTTCTTTCGAAAGAGAGTTAAAAGGGTTACTTGCTCAACAATTCCACTTGGAATTTGTTCCTTATATGCTTTAACCTTAAACCTTTGCCCAACTCTCTGATGGTTTGCATAAAGAAAGTATTTTCAAAATCAAGAAAGAAAGAAGTTTTGGAGTAAAATTTAGAAAACAAAGGAAAAAGAACTTACTGCTCCAATAGTTTTCCCTGGTGGAATAACTGATAGGATCTTTGGCTTTGGAGTCTTTTTCTTTGTTTCTTTGGAAACTTTTCTCTCAGAGGAACAATTTGTTTTTCAGGAGTATTTTCCTGTTTGAAAGAAACTAAGCATTAGTTGTTTCGAAATAAGCAAGAAATTCGAAATTGAATAAAAAAAAATTCGAAACTTACCTCTGAGGTAGATTTTTCTTCAGTAACTTCAATTTTTCTTTTCTTCTTCTTCTCAACCTTGGCCACTGACTTCTCTAATTGGCTTGGAAGACTCTGCTTTCTTTCTCTTTCCACTGAAGCAGATTGACTCTTCTCAGAAGGCTCATCATTCTTTTCAGCCTTTCCAGAAGAAGTCTTCTTCTGAGATTTCGAAGCAGTAGCCTAAAAGCAAAGGTAAAAGGAAATTAAGCAAAGAAATTTCGAAATCAAAAAGAATTTACATCTAGATTTCGAAAACTTACAGCAGGTTTTTGAGAAGAAGATGGATTCTTTCTTTTCTTGGATTTCTTTTCTTCTCATCACCACTTTCCCAATTTTTCTTTGGAAATTTTGCACTCTTGAGCTATAACAAAGCAAAGAGAGTCAGAATTGTAAATTGGGAATAAGAAAGAAAGAGATCAACAACAATATATATTGTTACCTTGAGCTATGAAGTCTTTAGTAATTATTTCTCACATGTTCTATATCCACATGAGGTATAAAAGGATAATTGTCCAAAGTATATTTTGTCAAAGTGACTCTTTTCGAAAGAGGTTTTAAACAATTTAAAAAGAAAATCAAGACTAGCAGGTCTAGTCCATTCTGGACCATAAGACTTTTTGCTAGACCAAACTTTACTGTTGGCAAAGAAGGGAATTTTGGACAATACTTTTTGAAATCAGAAATACCTTTGGGATTTACAACTTTAAAATTCTGCTGTTGGAAGAAATTTTTTCTTTTAAAGAAGAAGCAGCTTCAGCGATAGTCCTATGAATTTTATTGGGGATATAGAACACATGGAAAAATTTCTCAAATGCTTCAATCTCTTTGATATGCGTACCTTTGTTTTTCTTTGATGATTTCTGCAAGGGTAGTAATGCTTGAGGTCAGTCTAGATAAGCAAGTAGCTTCATCAACTTTAATGCAAGAATAATACTCCGACCACCATGTTTCGAAGGAGAAAGTGTTGTAGAAAGAGGGTTCGAAAGCAATGGCCTCTAAAGACAAAGGATTTTTATCTTTTGAAAGTTGAAGCTTTTCAAATCCTTCTTCTCCATCAACAAAACCTTCTATTAATACTTCATCTACATTGGTGCAAATTGGTGAAGGTCGAAGTTGGCTCAACCCAAACTGACGTGCAACTAGTTGAGGGTGGGTATTGATAAACTCGAAAATCTTTTGGTTGGAAGCCACTGTAGATGAGATCAGGAGTAAGGAATTGCTTCCAGATTTCGAGGGATTCAGACTGAGCACCAGGAGTTTCGCAAGAGGAAATTTTCGAGTAAACCACTCAGGCCCTCGAAGACGAGCAGCAAAAGGTGCTAAATTTGGAGAATAATCTTTGATGTTCAAGAAATATGAAATATAAGTCTTGAAACGGTCCTCACGATCTTTCTTTGAAGTATTGGTATAGAAAGAAAGTTTATAACCCTCAACAGACTCAGGAATTTGAGATTCTGTAGGCTCAGAATTTTCGAATTATCTTTGAAAATGGCATTTAACCAAGTTGGAGGAACCAAAAAGGACACAATAATTTCGAACAGGATCTTTTGATTTTAAAGAAGCAACGGCTTCAGAAAGCATGTCATATACATGGGCGAGAAGACACCTGTTTAGATCTATCTTAATTCCTTTGGCCAACATTTGAGCCCTAGGAAGAAAGGACTTTGTGATTTGATTGGACCTAGAGCAGAAACGAAAGCAGACAACCAATAGAGTAGGAAAGCAACATGCTCTACTTCAGAAACTTTGCCAGTCTTGGCATTATTTTGAATGAAAAAAGAGTAAGTGAGTTTTTCGAAATTAGGTTCAGTAAGTGGTTCAGGAACCTTCATATAAGGGAAAATCAAATGGCCTTCAAGTCGAAGGCCAGTGATTGCAGCAACATCAAAAAGTGTTGGACTGAGCATTCCATAAGGAACATGGAAAGCATAGAAGTTCTCTCCCAAAAAAGAAAAGAGGCAGAAATCAGAGTATGATCGAAGCTAAGATCATACTTACTCAACAAAATAAGGTCATGGATACCTAGTTGTTTCCATACAGGATGCATGGTATGCTCAACTCTATTTAACCAAAGACCATAGGCATCTTTTCGAGAAGGAGGGGTTGCTTTGAAAACCTCATGGGTATTTTCGAGATGTTCAATTCGAATTTTACTAGAGAAAATTCGAATTTTTTTAGTAGAAAGACTTGGGAAAAAGTCATCAAAAGCTTTGAGGGAAGAAGGTAAGGAGTATGGTCCAAGAAAAGCAAATTGCTTTTTTCTAATGGAAAAGGGAATAAGTACCTGAGAGTTCTAAATGGCAATCTTTTCTTCTGAATTCCAGGTTCAGGAACATAAACTTTGTCTTCCCGAGCCAAGAAGTCTCCTTTTACAATTGCCAATGGAACAGGGGAAGAGTTCTTGGAAGCCATTAATGGAGGTTTTATGAAGCTTTGAGGGGAGAGAAAAAGAATAAGCTCCAATCAACAAAATGTGATTGAAAGACAATAAAAATCATACCTTGAGCAAGAAGAAAAAACGCCGTGACTGATGAAGAGAGAGAACAGAGAAAATTGAGTAAAGCTTGAAGATGAATAGGTGAAAGTGAAAAGTCTTTTCCTTCAAAATCAGTATTTATATGAGAAGGAAAAACATGGTTACATGGTTTTAGTACGTGAACCAGTAACCCAAAAACGTGGGAAAATCAGTTAAACTTAAGAGGTAACTGCAATATTAAAACAATTGGAAATAAAAGATTTTATCTGAAGTTGATATTTAATTTTCCATTTAAATTTTGAATAACTGTTGCAAAAAAAAGGAATACTAAAGATTTGTTCCAAAAATATCTCTTTTTACAACAAAAGAATCTTTTATTCAAAAGAGACTATTTTTTGGGGGGGCATCTGTTAGGATTTGATTTTGAATTATTTCGAATTCCTCAAATGATGAGAAATAAGGCCCATTTCTAATTTCCAGAAGAAGAACAATATGATCTTATTTTGAATTCTGAGTGAAAATCTTATTAACTTAGAAAATATTTGAAGTAAAGTTAATATAGAAACTTTGGAAATTCGAAAGAGAAGATATATTGTGAATTCGAAAATGTAAAAAGATGTAAATGAAAAGTATTCCAAATCAGGTAAAGGAAAATTCTTTAATTTTAAGTCCAAAATTCGAATTACATGTTGTTCGAATACATTGGGAATACACTTAGATAGGAAACTGTCCTAAACACCTGAAATATTAGAAAAGAAACTATCCTAAAGTATACTAAATACTTCATTCTGGTCTTCCATGTCTTTTCTTCTTCTTTCATCCAGCACAGGTCTGATAAAACCTAGAAGCTCCTTGCACCTGAGGAGGAAAATCGAAGTCAGCATGGAAAATAAAAAATGAATAATTTTGGCTATTACGGTCAATCCAATATAAAACTTTCAAGGAGAAAGATTAAAAAAGCCAATAACTTTGGCTATTACGTCAATCTTACAAAAATGAAGTCATTCCAGATTAGAATGAACGTAACAGCCAAAGAAATTAACTTCTTCATATTCTTTGAATAAATTCTATAAAGAGATTTCGAAAAGATGAAGAGAAGAGAAAAAGAGAAGAATGAAGAAGTTTTGAATGAATGAAGTGTGAAATGAGCTCCCATTTATAGGAGTTAAAAGAGCCAAGAGCCGTTAATGTGCCACTGTAACGTCCAATAAGAAAAAGCACATGTGAAATGAGGAGGACGGTAGCCGGTAGTCTTCACAACCTTTGGAATGACTAATGAAAATATGCCACATAGTATAAAAGAAAGAGAAATTCAAAATTCGAATCAACATCTTTGAATTCGAAAAGCTTGAAAGGTACAGAGTCAAGATAAAGAATATTTTCGAAAATAAAGCAGCAGAATTCAAGAAATTAGAAGATAGAAATTCCCAAAAGAGGAATTCGAAACAGTCAGAAAGCAGAAATTCGAAGACACATTTTTGAAGACTTAGAAGAATTTTGAAGAAAACAGAAGACTCATTTTCGAAAAGATAGAAGGCTCATTTTCGAAAAGATAGAAGATATCAAGAAAGCAGTTATTGGAAGTTATGAAGATCAAGACAAGTGTCACCTAGTTAGTGGTTGATTTTCAAAATTTGTAATTAGTTTTCTGGATAGCAGAAACGTGGCAAGCATCTACGCTGCCAACACATAGGGTTGCTGATGTGTCAAGCATGCATTAGTTAGCCGTTAGGATTAGAATCTATAAATACTAGAACCCACAATGTAATAAGGGTTGGCAAATCACTCACTCAAATTCTCTGAAACACCTTAACGTCCAAACTCACAGCGACAAACGGGTTACAAGGAGAAGAACAGTACGTGATGAACCCATCCGAATTTATCTTAATGCAATTGTTCTTACAATTCAATTTTTCTTTTCTTTTGTTTACATTCTGCAATTTACATTTTGCAATTCATTTCTTGTACAATTTCTTACTCAAAACTTTTTACTGAAGTTTCTCAAAATCAGTTTCTGAAAACTCATGTTTTAAACTTGATAGAATTCTGAATCAAGCAATGTTATGAAAATTAAGTTCTTTGATGAAATTCTGAATCAAATCTTTTTAGAACTTATTATTTTCTGGATTTCTAACGTTTAGAAAATTAATTGGTGAAATTCTGAACCATTTAATCTAAGTTTCCAGAAAATTCATTCTTTTGATCATTTGAACACATAAACCTACTTTTTTAAAAAGAGTCCCGTAAGAGGATTTGATTCTAATCCCCAGATTGCTCGTAGAATCAAAGTGATAAATTCAATTTTTCAAATTTTGTATTTTATCACCACAAACAATGAGGCAAAGAAGGTGGATGGAATTTCTTAAGGATTACGACTTTGAGTTGAAGTATCATCCAGGCAAGGCCAATGTAGTGGCTGATGCTCTCAGTAGGAAATCTCTTCATGTGTCATCCTTGATGGTACATGAAATGAGTCTCTTAAAAGAATTTAGGGATTTAAGTTTTAGGGTTGAGTTTGGCACGGGTAGTATCAAGTTGTATAGGCTAGAAATCACCAGTGAGCTTCGAGCTCTGGTCAAGGAAGCTCAGGGTTCGGACCCGAATCTTCAAAGTAGAAAGAAGCAATTAGGGTTTTCTGAGTCAGAGGAGGGGATGATTCTCTTCCAAGGAAGGGTTTGTATTCCTAAGGGGGGTAGTGTGAGACAGCAAGTATTAGAGGAGGCCCACAAGGGCAAGTTTTCTATACATCCTGGCACTACCAAGATGTATCAGGATTTGAAGAGGAGTATTTGGTGGGATGGCATGAAGAAGGATGTAGCTGAATATGTTTCTAAGTGTCTACCTTGCCAGAAAGTTAAGATAGAACACCAAAGACCATCGGGAGCACTCATGCCATTAGAAATCCCTGAGTGGAAATGGGAGAGTATAGCTATGGATTTTGTGGTAGGTTTACCTCGAGTTCAGGCTGGTTTTGATGCCATCTGGGTTATTGTGGACCGATTAACCAAATCAGCCCATTTTCTCCTAGTTAAAACTACTTTTTCCCTGAACAAGTTAGCTGATTGTATGTCAAGGAAATTATTAAACTCCATGGCATTCCCTCTAGCATTATATCTGATAGGGACCCTAAGTTTACTTTTAGGTTTTGGAATGCACTTCATCGATCTTTCGGGACTGAACTTAGGTTTAGCACCGCTTATCATCCTCAGACTAATGGTCAGTCTGAGAGGACCATCTAAACCTTAGAAGATATGCTTAGAGCCTGTGTTTTAGAGGAGTCAGCCAGTTGGGATAGGTACCTACCCCTCATAGAGTTTGCTTATAACAACAGTTTCCATAGCAGTATAGGTATGGCAAATTATGAGGCTCTGTATGGTAGGAAGTGCAGGTCCCCTCTCTGTTGGCATGAAGTTTGTGAGAAAGCCCTTTTAGGTCCAGAGTTAGTACAGGAAACTACTGAGAAAATTAGGATCATTAGGGAAAAGCTTGCAACTGCCCAGAGCCG
This sequence comes from Sesbania bispinosa, assembly GCA_026901365.1. Classification (NCBI taxonomy): domain Eukaryota; kingdom Viridiplantae; phylum Streptophyta; class Magnoliopsida; order Fabales; family Fabaceae; genus Sesbania; species Sesbania bispinosa. The sequence continues at coordinate 418,199 of QLOH01000771.1, read as the reverse complement.
GCAGAAAAGCTATGCTGACAACAGAAGAAAGGATTTAGAGTTTGAGGAAGGAAGCCACGTCTTTTTAAAAGTAACTCCTATCACTGGTGTTGGGAAATCACTCAAAACCAAAAAGTTGTATCCTAGATATATTGGTCCATTCCAAATCCTGCAGAGGGTTGGCCCTCTGGCTTACAGGATTGCTCTTCCACCTCAATTGTCCAAAATTCATAATGTCTTTCATGTATCTAAACTGAGAAAATATATTCATGATCCTTCTCATGTTTTGAACTCTAAATCAATACAATTGAGGGAGGATCTCACAATTCCTTCAAAGCCTACACAAATTGTAAGTAGAAGTGACAAAACCCTGAGGAACAAGACAATTCTGTTGGTTAAGGTAATATGGGAAGGCCTGTCACCGGAGGAAGCAACATGGGAGAAAGAAGAAGTTATTCGAAGTCAGTACCCAAACTTATTTGATTGAGGTATTATGTTTTACCTTCTATGTGTTTGAACAATTTTGGGGACAAAATTGCCTTAAGGGGGTTAGAATGTAACATCCCACAGTCAAGGTTTTATTCATTCATAAGGTTAAAAATGGAGATCAATATGTAAATAATTAAGGATGGTAAAGTTGAAAGATTAGGAGTTTAAAACCAAGTTCCAGGTTTTCAATTAAGCAAATTAGGGAGTTAGGAATTTCTGGTAATCGATTACCTGAGAGCTGAATTTTGGCTAATCGTCTGTCAAGGATGTTGTAATCGATTACCTGAGGGCTGAATTTCTGGTAATTGATTACCAGGAATTCGTAATCGATTACCAGAGAGCTGAATTTTGGGTAATCTCCTATCAGGGGTGTTGTAATCGATTACCTGAGAGCTGAGATTTTGGTAATCGATTACCAGGTGTGGTAATCGATTACCAGAAATCTGGGTTTTTAGTAATCGATTACCAGGGGTGGTAATCGATTACTAGATTACTAGAAGGGGCTTCCTAGTGCCTTTCTAGCCGTTGGAAATCGATTACACTTATATATATATATATATATATATATATATATATATCGGATGCGAAAAAAATCAGAAATTCATATTAGTTCTTCTTCCCCTTTGTGACCTAGAGAGAGAAACTCCAAATTGAAGCTTGAGAAGGGATTTGGGGCAAGGAAACATCAAGTAGATCATCTACAAACATCATTTCCTTCTTGAATTGCTAGGGTTGGGGAGTACAACTCACTTCTATGTTAGGTTTTAGGTGGTTCTATGTGCATGCTCCCACCCCTTCTCTTCCTTTTCTCAATTTTTGTTAATTATGGATTGTATTGGTGTATTCTATCTGTATCGAAGTAGTAATTGATGGATTGAATATATGAATTGGGAATCGAGTATCGGAATCCTTAGTTTCGAAGTTTTCGAAACTATCGAAACTATTGAAACCACTTGATTGCATCTTATATTAATATCCGAATCGATTGCAATTCCTTGTTTAATTATAGTTCTTGGATTTTAATGCTTGAATTAGAGTTTGAATTGAGGTTGGAAATAATTGATATTCGTAGGGTCGAAACTATCGAAATAGTCGAAACGAACGAATTGGTTATTTTCACTTTATATGAATCCTTGCATCGTTGTAATGTTAAGATTATGATCAATTGAAGTAAATTTAAGTCGGCCTTTGCGCTGTGAGTAAAAGTAATACTGAATTGTATTGAAAACACGACTTCGGTCCAGTTTGGGTGGGATTCGTCCCCGGGGAAGATATTCCCTGTAGTCTGAGCTCAGTTCTAACTCTAGAAAGAGATAAGAACATGCCTGCTGGGCACAACAGTGAGTGCATCATGTTTGCATTTTAGTTTTATGTTGATTGCTTGAATTGTTATGATTTATACCTTGACATAGATTTCTGTTCCCTGCATTCATGCATATGATTTGTATTCACTGAGATTTTATCTCACCACGCGTTATGTGGATTTTATTTAGCTGAGCAGGTACCTCCTTTACCAGACTCCCAGTCCGGGAAGTGAAGTGCTTCGGGATGGACTTTAGTTCCTTTTTGCTTGTTCTAAGTTATTTTTCATGTACATATGTATATACAATAGTAGGGTTGCAGTTTACTCAAAAGGTCTTTTGTATCTATTAGTGACTTGATGGACTGGATAAGTTAATGTTCATGTAAATATTGGATTTAGTCTAGAATTATGTGTTTATCGTTTAGAATTATTCACTGAGTTGTTGAATTATCATTGGATTCCTTACAATTTCGTGAATATGTTGATATACGAATCGTTACGTTTTAAATTCTAAGTTAAGAATTTGGTTTCCAACGGACTAAATTCTGAGTTAGAAATTTAAGGCGTTACAACATTAATTATTGGATTGCAGATAAACAGCGACTCTATAGCCAAAAAATATCTTAAATTTGGATACATTGTATAATTGTGATGCATTATTAATTGTACGACATATGCTATGATGATACCATGCTCTCTCTATTATTGATTTGGCTTTTATAGCTTGTCTAGTTGATAATTAATTCATCGTTTGTACGTATTAATGCTTTTTAATAAATTTTAAAATAGAAATGTTGTGTGGGATGTAATATATATATATATATATATATATATATATAGGTGATATGGAGATAGATTGAAAAAAAAAGTGTGTTATAAATTATTGTATATATAATTTTATTGTATAAATAGGTTATCTTATTTTAAACAACAATGTAATTCAAAGCATGCAACTAATATATATTATTTTTTTAATAAAAATATATATTAATTTTTAAAACATGGATAAAAGAAGGGTAAAATTTCTTTTCAATCCTTTTAAACAAAGTAAGTTATTATTTTAGTCCTCATAATTTTTTTCTTTTTATTTACATACCTTAAAAATTATCATGTTTAAAAAAAGCGTCCATTTTGATAATGTAATAAGCTAAAAAATTGGCACATAATAGAAACTCATTTTAGTAGCAATTTTTAATTAAGATTCTCACATCACCAGTAAATATGTTTTTTAAATTTTGAAACAGTGGAAATAAAAAAATGGCTTAAATTGTTTTTGGTCCCTCTAAATACACGCATTTTCATAGTGTTGACGTGTCTGTTAACCCCTATGTTGACCTGTCCTTCTCACTCCTATGTGTGGCAGCCACTGTGTAAATTAATTAGTATTATAATTAATTTTATTAATTAAAAACGTTTGAAAAATAAATTTAAAATAACTTAAATTAGAAAATCACATTTGGGTGGTTATCTCTCCCGAAGAAAATCAACCATATTTCTTATTCATCGTTCTCCGCCATTGTTGTCGCTTCTGGAGCTTCAGTCCACCATTGTTGACTTCCTCAGGAGCTTCATTCCCATAGCAGGTATTTCTTCTTCAGTACATAACAACTTCCTCTTTAAAGCTTGCATTGTAGCTTGACCACTTTCTTCCTTAATTTTGCCACTTCTTCTTTATTTCATCCACCTCTTGGCTTGGACAAGGTTCACCGGGTTTATTGCCATCCTCACACCAATGAAAATAATTACAAGTTTTTGGAGTCTGTAACAAATTGCAGGACAAAATGATTAACTTCTTCAAGTGTAACTAGGGGAACTAAAATGAAATAGAAGAAATATTAGATGGACTAAATTGAAAACAAGTTAAAATTAGAGGGACTAAATAAGTTAGGTATTCCAGTTTCTTACATTCTAGAATATGCATCTCTAGAACTGTTTCTCCGGATTAGATGTTGTATTGGATGTTAGCAAAATCAAATCCTCTAGGAGAAACATGATGATATATGAGGATAATTTCATTCTGAAAAAATTCAATGCAAATGCTTTAAGCCAACATCAACATGAGGAAATTTGTTATGTAATGAAATACCTGCTACGGGAATGAAGCTCCTGAGGAAGCCAACAATGGCGGACTAAAGTTCCAGAAGCGACAACAGTGGCAGAGAAGGATGAATAAGAAAGAAGATTGATTTTTTTTTTTGGAAAAGAGAGCCACCCAAATATGATTTTCTAATTTTAGTTATTTTAAATTTATTTTTCAAACATTTTTAATTGCTAAAATTAATTATATATAATACTAATCAATTTACACCGTGGCTGCCACATATGAGTGAGAAGGACAGGTCAGCATAGGGGTTAACGGACACGTCAACACTATGTTAATTTATCTAACGGCGAGGACTATTTTGAAAAGAAAAATTTTTAGGGGGACTAAAAGATAAAAAAAATATTTTAGGGGGACCAAAATGAAAACGTGTGTATTTTAGAGGGACCAAAAACATATTTAAGCCTAAAAAATTATAAGCATCAAAACACACTTACGTTGTAAGTTATTTTAAATATTTCAAAAGTTTTTATTATTAAATTTTAAATTTGAATGAAAATTTAAATTTTATAAGTGAAAATTAATTAATATAATTAATTGACTATTATAGTATATCTTCAACGGAGATTTTGTAGAGAATTGTAATCGTTCAATTTAAATTTATTTCCTTATTTCAGTCCTATTTATAAGACAACTTTTGAAACTTTTTCACGGTCCTATTTATAAGATAAAGTACACAAATCTAATGCATTAATTATTTTTCTCAATATGTGTGATTTGGTCTAAATTATCTTATAAATAAGACCGGGGGAGTAGTTATATATCTTACTTGATTCATTCATTGTCACACTTTTTTATTTGATTCAGATCAGGGTTATAAATAAGCTAAAATATTCATGAACTCTCAATTCGTTAAATACTTGACTAAACTCTCATTTGTTTAATTAAATAAACAAATTTAAGATAAAATTGGGCTTGATTATTAAATAAGCCAAGTCTAAGCTTTATAAACTTAACATTAACGATTCATGAAAAATTTTCTTATTTTATATATAATAATTAATTAATTAAAATAATAAAGTAAAGTAAGATTAGTAAAAATTAAAAATGGCGAGGAAATGTAAAGTTATACGTTTACTTTTAAAATAAATAATAAAATAATAAAGTATAAGAAATACTGTCTGTGAAAATAAGTATTGAAATACTATACTAGTTAAAAAGTTATGTACTAGATTTCAAAAATATAATTCTAGAATTTTTTAACTACACATATACTATATATATTAAGAATATAGTTCAATTTTAAGATTATCAATTAATACTAAAATATTTATTAAATACTTTATTCATAAACTTTAAAAATGATTTAAAGAAAATTTTTATAAAAGCAAAAATGAGTAAACTAGCAAATTCGTTTCTGATTGTTTTAGGGTCATGCAGTTTAGTCCCTTAGAAGTAGAAAAGCCTAATATAATCTCTGATTTCTTGCTTTATCTTTCACTATAGTCCAGCTGTGTGTTTCTCGTTAATTTTTATATGATGTGTCGCGTTTAGTGACACTGTATCACACTGTTTGTTAGTATATTGTGACACAAAAATGATGTGATTTTGTCAAATTTATAGCTTTTGGAATTTCTCAGCTGTCATCTTCCCCCTTCTTTTGTTGGGAGGCCTCAACCCCAATTTTTAGTGCCTCGGTGGCAAATAGTGTGACACAGTGTCACTAAATGTAACACGTCATCAAAAAGTTAGCGGGAAACTTGGACTATAGTGACAAACAGAGCAAGAAGTTAGGGATTATATTGGATTTTTTCTATTTCTCAAGGACTGAATTACATGACCCTAAAAAAGTTGGGAACGAATTAGTCAAACAAAAACAATGAAGTTATAAATAAGATAAACAAGTCTATCTCAAATTTGTTTTTTCTTTAACAAGTCAAGCCTACGATTTAAGTTTGGCCCATCCATTTTATTTTTTTCACAAGTCATGGCTAGACTCATTTACATTAATTCAAATTCCTTTTATTACGTTTTATTATTGATTTGAATGTTACATTATTTCAATTGATTGTCGTATTTAAATTTTTGTTTGATTTATATGGAATACAATGAGGTAATTTAAACCTAGATGATCATACTAAATTATCTAAATCCCTCATTGATCTCACCCAAGTGGGTTGTCATCATAATTGAATTTAAACCTGTATCATTGATTTGAATGTTACATTATTTCAACAATGTTGATAAACGTACCGCAAACAGTGGTACACTATTTGTATACCACTATTTGTATCACTGTTTGCTGTTTTGATTTTGTTTTCTTTTGTTTTTTTATTTTGTTTTTTATTATTTTAATAGTTTTTATTTATTTTTTATTTTATTATTATTTTTATTTATTTGTCTTATTAAATAAAAATATAGATTAAGAAATATAATAAATGTGTATTTTTGGAATAGTTGGCATAAATTTTTTAACGTCATTATTTTATTTTGATATTAATAACCAAATATACTATTTCATTCAACGTTTATGGACACACAATTAACCTCGTGTAAACAATCATTGTTTCATTCTCATGAAAATAACCAAATTTATTATTTCATGAATCCTTAATAAACACAAAATTAACCTCATGTTTATAATATTGCATTTCATGAAGGGTTAACATAAATTCCATGAGATCTTTGTTCTATGTTGATGCAATTACTAAATTTACTATTTCATTAACCGTTAATGGATATGAAAATAACCTCGCAAATTCAATTAACCAAATATCCTATTCTGTTAACCCGGTCGTCAATGGATACACCATTAACCTTATTTAAAAATATATTTATTGTTTCTGGATACACAATCAACCTCCTGTTGATAGGAATGGTTAACACAAATTTCATGTGACAGTTTATTGTATTTCTTAATCTATATTTTTATTTAATAAGATAAATAAATAAATAAATAAAAATATAATAAAAAATAAAAACTATTAAAAAACAAAAAAAATGGTACAAAATAAAAACCACAAACAGTGTGGTACAAATAGTGTACCACACCGCACAGTTTGTGGTACATAAAAGTTTTCCTTATTTCAATTATTGATGATTGTCATATTTGAATTTAAACCTGTACGTACACATGCACTTTTTCTTTCCTTTTCAAATAATTCAATTTCTATTAATTATCATTGGATTAAATATATTTTCAATTTGTCAAATATCAAATATAATCGATATTTGATTTTAGTCCTTGTAAATAAAATAAAAAATAAAGAGAAAACTCACACTTGTTAAAAAAATGGTAAAATATGTTTTTGGTCCCTATAAAATTAGCGAGTTTTATTTTTAGTTCCTATAATTTTTCTTATTAAAAGTGTCCTCCTGTAATTTTTTTTTGCAATTCAATCCTCCCCTCATTGAGAATGTGTCAAGTGATGATGTGGTATGTTATCTTTTCAAGATGTACATTATTGTATTTCTAGAGGTGTCTTAAACCGCCAAAAAATAACTTACTTGACCGTCACAGATTTCCTTGCTTGAGCCATGTCACCATTCTGATCATAGCCATTAATCATGGTATTCCACGAACTTATAAACAGAATGAATAGAAAAGTATTGGGCCAGTTTGGATGCACTTCTGCATACGAACTTCTTGGTGTGAAAAAATAGAATGAATTTATCTTCTACATAAGTTAAGATTAGTTACTTATGAAGAAGTTAAATGAGAGAGTTTTTGGAGAATGAGAGCTACAAAGACCGATTTCAACTTATGGAAAATAAGTTAAATTCATTTGTCCTCTTTGATTCATTCTATTTTTTCTCACCTGAAAGGTTCTTCTGGAGAAGTTTATCCAAACAGGGCCATAATCTTTTCCCACTTGATCAAACTAGACTCTTAATCTCTTCAATACCAAAATTCAAACATATGTAGTTGGAGAAACATGTGGATGAGAGTCTATACAAAACAATCATGATTGTTGAATAAACATCTTAAGTATGGGTGTTCATATCCAATATAATCTAATGCAACCCGTAAAAATCAAACTTAAAATCGAAAACCAAATCAAACCGATTGAAAATTAAAAAAAAAATCAAAAACCGCAAAATTAAAACAAGAATTTTTTATTGGATTGGATTCACTACAAGAATGCGCTGAATTAGACGCTGGAACGTAGCGCCGTTGCTACAACATTAAATTCGCAGCTCAGTGCAATTAATACTCCTGGCCGTGGCTACGTAGCGATGGTAGCGACGGCCCAACACTTGAAAAACTAATTATTTTTTCTGAAAATATTAAAATTAAGTGTAGGGACGGCGTGGTCGTGGCTGTCACTACATTTTAATCAAAATTTAAATTTTGGCGCGACTGAGAAATTTTAACGTAGCGATGGCCATGATACGTGCTAAAACCTTTTCCTCTCCCATCTTCTTCCTTTTTCCTCCACATTCCTCCTCCCCCTCATTTCTCTCCTTTCCTCCTCTCCTTTCAAGCTATGTTTCTCTCCCTCTCTCTCTTTGTTACCTGAACTACTCGCAAGATTTAACATATGAGACCTCACAATATTTGGGTCTATTTATAAGGTAAGCAAAAATGAAATGTTATCCACATATCATTCATCCCTTCACATTAATTATTGGGTTGCAGATAAACAGGGACTCTATAGCCAAAAATATCTTCAATTTGGATACAGTACTTGTATAATTGTGATGCATTGAGTTTGATATTAATTGTACGACATATGCTATATATGATGAAATAAGGCTCTCTCCATTATGGATTTGGCTTTTATATATGGATTTGTCTAGCTGATAATTAATTCATTGCTTGTACGTGTTAATTAATGCTTTTTAATACATTTTAAAAGAGAAATACTCTATAGCCAAAAATATCTTCAATTTGGATACAACTAGCGGGAAACTCGTGCGATGCACGGGACGAAAATATGAGGTAAATAATAGAAAATTGAGTATTATATTTAATTAAAAATATTTGTCAAAATAATTATAACAATAATTATTAAATTAAAATAAAAAAATACTTAAATGATAGAAATTTTAAAAAGAACAATTTTAGGCAATAATCAATAACAATTTGATGTAAATAATTTCATTGAAATCAAAGATTAATAATTTATAATGTTTCACCATTTCCTACCATTTGCTTCCCACTTCATTATGTTTTGTTTCATGCAATAGATAGATTCAACTTACTTATTGTTAATCTCGAATTGCTTGAATAGATTATAACTTTTATTCTATATGGAGTAATACTATTAATAAATTTCTTATGAATATTGAATAGTGACATAAGTAAAATAAATAAGCTAACAAACCGTCATTGCATCATCAAATATCAGAATGAGGGAAAAAATTGAGACCATAATCATATAAAGTGAAATCAAAACCTTCAAAAAAAAAATAACGTGGTGTGTTTTATTTTATTAAAAAATAATATTTATTATTAGATTATACATCTAAACATGAAAAACTCAATAATAGGTGAATACAAAACATTGTTAAAATACATGTAAAAGCAATTATAACAATAATTACTAAAATATAAAAAAAAGAAAAAATGTAAAAATAATATATAATAAGATTCATTTAGAAGACATGATAATAGAAAATATATTTGAAGAGTTCATGATTGAGTACATATTATTTTAAATAATAGTACATATATAGGATCATTACTCATCAAATACCGAATGATTGTATCACAATAGATAGGAAAAAACCTAAAGAAGTTTCATGAATAAACATGACAAAAAATAATAGAGAAAAGATGTTAAGAATGTTAGAATATGACAATCATTTATTGGAAACAAACGGAGAGAAATTAATTTCAACAAAGAATTCTAATAATTCAACCGGGTATATTTATATATTCAACCACTAACCAACTATCCAGAACCATCTATGATGTTAAGAGCTTTACTAACAACCCACCATTCCATAACCACTTATACAACCCAAGTTGCTATTAAATTTTCTTCATGGTTAAATGGATATGTACTTTCCTCTACCTTTGGGGAAACAGATCCATTAGATCTGTTTATGCTTACAAAAAGATTATGAAACTATACAGTGCTACTACACAACATATCATTGTTTTGAAACTAAATAACAATCTCCATTGTGAGCATTGATACCACTTATGGAGAAATGCATTAAACATAACCCAATATTGTTAATTGTCTCATACGCATGGATAAATGCTTAAATAAATTAAATAAATCTATCAATCTCAAATACTCTAATGTCAAAGAGGTGCTTATCCATATATAATTCAAATAGAATAAAGTCATGTAATAGAAAAATAAAATAAGAAAATCAAGCCCCCAAAAAAAGTTATCTTCAATATTAATGCATTTTTATGTAAATTTTTCTTCATGTATGATTTATTTTCACCATATAATTCAATTTATAAGTTTTTTTGTAAAGCTTTCATTCACATGTGATTTGATTTTATCTCATAAATTAATTATTATTAAGATTTTTTCTGTATTTTAACATGTAATTTAAATGATTGCCCCTTATTTTTATTTATTGTCATTGCAAATGAGAGAACAATTGAAAATAATTAATCTATGATAAAATTTAAAAGGTCAATGTTATATGATCATGATATAAATGTGTTTTCAAGAAAAAATTTTAGGATTTAATTGGTATACATTATTAATATATCTAAAGAAGTTTTACACAGACATCCAATGGTTTGTCGCAGTAGTTTTCAACTTGAATATGACACCTCAAATGTTATTAAATTCAATAAATTATGTGGCAGCATATCATTGGATGTCCGTGTAAAACTAATTTACACTGATGGTGTATATATATTAAACTCCTTTTTATACATACTAAATTATTATTTAAAAATCAATGAATTTTTACATAACAATTTATTCCCCAAGGCGTACAAAAACATTTATAAGAAAAATTAAAAAAGCAAACTTCTATCAATATAATCTCAATTCAATTTAGAAAAGTTATTCATTTTATTAATTTTTTTATTAATTTTTTTATAACTAAACAATACATTAATAACCCAAATTTATATTAAAAAATAATTAAAGTGTAATTTTTGCCTTGTGGGATTTAATTTATCTCATAAATTAATTATTATTAAGAATTTTCCTATATTTTAACCCGTAAATTAAATCATTGCTTGTGATTTTTTTTTTTTATCTATTGTCATTGCAAATGAACAAATAATAAAAATAATTAATCTAAGTTAAAATCTAAAAGGTTATTGATAAATAATAGAAAATAATTAATCTCCATTGAAATTTAAAAGGTATCCTTTTATCACATGAAATTGGTAATAATTTGAAATTGTTCATATGAAATTACCCATTTAAATTATTATAAATAGATTATCTATGCTTTTATGTAGAATGATCATCCCAAAATTATATATGTTTACTATATTAAATAAAATAAAAATAAATTGATTCATATTTTTATGAAATAATAATAATATATTGATTCAGTTATATTTTTAATTTCAATTGCTTTTGGAAGTTATATATATGATTTTTCTAACATGTGCAATGCACAGAATAATAAATAAAAAGTAATTAAAAAATAATTTGTATATATGATCGTTACAATTGTAACTGCTAGAAATTTTTTTTTTTGCTTATTCATTTTGAATTTACAAAGTAAATAAAAAACAATTGTAGCAATCATACAAATTATTTTTTATCACTTTGAATTTTGTATATATGTGTATGTGATTGTCTAAGCCTTTTCACCTTTAGATACTTGATAGTTCCAATATATGGATTTCTATTATTCTTTATTGTATCAATATATGTTTTAGATTTCATAATTTCTTTTCATTTTCAAAACATTACAATATACTATAGTTTTAGAAAAAATTGTGATATATAACTCAATTTCTTTCTTTCAATTGGACAAAAACGCTAAGGGCATGTTTGGTTTACGTTTTCATTTCCTGTTCCCATTTCCTGTTGTCAATCTGTTTCCTATTTTCTGAAATTTTACAAATGAAAAACTGGAAATGCTGGAAACAACAAATTTTTGTTTCCAGCATTTCCAGTTTTTTTTTTGTAAAATTTCATGAAATAGGAAATAGGAAATGGAAACAGGAAACGAAAATGCAAACCAAACAGGCCCTAAACAATTAGGAAGTATATACCTTATAATGTATTAAACCATTATATTGGTTAATTTGAAGAAGGCTGCTTTAATGAACCTAAAAAAATTTATGTAGAAAATAGTACTTAAATGTATTTACAATCCTTTTTATCTCACAGATACTAAAAAAAATACATCAATTCATAGCTTCCCTATAGACTAAGTAATTTTAACATACATAAAAAGGATCCTTTAAAAATAGTAATAACCATATCCAAAAAAAAAAACCAAGCACTTGTCCACAAAATGTGAGTAATGGTAATATATCTTGTCCACATAATCTAACTACTGCTAACATTAACAAATATCACCATCAGTCAGCCCAGCTACAAAGTAAGAAGTTAAATCTCATCAATGCATATTATAAATTACTTCCAATGCCAATGCTACAAATTACTTCAAATTTCATGCTCCATAAGCTCCTTACCGTTAAACTAACTTGTTCCCCCCAAGCAGCCAATAAGCTCCTTACCACAACCAACTTCTGCATTAGAAAGAAGGAAAGACAAAGGGACCTTATAAGAAGTAAGTTGTGGTAAATTGTATTAATTGAAGTGGTTTCAACTTTCAAGTAAAGTTTCTGCCTAATCTAGCTTGAATAGTAGGCTATTTTTGTAATGATTTGTGATTATACTAATAAACAAATCATTGAGTGTAATATGCATGGTTAAAACAAAATTCACACAATTTTTAGTTGCACCTTAGTGTCCACACCATTTGAATTGGAAAACATGATTTCACCATTGCTTCTGCCTGTTTTGGCTTTTGGGGCATTAAATGCAGACCATCCCAGAAGTCATCGATGAAGCTAGGCATGTAATATTTATTATTTCCATTATCATTTCACAGGTTCCTACTTTCAACACAATTTGCTTGTAGGCCTTCATGTTCACTTTCAACAATATGTGGCATACAGCTGGAGCAAGAGGATGGCCTAGATGAGAAGTTCAATCTGTGTCAAAATTTTCCTATCTATTTTCTCCAATAAAAAACTCAAACCCAAACTTTGCTTAAAGGAAACTGAACATTTTAGTCCTTAGGAGTCAAACCATCAATGTATTGGTAAGGAAAAATAAAATTTATCTTTATGAGAATATGCTACTCATAGAAAAAAGAAAATAATAACACAATAGTATCAAATTTATCTTCAACTATTTCCCTTGTGTTAGGATTTGATTTTTAATTATTTCGAATTCCTTAATTGATGACAACTCAATTATTTCAAATTCCTTAAGTCATGGCATTTTGAAGCCATTTCGAATTTTCAGAAGAAGAACAATATTATCTTATTTCGAATTCTGATTGAAAATCTTGTTAACTTAGAAAATACTTGAAGTAGAGTTAATATAGAAACTTTGGAAATTCAGAAGAGAAGATATATTGTAAATTCGAAAATGTAAAGAGATGTAAATGAAAGGTATTTCAAATCAGGTAAAGGACAATTCTTTTATTCAAATCCAAAATTTGAATTACATGTTGTTCGAATACATTGGAAATACACTTAGATAGGAAACTGTCCTAAACACCTAGAATATTAGAAAAGAAACTATCCTAAGGTATACTAAATACTTCATTCTTGTCTTCCATGCCTTTTCTTTCATCCAGCACAGGTCTGATAAAACCTATATTCTTTCGAATCTCCTCGCACCTGAGGAGGAAGATCGAAGTCAGCATGGAAAATAAAAAATGAATCTATTTTGGCTATTACGTTCAATCCAATATAAAACTTTCAAGAAGAAAGATTGAAAAAGCCAATGACTTAGGCTATTACGTCAATCTTATCGAAAAATGAAGTCATTCCAGATTAGATTAAACGTAACAGCCAAAGAAATTAACTTCTTCATATTCTTTGAAGAAATTCTATGAAGAGATTTCGAAAAGATGAAGAGAAGAGAAAAGAGAAGAATGAAGAAGTATTGAATGAATGAAGTGTAAAATGAACTCCCATTTATAGGAGTTAAAAGAGCAAGGCCATAAGTCCAATAAGAAAGCACATGTAAAATGAGAGGACGGTGGCCGGTGGTCTTCACAACCTTTGTAATGACTAATAGAAATATGCCACATAGCATAAAAGAAAGAGAAAGTCAAAATTCGAATCAACATCTTTGAATTCGAAAAGCTTGAAAGGTACAGAGTCAAGATAAAGGAATTCGAAACAGTCAGAAAGCAGAAAGTCGAAGACACATCTTTGAAGACTTAGAAGAATTCTGAAGAAAACAGAAGACTCATTTTCGAAAAGACAGAAGACTCATTTTTCGAAAAGATAGAAGATATCAAGAAAATAGTTATTGGAAGTTATGAAGATCAAGACAAGTGTCACCTAGTTAGTGGTTGATTTTCAAAATTTGTAATTAGTTTTCTGGATAGCAGAAACGTGGCAAGCATCTACGCTGCCAACACATAGGGTTGCTGATGTGTCAAGCATGCATTAGTTAGCCGTTGGGATTGGAATCTATAAATACTAGAACCCACAATGTAATAAGGGTTGGCAAATCACTCACTCAAATTCTCTGAAACACCTTAACGTCCAAACTCACAGCGACAAACAGGTTACAAGGAGAAGAACAGTACGTGATGAACCCATCCAAATTTATCTTAATGCAATTGTTCTTACAATTCAATTTTTCTTTTCTTTTGTTTACATCTGCAATTTACATTTTGCAATTCATTTCTTGTACAATTTCTTACTCAAAACTTTTACTGAAGTTTCTCAAAATCAGTTTCTGAAAACTCATGTTTTAAACTTGATAGAATTCTGAATCAAGCAATTTTATGGAAATTAAGTTCTTTGATGAAATTCTGAATCAAATCTTTTTAGAACTTATTGTTTCTGGATTTCTAACGTTTAGAAAATTAATTGGTGAAAGTCTGAACCATTTAATCTAAGTTTCCAGAAAATTCATTCTTTTGATCATTTGAACACATAAACCTACTTTTTTTAAAAGAGTCCCGTAAGAGGATTTGATTCTAATCCCCAGATTGCTCGTAGAATCAAAGTGATAAATTCAATTTTTCGAATTTGTATTTTATCACCACAAACAAATTGGCATGCCCGGTGGGACAAATTGCCAAAAAGTAGTGTGTGTTACGATTTTCTGAATAGATTTGTTCTTGTTCTTGTATGCGTTTGAGAAGTGGAAGGACAATTTCTGTTCAAATGGCTAATTGTGGTAGACAAAATGCAAATGGAAATAACAATAGGGATAATGCTAATATCACAAATTCTGAGAATTCTTCTCCTCCAAGGAATGAGTCTGTGAATAATAATGATAATGGGGTCGATGGGAATAATAGTGTTCATAGAAACCCATCAACAAATGTGACTACAATCACAAATGCTGTGACAGATCCAGTGGTTAGTCAAATTGGTTCTACTATCCCTATGCTCAGTTTTATGTCTATGCCTCAAAATGGACAACCACAATATGGTTTACCATTTGGGTTTGTTCCAAATTCTGGAACAACCCCATAAGTTATATCAACAACGGGTCCTTCAGTTGTTCGAGGACCCATGTTTAATCCTTTTGTAGGAAATTCTTCTTCATCTATTACAAATTCAACGTTGCAAACTCTAAGGCAACAAATGGATGAAAGTAACCATGAAATGGTGAACATGTTGACAACTCAAATGGTCCACAGTGTTTGATCCCCTAGTACAAACAACAAATGCAAATTATAACTTGTTGGCTAGGCAAATGGAAAGGATTGCGGATGTGTTTGGAGCATCCACAGATCCTATAGTAAGACAAGTGGCTAATATGAATCCTCCTGTAAATATGGGAGATCAGAATAATCAAATACCAAATCCTGTGAATCCTGTTGAAAATAGAGAAAACAATGCTCCTAGAGTTATTCTGAATAGAAATCAGAATGCTGATGAAATTCTCGAAAGGATAAGAGCAAATAACTTAGGGGGAAACAAAATGTTGTTGGAATAGTTGAACAAGTCCTGAATAGACAGGATTCAATGTAGGATTTGCAAATCATCCTTATGTAGTTTCTCCTTTTACCCAAATGGTGTTGCAAACTGAATTACCAAGGAGATGGAAAGTTCCCAAATTTACTAAGTTTGCTGGAGAAGTAGGAGAATCCACTGTCGAACACATTGCTCGATATCAAATCGAAGCAGGTGATTTGGCAAATAATGAAGAACTTAAAATGGAAGTATTTCCCTAGTTCTTTAACCAAGAATGCTTTCACTTGGTTTACAACACTTCCCCCAAATTCGATTCATTCATGGAATCAATTGGAAAGAAGTTTTCATGAACAATTCTTTCGAAGGGAAACCAAAGTTACTTTAATGGACTTAGTGAATATTAAAAGGTCTTCGAACGAATCCATTGATGACTATTTGAATAGATTCAGGCAAATGAAAGCTAGATGCTTTACTCAAATTCCTGAATATGAGTTAGTCCAAATGGCTGCAGGAGGACTAGATTACTCAATTCGAAAGAAATTGATTAATCAACAACTTAGAGATATGGCCCAATTGGCTGATAAAGTTAGGCAAATTGAACACTTGAAAAAAGAAAAAGAGAGATTTCGAAAACCTGATAAACTCTTTCGAAAAGACAAAGTAGCATATTTGAAAGTATCTGATGATAGTGATTTCGAATATGATATGGAGGATAATGATGTTCATGTAGCAGAACTTAAGCCTGGACCTCCTTATGTTTGTCAATCTTTGAAACCTAGTGGAAACACTAGTAATGATAACAAAGATAGATTTCCTAAGAAAAACTATGGTTTCGATATTTCGAAAGCAGATCAAATCTTTGATATTTTAGTGAAAGACAAACAAATAACTCTAAGTGATGATCATAAAATCCCTTCTCAAGAACAGAGAAGAGGTAGGAAATACTGTAAATATCATCATACTTATGGTCATTGGACTAATAGTTGTGTTCGTTTCAGGGATATTATCCAAGAAGCGATTAAACAAGGAAGATTGAAATTTGAGGAAAAAGCACCAATGGCAATGAAGATTGATTCAGATCCTCTTCAGGTGGAATGCCAATTATGCTGAGCCAGTTAGTATTAACATGGTTGAAGTTGAAGACTCGAATTCTGTGGGTCAGGCTATGGAAATGGCCTTAGACGGAGACCAAGAAATACATGATGTTTATCCAAAAGGAGGAGAGTCTCTTTTGGAATTTCTGAACAGAACGAAGGCAGAAGATGCCTCAATAGATCTTTGCCCAAGATGTCATGCTGTGTTTGACAAGTCTGCAGCAAAGGTTTTTCGAAATTCAGACATGAAAGTACATTATCAACAGGTTACTTCCCATCAGAAGCAGGCTGAGAAAAGGCAGAAGAAGCCTCATCCTTCATATGGAGGATGGATTTCGAGATCCGAATCCATCTCTGGGGGAAATACTCCTGTTAATAGGAGTAGGTTTGATAAGGGAAAGCAACCTATGACTCAAAGGTTCCAAGAAAATTCGAAACCAAGAACTTTTGTTCCTCCAACATCTGTGCCTCCGAATCAATGGATTCGTCCAGGTTTCGTGAAGCAGCACAATCATTTCCAAAGTCAGTATCAGAAACCTTACTTTGGGAATAGGCAACAAATGACTAAGACTCAATGTAGAAGGGCACATAGGATGAGGAAGACAGCTTTCGAAAATCAAGCAAAAAAGGAACGTTGATACTGAAGGAAATAAGCAGCAATCCAAGCCAATTCAAGCAAAGAATGCCCAAGTCATCCAGGTGCAGGCAAATACAAGTAATCCATCTTACGCTCAGATGGTTAAGAAGAAGCCTTCGTTCCAAGTAATTGGAGGTTTCAATGAAAGTGAAGATGACTTGTTAACAGAAAATTTCGAAACTGGATTTGCAGATGGTCTGGATGACATCTGTGCAGTTGTTTCTGTTTTGCCTGCAGAATATGCTGAAGAGCTTGAAAGAGGTTTGGAAGATGAAGATTTCGAGGATGATGAAATCGGAGAAGACCCAGTTTGCTACACCTATATTGGCAAACAAATCTGTCAGAACACATCAACAGTATTCGAAAGGCCAGTGGAAGAAATGCAACTCCACATGAAACCTCTGTTTATCAGAGCTATGGTTGAGGATGTGAATATTGGTAAAGTTCTGGTGGATTCAGGAGCGGCAGTGAACTTAATGCCGAAGTTTATGATGAAGAAGTTGATGAAAACTAAGTTTGACTTGTTGCCACACCAAATGGTGATTACTGATTTTAGTGGTAGAACTTCCAAGTCTGAAGGTGTTCTATGTTTAGAATTAACCGTTGGAACAATCATGAGACCTACCATGTTTGTGGTGGTGGATTCGAAAGCAAATTATAATTTGCTACTTGGAAGAGAATGGATTCATGGTGTGGGTGTTGTTCCTTCATCAATGCATCAGAAACTCTGCATGTGGACCAAAGAAGGAATTCCCATTTATGTGGATGGTGATAAAAATTATTTCAAGGTGGAGGAAGATGCAGTGGATGTTAGGAGCACTGAGAAAAAAGTTATGAAAACCTAGACCTTACTGAAGTTATTGATAAGTATTCATTGATGCCTACCAAGGTACCATATTCCTTGAGGATAAATCCAAACTATGGATTTATGATACAATGTGATGTTAGCCCCTGTGAGGCCGCAGAAATAGCTGAATGGTCAGATCCGGAATAGATTCGAGCTTTTGGGCTCGAATTTCGGCCTATATGGCCTGAAAAAAGGGTTGAAACGGCTCTCGAAGCCGAGTTCAATGAAAATAAAGAAAATGAAAGTACAAACGGCCCCTAAGGCCGAGTGGCAAGAAGGAAGAATACTCAGTAGAGGAAATAATAGAAGAGGAAAATTCACTCGAAACAGAAAATGATTCTTCTCAAAAGGTTAAAACTTCTGTTGAGAAAAACAAAGATTCTGAAAAGAAGTGCTTTGAGCAAATGATGAAAAGAGTTGAGACTTATGTTCAGGAAACTCAAGAGTCTGAGTTCGAAAAATTAGATTGCATATATGATGACTCTCCCTTGGGTTTCGAAGGATTTTTGTCTCAAGGTATCAAGAAGATGGAAGCTCAAGACCCTTTAGAAGAAATAAACTTGGGTGATGCAAATGAAAGGAGACCCACGTTTATTAGTCAGAATCTCGAAGGTGAGTTTAAAGAAAAAGTCATTGACTTGTTAAAAGAGTATAAAGATTGTTTTGCTTGGGATTACCATGAAATGCCTGGTTTGAGTCGAGAACTGGTAGAGCATAAGCTTCCAACGTTTCCAGAAAAGAGACCAGTGAAACAGGCTCCAAGAAGATTCGCTCCAGAAATTGTTTCGAAAATCAAGAAGAAATTGAGCGTCTTCTAAAGGCTAAGTTCATTCGAACTGCCAGGTATGTTGATTGGATTTCTAACATAGTACCTGTTATTAAGAAAAATGGATCTTTAAGAGTATGTATTGATTTTCGAGATCTTAATAATGCAACTCCTAAAGATGAATACCCAATGCCAGTGCTGATATGTTAATTGATTCGGCAGCAGGAAATGAATTATTAAGTATGTTAGATGGGTATTCAGGATATAATCAAATTTTTATTGCCGAAGAGGATATTTCGAAAACAGCTTTTCGATGTCCTGGTGCAATAGGTACTTATGAATGGGTAATGATGCCCTTTGGCTTAAAAAATGTCTGGTGCAACTTATCAAAGAGCCATGAATTCGATTTTCCATGATTTAATAGGAAAATTCATGCAAGTGTATATTGATGATGTTGTAGTTAAGTCTGAATCAAAAGACTTACATTTGAATCATTTAAGACAAGCTTTCGAAAAAATGAGAAAGCATGGTTTGAAAATGAATCCTATTAAATGTGCTTTTGGTGTATCTGTCAGGCAATTTCTTAGGATTTCTTGTCCATAAGAAAGGTGTTGAGATTGACAAGAATAAGGATAAAGCTATTCTAGAAGCATCTCCACCAACAACCAAGAAACAATTACAGTCTTTTCTGGGAAAAGTTAATTTCCTTCGAAGATTCATTTCGAATTTATCAGGAAAGACAAGAGTGTTTTCCCCTTTGCTGAAATTGAAGAAAGAAGAAAATTTCAAATGGGAAGATGAACACCAACAAGTCTTTGAGGAAATCAAGAAGTATTTAACAACTCCTCCGATTATGACTCCTCCCTTGCCAGGAAAACCCTTAAAGTTGTATATTTCTGCTTCAGAAGCCACAATAGGAAGTATGTTGGCTCAAGAGGACGAAAATGGTGTCGAAAGAGCTATTTACTATTTGAGTAGAGTCCTTAATGATGCAGAAACTAGATATTGTGCTATTGAAAAGTTGTGTTTGTGTTTGTATTTCTCTTGTACTAAACTTAAGTACTATGTGAAACCACATGATGTATTTGTAATCTCACACTTTGATGTAATAAAGCACATGTTGTTAAAACCTATATTGCATAGTAGAGTTGGAAAATGGGCTTTGGCTTTAACTGAGTTTTTCCTTAAAATTTGTTCCTTTAAAAGCTATGAAAGGACAAGTAGTTGCTGATTTCTTAGTTGAACACCCACCAATTCCAATTGAAGAATCAGTTTATGTTGGTTTAGAACCTTGGAAATTATATTTTGATGGGTCCAAACATAAGAATGGATCAGGAATTGGAATTTTATTAATCTCACCCAAGGGATTTCCAACTCGAATGATGTTTGAAATAAAACATCATTGTTCGAATAATGCAGTAGAGT
Organism: Sesbania bispinosa; assembly: GCA_026901365.1. Taxonomy (NCBI): domain Eukaryota; kingdom Viridiplantae; phylum Streptophyta; class Magnoliopsida; order Fabales; family Fabaceae; genus Sesbania; species Sesbania bispinosa. The sequence continues at coordinate 397,545 of QLOH01000771.1, read as the reverse complement.
ATGAAGCTCTTATTGCTGGTCTCGAAATATTAGTTTCTCTGAATTCGAGAAATGTTCATATTCGAGGAGACTCTCAATTAGTTATCAAACAGGTAACTAAAGAGTATAAATGTTTAGATCCAAAATTGGCTAAGTATTTAGTTCAAGCCAATAAGCTTTTGGAAATGTTTGACGAGGTAAAGATTGAACATATTCCAAGAGGTCAAAATTTCGAAGCCAATGAGTTAGCTCAAATAGCTTCTGGATATAGAATTTCCATTGGAACTCTTAGGAAGATTAGTGATATTCGAAGAAGATTTCCAATGAAAGGTTTCGATATTCATAATGTAAATCTCTTAGATCAGAATGATTGGAGAAGCGAAATTGTGACTCTTATCCAAAATCCTTCCCTGATAAATAAAAAGCATTTGAAATACAAAATTCTAAATTATTGTATTTTAGGTGAAGAACTTTATAAGAAATCCGTTGATGGAAACTTACTTCGATGTTTGGGAGAAACTGAAGCTTATTTAGCTTTAGTAGAAGTTCATGAAGGAGCTTGTGGTGCTCACCAGGCAGGAAGAAAAATGGAATGGATTTTGAAAAGAAAATTATTCTTTTGGCCTTCAATGTCCAAAGATTGTCACAATTTTGCAAAATCTTGTGAGGAATGTCAAAAGCATGGAAATGTACAACAAGTTCCTGCAAGTGAATTACATTCAATCATAAAGCCTTGGCCTTTCCGAGGATGGGCTTTAGATTTAATTGGAATGATACATCCAGCTTCTTCGAAAAACCATAAGTTTATTTTGGTGGGAGTTGATTATTTTACCAAATGGGTAGAAGCAATTCCTTTAAGAGAAGTTACTCAGGAAGATATCATTCGTTTTATTGAAGAAAATATTATATTTCGATTTGGCTTACCGGAAACCATTACTACAGATCAAGGAACAATGTTCACAGGGAGGAAGATGGTTAGGTTTGCTGAATCAAAAGGAATAAAATTACTTTCTTCTACACCTTATTATGCACAAGCAAATGGTCAAGTTGAAGCAGTTAATAAAACCATTATTGCTTTGATTAAAAGACATATTGGACAACGTCCTCGAAATTGGCATGAGACTTTGAATCAAATTCTTTGGGCTTATAGAAATTCTCCAAGAGAAGCAACTCGAACTACTCCTTATAGATTGGTATATGGTCATGATGCTGTGTTACCAGTTGAGGTGAACTTACAATCATTAAGAGTTCAAAAACAATATGAGTTACCTTCTCAAGATTATTGGAATTTGATGTTCGATGAATTAAATCAACTTGATGAAGAAAGATTGACTGCTCTTGAAAATATAATTAGACAAAAAGAGCAAATAATGCGTTGTTATAATAGAAAGGTCAAGAAAAAAGAATTTCAAGTTGGTGATTATGTTTGGAAGTTAATTTTGCCAATTGATAAAAAGTCTAAGAAGTTTGGAAAATGGTCACCTAATTGGGAGGGACCTTTCGAAATTGAAAAAGTATTTTCCAGTAATGCGTATTCAATTCGAGAATTAGTTGGTGATTTGCGCATATTATCAATAAATGGAAAGTACTTGAAAGAATATAAACCAAACTTGCAAGAAATAACTATTATGCATAAGAGGAAATAATTGTCTAAAGGCAATTAGAATTTCGAGCCCATGCTCGAAACAAAGTAAAATAATTGTCAGGGGGCAATTCAAAAATTCGAACCCATGTTCAAAAACAAAGAAATTACATCAAGAGAAGACTAAAAAGGAATTTCACTTGTCAACTTGGTAAAGTTATGCATAAGATCTTCATATTGGGTCTTGAAGCTTAACTCATTCTTCTCAAGGCTTTCGATGTCCTTGGTGACTTGCACTGCATTTTTCGAAATGCCTTTAACAGAATTGATAATCTCCATTCGAGCAGCCTGTTGTCTCGAAAGAGTAGCTTCAGCTTCGCCTTTAACCTTTTCGATTTCCTTGAGTCTTCCTTGATATTTCTTAACCAAGTTTTCAAGCTTGACTTGCTCTTTATTCAATTCTTCGACCCTTGCTGAGTTTTGCTTGATGGATTGTTCATGGTTGTTCACTATCAACTTGCTATGTTGCATCTTCTCAACCAATTCAGCTTTTTCACTTTTCTGATGATCCAAATCTGATCTCGTTTTTTCGATTTGGCTGATGGTTGTAATGCTATTGTGATAGTGTTCAGCAAAACTCTTCACCCAAGTTTGTTGAAGATCAGTAAGCAGTGAATTGTACTTGTCAAAATATATGAGGAAACTCTCTATTTCTTCCCTGTAAGAATGATCCTTTAGAATTTCTCTCATCATCTTCTTTTCAGAAATCAGTTTCTTGAAATTCTGAAGAACCTGATCCACTGAATCTTCTTCACCTGAAGGCTTCTGAATAGTGGCCTCAGAATGAGCAGATGATAGAGAAATTTCCCCTGAAAGCACATCTAAGATTAAGAAAGGATTCTCATCCAGATCTTTGAGGCAATCATCCAAACTTGTAGCTTTATAAATTGGAGTTGACTTGGATGAATCCCTCGAAAATCCAGGAGCCTGTTCAGGAGTTGCTGATTCAGATTGAGTAACTTGAATCTCCTTTGAGGCAGAATCCTTTAATTTCTTTGAATCTGGTTCTAAGGAACTTGTAGGATCGTCTTGTTTGTCCTCTTCTTCTTGAGAGTCATCCTCATTGGGGTTTGATGGAGATTGAACTTCTCCTTCTTCCTTTCCTTCTTCTTCTTGTTCCTCATTGCTCTCTTCTATATTTTCGAGAACCTTTCCTTTTGGTGTTTTCGAAGGAGCAGCTTCAAGTGGACTTTCAATAGTAGGTTCTCCAGTACCACCACTTTCAGCTTGGGAACTAGAAGAAAGGTTCACCTGAAAATTCGAAAAACAATAAAATTAGATAAACAAGAAAAGAAAAGTCTTAAGAGAAATATTTTTCTTTCGAAAGAGAGTTAAAAGGGTTACTTGCTCAACAATTCCACTTGGAATTTGTTCCTTATATGCTTTAACCTTAAACCTTTGCCCAACTCTCTGATGGTTTGCATAAAGAAAGTATTTTCAAAATCAAGAAAGAAAGAAGTTTTGGAGTAAAATTTAGAAAACAAAGGAAAAAGAACTTACTGCTCCAATAGTTTTCCCTGGTGGAATAACTGATAGGATCTTTGGCTTTGGAGTCTTTTTCTTTGCTTTCTTTGGAAACTTTCTCTCTCAGAGGAACAATTTGTTTTTCAGGAGTATTTTCCTGTTTGAAAGAAACTAAGCATTAGTTGTTTCGAAATAAGCAAGAAATTCGAAATTGAATAAAAAAAATTCGAAACTTACCTCTGAGGTAGATTTTTCTTCAGTAACTTCAATTTTTCTTTTCTTCTTCTTCTCAACCTTGGCCACTGAGTTCTCTGCAATTGGCTTGGAAGACTCTGCTTTCTTTCTCTTTCCCACTGAAGCAGATTGACTCTTCTCAGAAGGCTCATCATTCTTTTCAGCCTTTCCAGAAGAAGTCTTCTTCTGAGATTTCGAAGCAGTAGCCTAAAAGCAAAGGTAAAAGGAAATTAAGCAAAGAAATTTCGAAATCAAAAAGAATTTACATCTAGATTTCGAAAACTTACAGCAGGTTTTTGAGAAGAAGATGGATTCTTTCTTTTCTTGGATTTCTTTTCTTCCTCATCACCACTTTCCCAATTTTCCTCTTTGGAAATTTTGCACTCTTGAGCTATGACAAAGCAAAGAGAGTCAGAATTGTAAATTTGGGAATAAGAAAGAAGAGATCAACAACAATATATATTGTTACCTTGAGCTATGAAGTCTTTAGTAATTATTCTCACATGTTCTATATCCACATGAGGTATAAAAGGATAATTGTCCAAAGTATATTTTGTCAAAGTGACTCTTTTCGAAAGAGGTTTTAAACTATTAAAAAGAAAATCAAGACTAGCAGGTCTAGTCCATTCTGGACCATAAAGACTTTTTGCTAGACCAAACTTTGCTGTTGGCAAAGGAGGGAATTTTGGACAAAACTTTTCGAAATCAGAAATACCTTTGGAATTTATAACTTTAAAATTCTGCTTGTTGGAAGAAACTTTTTCTTTTAAAGAAGAAGCAGCTTCAGCAATAGTCCTATGAATTTTATTGGGGATATAGAACACATGGAAAAATTTCTCAAATGCTTCAATCTCTTTGATGTGCGTACCTTTGTTTTTCTTTGATGATTTCTGCGAAGGAGTAATGCTTGAAGTCAGTCTAGATAAGCAAGTAGCTTCATCAACTTTAATGCAAGAATAATACTCCGACCACCATGTTTCGAAGGAGAGAGTGCTGTAGAAAGAAGGTTCGAAAGCAATGGCCTCTAGAGACAAAGGATTTTTATCTTTTGAAAGTTGAAGCTTTTCAAATCCTTCTTCTCCATCAACACAACCTTCTATTAACACTTCATCTACATTGGTGCAAATTGGTGAAGGTCGAAGTTGGCTCAACCCAAACTGACGTGCAACTAGTGAGGGTGGTATTGATAAACTCGAAAATCTTTTGGTTGGAAGCCACTGTATATGAGATCAGGAGTAAGGAATTGCTTCCAGATTTCGAGGGATTCAGACTGAGCACCAGGAGTTTCGCAAGGAAATTTTCGAGTGAACCACTCAGGTCCTCGAAGACGAGCAGCAAAAGGTGCTAAATTTGGGGAATGATCTTTGATGTTCAAGAAATAAGAAATATAAGTCTTGAAACGATCCTCACGATCTTTCTTCGAAGTATTGGTATAGAAAGAGAGTTTATAACCCTCAACAGACTCAGGGGTTTGAGATTCTGCAGGCTCAGAATTTCGAATTTGTCTTTGAAAATGGCATTTAGCCAAAGTTGAAGGAACCAAAAAGGACCACATAGATTTCGAACAGGATCTTTCGATTTTAAAGAAGCAACGGCTTCAGAAAGCATGTCATATACATGGGCAAGAAGACACCTGTTTAGATCTATCTTAATTCCTTTGGCCAACATTTGAGCCATAGGAAGAAAGGACTTTGTGATTTGATTGGACCTAGAGCAGAAAACGAAAGCAGACAACCAATAGAGTAGAAAAGCAACATGCTCTACTTCAGAAACTTTGCCAGTCTTGGCATTATTTTGAATGAAAAAGGAGTAAGTGAGTTTTTCGAAATTAGGTTCAACAGGTGGTTCTGGAACCTTCATATAAGGGAAAATCAAATGGCCTTCAGGTCGAAGGCCAGTGATTGCAGCAACATCAAAAAGGGTTGGACTGAGCATTCCATAAGGAACATGGAAAGCATTAGAAGTTCTCTCCCAAAAAGAAAAGAGGCAGAAATCAGAGTATGATCGAAGCTAAGATCATACTTACTCAACAAAATAAGGTCATGGATACCTAGTTGTTTCCATACAGGATGCATGGTATGCTCAACTCTATTTAACCAAAGACCATAGGCATCTTTTCGAGAAGGAGGGGTTGCTTTGAAAACCTCATGGGTATTTTCGAGATGTTCAGTTCGAATTTTGCTAGAGAAAATTCGAATTTTTTCAGTAGAAAGACTTGGAAAAAAGTCATCAAAAGCTTTAAGGGAAGAAGGCAAGGAGTATGGTCCAAGAAAAGCAAATTGCTTTTTTCTAATGGAAAAAGGAATAAGTACCTGGGAGTTCCAAATGGCAATCTTTTCTTCTGAATCTTCAGGTTCAGGAACATAAACTTGTCTTCCCGAGCCAGGAAGTCACCTTTTACAATTGCCAATGGAACAGGGGAAGAGCTCTTGGAAGCCATTAATGGAGGTTTTATGAAGCTTTGAGGAGAGAGAAAAGAATGCAAGATTCTTGAAAGAGCTGAAATGCATCAAGAAAGCTAAAATCAGATACTTGGAAGAATTTAATCGGTGAAAAATAAGCTCAAATCAGCAAAATGTGATTGAAAAACAATAAAAATCATACCTTGAGCAAGAAGAAAACGCCGTGAAGAGAGAGAACAGAGAAAATTGATTAAGCTTGAAGATGAATAGTGAAAGTGAAAAGTCTTTTCCTTCAAAATCAGTATTTATATGAGAGAGGAAAGACATGGTTACATGGTTTTAGTACGTGAACCAGTAACCCAAAAACGTGGGAAAGTCAGTTAACTTTAAAAGGTAACTGCAATATTTAATTTAATTGGAAAATAAAAGGTTTTATCTGAAATTGATATTTAATTTTCCATTTAAATTTTGAATAACTGTTACAAAAAGGAATGCCAAAGGTTTTGTTCCAAAATATCTCTTTTTACAACAAAAAGAATTTTTTATTCAAAAGAGACTATTTTTGGGGGGGCATCTGTTAGGATTTGATTTTTAATTATCTCGAATTCCTTAATTGATGACATTTCAATTATTTCGAATTCCTTAAGTCATGGCATTCTGAAGCCATTTCGAATTTTCAGAAGAAGAACAATATTATCTTATTTCGAATTCTGATTGAAAATCTTGTTAACTTAGAAAATACTTGAAGCAGAGTTAATATAGAAACTTTGGAAATTCGGAAGAGAAGATATATTGTGAATTCGAAAATGTAAAGAGATGTAAATGAAAGGTATTCCCAAATCAGGTAAAGGACAATTCTTTTATTCAAGTCCAAAATTCGAATTACATGTTGTTCGAATACATTGGAAATACACTTAGATAGGAAACTGTCCTAAACACCTAGAATATTAGAAAAGAAACTATCCTAAGGTATACTAAATACTTCATTCTTGTCTTCCATGCCTTTTCTTCTTCTTTCATCCAGCACAGGTCTGATAAAACCTACATTCTTTCGAATCTCCTCGCACCTGAGGAGGAAGATCGAAGTCAGCATGGAAAATAAAAAATGAATCTATTTTGGCTATTACGTTCAATCCAATATAAAACTTTCAAGAAGAAAGATTGAAAAAGCCAATGACTTAGGCTATTACGTCAATCTTATCGAAAATGAAGTCATTCCAGATTAGATTAAACGTAACAGCCAAAGAAATTAACTTCTTCATATTCTTTGAAGAAATTCTATGAAGAGATTTCGAAAAGATGAAGAGAAGAGAAAAAGAGAAGAATGAAGAAGTATTGAATGAATGAAGTGTAAAATGAACTCCCATTTATAGGAGTTAAAAGAGCCAAGAGCCATTAATGTGCCACTGTAACGTCCAATAAGAAAAAGCACATGTAAAATGAGAGGACGGTGGCCGGTGGTCTTCACAACCTTTGTAATGACTAATAGAAATATGCCACATAGCATAAAAGAAAGAGAAAGTCAAAATTCGAATCAACATCTTTGAATTCGAAAAGCTTGAAAGGTACAGAGTCAAGATAAAGGAATTCGAAACAGTCAGAAAGCAGAAAGTCGAAGACACATCTTTGAAGACTTAGAAGAATTCTGAAGAAAACAGAAGACTCATTTTCGAAAAGACAGAAGACTCATTTTTCGAAAGATAGAAGATATCAAGAAAACAGTTATTGGAAGTTATGAAGATCAAGACAAGTGTCACCTAGTTAGTGGTTGATTTTCAAAATTTGTAATTAGTTTTCTGGATAGCAGAAACGTGGCAAGCATCTACGCTGCCAACACATAGGGTTGCTGATGTGTCAAGCATGCATTAGTTAGCCGTTAGGATTGGAATCTATAAATACTAGAACCCACAATGTAATAAGGGTTGGCAAATCACTCACTCAAATTCTCTGAAACACCTTAACGTCCAAACTCACAGCGACAAACAGGTTACAAGGAGAAGAACAGTACGTGATGAACCCATCCAAATTTATCTTAATGCAATTGTTCTTACAATTCAATTTTTCTTTTCTTTTGTTTACATTCTGCAATTTACATTTTGCAATTCATTTCTTGTACAATTTCTTACTCAAAACTTTTACTGAAGTTTCTCAAAATCAGTTTCTGAAAACTCATGTTTTAAACTTGATAGAATTCTGAATCAAGCAATTTTATGGAAATTAAGTTCTTTGATGAAATTCTGAATCAAATCTTTTTAGAACTTATTGTTTCTGGATTTCTAACGTTTAGAAAATTAATTGGTGAAATTCTGAACCATTTAATCTAAGTTTCCAGAAAATTCATTCTTTTGATCATTTGAACACATAAACCTACTTTTTTAAAGAGTCCCGTAAGAGGATTTGATTCTAATCCCCAGATTGCTCGTAGAATCAAAGTGATAAATTCAATTTTTCGAATTTGTATTTTATCACCACAAACACCTTGTGACACAGATTTTAGTACTTTTACTGCAAACTTTTCTACCTTATTTGACAGTACATGATAACTCTATCCATAGCCACCACAAAAAGGAAATTTTAGCCTAAGTAAACTAAATAGAGAGACAGAGAGAAGAGAGAAAGGAGCTCATTCACAACAGCAGCCAATCAGCTCCTTACCACAGCCAACTTCTGCATTAGCAAGAAGGAAAGACAGAGGAACCTTATAAGAAGTAAGTTGTGGTAAATTGTATCAATTGAAGTGGTTTCAACTTTCAAGTAAAGTTTCTGCCTTATCTAGCATGAATAGTAGGCTATTTTTTTAATGATTTGACTATACTAATAAACAAATCATTAAGAGTAATACCTGGAAATATGTGGTTCAAGAAAGTTCGTATATGCATTCAATTTGACCAATGAGAGAAGCATTACAAATCTAATGTGCTTGTTTGCTGCCAAAGAGAAGTCATCAAATTACATATGAACCTTGACTCAACAATATAGATGTGCTTGGTGAGAGAGTTAGATTACCTTGTCTGATTTAGGGAAAAGGTCTTGCATTTTCCTGTTTCTTGCACTAATTTGAGTTCTTCTTTCTTGCAGATCATGATAACAAATGAGAATGGTTCACCAATTGGTACTTCATTAAATTGCAGTGCAGCCACATGATTTTTAATCTATAGCAATGGCATAATACAAATGAGATTTTTATTAAACCTCTATGTAATGCTTCTTGGGTGAATTTTTTTTTATTTGTAAAAAAAGCCTCTTTTAGCTCAAATTTTACATGGAACAAATCCATGAATTTGGTAAAACTTCTCCATTTCAGAAGAGCTAAGAAGACTCACCAAGTTTTGACATCCAAAGTCTGCATCCTGGTAAAATAAATTTTCCCTCATCAATAACAGGAAAAAAGGCCATATGCATGGTTAAAACAAAATTCACACCATTTTCAGCTGTACCTTAGTGTCCAAACCATTTGAAGTGGAAAACATGATTTCACCATTGTTTCTAGCTGTTTGGGGCATTAAATGCAGACCATCCCAGAAGTCACTGGTGAAGCTAGACATGTAATATTTACTATTGCCATTATCATTTCTCATGTTCCTACTTTCAACACAATTTGCTTGCAGGCCTTCATGTTCACTTTCAACAATCTGTGGCATCCAGCTGGAGCAAGAGGATAGCCTGAATAAGAAGTTCAATCTGTGTCAAAATTTTCCTATCTATTTGATAACCAACAGATGAAATATGAGTAACCTCTTAGTTTGAAAAATGTTAAAGTCCCTTTATGATTGAACAAATTTCTCCTCAAACCAATTTCAGAAATTTGCACTAAGATGGGATCCAATAACTTTTTTACGCTACACAAATTTAGCCTCACAAAAAAGTTTTAGCAAAATGAATAATAATGAAATAGAATCAGCACCTTACCTATTTTATAATAGAATAATGAGTTAATTGCAATAGGCACATGACTCCCACATCACAAAAGCAAACAGAAGAATGCAATGCAAGATTGAACAAACAATAGCATAATAAAAAACAAAGGCACAGTTCAGAACCAATATCATTAGAACAAACATTAATCTCTGAATTTAGGAAACATAGAACCAAGGTAATCAGAGAGCCAAAAAAATGACACAAACCCAGTAATCATATAAACATTTTCTTATTTTTAGAGTTTACAATCTCAGAGTTCACAAACAATAATATGAAAATTTAGGAAACTGAGAACTAAGCAAGATAGAGAACCAAAAAAATCACAAAAGTGAAACTCCCACATAATAATGAAAACTGAAAACATCAACTAATTTCTAGAATTTAAACCTGAACAAAATTGCATAATTTTTTCAATGGGAGAAACATATTCGTAAACCCAAAAATCTAAACATATTTGCACGGAAGAAATGAAAGTTACTAAATCTTACCCAAAATTGGTGCTAATCGGCAAGGAATTAACAACTTTAAGTGACCTGAACTCCGATTGAAGATCTATGACAAGAAGACAAAGAAGCGGAAAACGAAAGACGCAAAATGACTATCACAAGCAACAAAAATTATGAAACAGAAAAACGGGGAAGGAAATTAAAAACCCTATCCATTACCACCTTCAGAAGACAGGAGCCACAACGCAGTGAAGATCATTATTTCTGAACATTATTTCTGAACAAAATTCTAAAGCTCAATTGAAGAAACACTCACCCAAGGGGCTTCATTGCTCGGTTGTTCCGCCAACTCTTGCAGTATGTCGATCCAAATTCCAATTTGCGTTATTTCATATACTTCAATGACTTTTCACCGATCACCCTCACCATCTAGCCCCTGCCAGCAACACCGTCTCCCTCTGCAACTGGTGCCATGGTCGACGCACCAGCCATCATCTTAATCCTGAAGCCAACAACTCACGAAATAAAAAATTTAGGGCAGACAGAAAAGGACAACCAAAAAACTCTCGTAAGCAAAAAAAAAATGGACCTTTCTCTATCTTCTATCCGCTGTTCTAAAATCTTTCATAGCTCTTTAGGATGAGAGAAAGCTGAAGAGTTTTAACGGAAATTTCTTAGAGCCTTTTCATTTTCTGTGTGAAACAATATGGGGAATGGATCCAGATATAACTCTTCTGAATGTTTCAAGACTTCACAAATACCAAACCCACTAAATATATTTAAAATTTGAAATCAGCTAATTTGAATTTTTAAATAATGACTAAAATATAAATTGACAAAATAACCTCAGTTTTGACGGGAAAAAATTGCATCTCACTCATCTCTATTTATATATAAAGATACTTGTATAACTGTGATGCATTGAGTTTTATATTAAGTACGACATATACTATGATAAAATAATGCTCTCTCCATTATGGATTTGGATTTATATATAGCTTTGTCTAGCTGATAATTAATTTAATATTGCTTGTACGCGTTAATTAATGCTTTTAATACATTTTAAAAGAGAAATGTTGTGTGGGATGTAATATAGGTGATAGGATGGAGATATATTAAAAAAAGTGTTATAAATTATTGCATACATAATTTTGTTATATAAATATATATGTTATCTCATTTAAACAATAATGTAATTCAAAGCATGCAACTAATATATATTAATTTTTAGAACATGGATGATGAAAGAAGGGTAAAAATTTTTTTCAATCCTTTTATACTAAGTAAGTTTTTATTTTAATCTTCATATATTTTTCATTTATATACTTTAAATTAAAATTATCATGTTTTAAAAAAAACGTCCATTTTGATAATGTAATATATAAGCTAAAAAATTGGCAGAGTATATAATAAAAACTCATTCTAGTAGCAATTTTTAAGGTTGTCAGTAAATATGTTTTTTGAAACAATGGAATTAAAAAAAAATTATAAGGATCAAAACACACTTATATATGTTGTAAGTTATTTTAAATATTTCTAAAGTTTTTATTATTTTTTTTGATCGAAAAGTTTTTATTATTAAATTTCAAATTTGAATGAAAATTTAAATTTTATAAATGAAAATTAATTTATATAATTAATTGATTATTATTATTATATATCTTCAACTAACATTTTGCTAGAGAATTGTAATAGTTCAATTTAAATTTATTTCCTTATTCCGATCCTATTTATAAGACAACGTTTGAAACTTTTTCATGATCCTATTTATAAGATAAAGTATACACAAATCTAAAAGCATATAACATTTTTCTCATATTTGCCCATATTGACCATTAAAATTTTTAAATTGACTCAATTACCATGGTAGAAGAATTTAATTTTAAATAGGGGTAAACTTGTAATCTTATAGAGAAATATTTTGAAAATTGATGCATTAATTGCTTTTCTCAATATGTGTGATTTGGTCTAAATTGTCCTATAAATAGAACCAGCACTACCAGAAAAATAAAAATAACGACGAAATTTAGAGACGAAATTTTTTCTGTCTCTATTTGTGATGGAAACAGAGACGGAATGCCTTTAACAGAGACGGAACTAAAATTTCTTGCATTCGCGACGGAACTTAGAGACGGAATTATCTATCTCAGATGTTTCCGTCTCTAAGTTCGTCTCCTAATACTTAATATGTATTAGAGACAAAATTTGTCCGTGTCTGATAAAATCCGTCTCTAACACCGTCTCTAGAGCCCAACATAAAAAATAACAATAATAATTATTATTTTAGAGACGAAAGTTAGAGACGGAATTCTGTCTTTAATACAAAATCCGTCTCTAGATTATCCTTTTTAAGGAAGAGGTTAGATAAGGAATAATTCCGTCTCTAATTTGAATTTTAATTTACTATACCCTGCTGAAATTATTATACGTTTTTCATTTTTTCTTTACCCTATTACCTCTTTTTTTTCACTCCTTCCCTCCTCTCCCTTATAAGATTATTTTATTTAGTATATTTTAATTTTTAGTTTTATTTTTTTAAAACTTATTTACAAGTAAAACTATCCGAGTAACCTAGTTCACACTCAGACATTCATTTGCAGTTGTAATCTAGAGTAGAACGAACACCAGCAACCGCCGCGCTCCCCGTCTCTGCCTTCGTCAGTCTGCCGCGTGCACCGCCGTCTCTGCCTTCGTTGCGCCTCCGTTTCGTGGTTGTGGATCTGCGCTTAGCCCTCTGCCTCCGTTCTTGTGGCCTCGCGCTCCGCCGTTCTACCTCTGTTCTGTTCAGATCAGTTTACCCGGTAAGATCCATTTCTTCTCTGTTAGGAATTGATTTTTCTGTTAGTGCTTCACGAATCAAATAGTATAGGAAGAGAGTGATTAGGGTTTTTTAATTTTGTAATTCAGGGCGCTCCATGGAGCGCCTTCCAGAATTTTTTCTTCTTCCAGAATTTAATTTAATTTTTTTTATTTCCCTCAAATAGAGGGCGCTTCCAGGAGCGCCCTCCATATTTTTTCTAGGGAGCGCCCTCTTTTCTGGTGGATTTTTTTTGCCCTGCAATAGAGGGCGCTCCAGGGAGCGCCCCTCCTTTATTTTTTTATTTATTTTTACAGGGCACTCCTTTGGAGCGCCCTCGTTGTTGCATAAATTAATGAGACTGCATCCATTTTTCACTTTTCATCTCCCGCGCAGTCTTCTTCTTCCTCGTTTCTCCTCTTCCTCCTTCTTCCCATGAGCTTCCTCCTCCTCCTCCACCTTCGTCGCGCGTCCTCACAACACCGTGAGCCTCCCAAAACGTCCCTCGTCCAAAAACGTCTATCGTCCTCTCCTCCATTGCTGCAAAAGTACCTCTTCCTCTCCTCCGTCGCACATTTTTTCTCCTCTGTTGTCGTCCCTTTTCCTTCAACCGTCAAGGAGGACCTCTGCCCTCCTCCGTCGCGTTTGGTCTTCCTCATCCTCTCCTCTGCCGCGCGTTTCATCGTCCTCTCTCCCCCTCACTTTGGAGCGCGCTGCACAGCTAGGGTGAGGTAAGGGTTCTTCTTCCTCAATTGTTTTACTAACTGCACCCCAGTGAATTTGCTATTGCACCTCTTTTCTGCTAACTGCACCCTTGTGTTGTTGCTGCTGCACCTATTTTCTGCTACTTGCACCCGTTTTTGCTATGTTAACATTTTTTAGTGTTATTGTGGTTAGATAACATTGAAGTTGTTTATGAAAATTAGTAATGTGTACATATTATATTGAACACTTTTGCTTTTCTTGTTGATGGTTTGGACTGAAAATTGTGGTTAACTTATAATTATTAGGTTATTTGTATGTACATGATTAACCTTAGTTTCCTGTTTAAGAAAAAATTGTATATTATGACTGACATAATATACAATTTTTCTTAAATTGTCCATGGTTGGACAGTCTGGATTTGTAAATTCGTATTAATATATTAATTTATGAATTGTATGTTTTTTGTCTAAGATTCATTTCAGTATGTTTTTCCTGTTGTTCTCCGAGTTCATGCATATAATCTATGTGAATATAACACATAAGTTATGTCGTGTGTGCTTGGAGAACCAAGGGGAAATGCTGCTGAAATTTTCTTAGACTAGGAACAATAGTCATAAAATAATATGATACGAATTTGACAAATCTAGATAGGATAGGAACCTCAACCTTTGTTAGTTAGTATGTATTATAGGTGTAGTTAAGCATGTAGTTAGTCATTATATATAAAGAATGACATATATACTTTTCGAGTTAATTATAAATAATTTCATGTTATGTTGATAGAATATGGATGGTTCTTGGATGTTTGCTAACCGTTTGACAAATGAGTATGAGGAAGGAGTGGAAATGTTTATAAAGTTTGCCATTGACCATGCAACAAATCCAAGTAGAATTGTCTGCCCTTTTACGAAATGTTTTTGTTCTAAGCGAGTTAGTGAAGCAGAGTTGAGGAACCATCTTTTCTGTTTTGGAATTGATCAGAGTTACACATGCTGGACATTTCATGGTGAGATTAGGAGTGAACAAAGTGGTATGGGAGAGAATAATGTCAATGTAGAACCAAGTGATGATTACTTTGGGACCGGGTGGGATGATTGCGACCGAATTGATGAGATTCGAAAGGTGGTTGAAGAGGACCTCAGAGATTGTCCCCAAAAGTTTGATACCCTAGCCAGTGATGCTGAAAAGCCATTGTACAACGGGTGCACCAAGTACACAAGGTTGTCAGCTGTGTTGAAGTTGTATAACTTAAAAGCTACAAATGGGTGGTCTGACAAGAGTTTCACAGAGTTACTGACCTTGTTGAAGGAGATGTTACCGGAGAACAATGTTTTACCGAATAGAACCTATGAGGCAAAGAAGATGTTATCTTCTATTGGGATGAGCTATAAGAAGATACATGTTTGTCCCAATGATTGCATTTTGTTCAGAAATGAGCATGCATCATTAAGTGTGTGTCCTAAATGCAATGAGCCTCGTTATAAGAAGAGACTATCAATTCTGTTCGTTAACACTATCAATTCTCCCTATAGACCTATAGTGTCAGCTATGAAGAGATTGCCTACTTCTTCTTCAATGGTCACTTTCTCCTATAACGCTATAGTAACTACTATGAGTACTTTTACCAATCAGAATTTAGGTGTCCTATGTCTAGGTTTTCCCAAACTCGCAGTTAATTTTATAGAAACATCTGTCACCTGAATCCTAAAATTAACCTATAACTCCGGCACACGGGCGGAAGCTACGCATTAAGCAAAGTCTAACCAAGTACCGATATTATAAAATAGGGATTCATAAATAATAAAGAGAATTCACATACACTTTGGGGATTGAATCAAACTAATTCAATCCTACTGAGACGTTTAGCTACGCATGGTAACCATACATACCCAATGGAGAAGCTGTCACCCTTGCTCCAATCCTCGCTCAGCCTTTGCCGTCTCCTCTAATCTCCTTCCTAAATGCTCCTTTGCTAATCTCCTTTGATCTTTACAAAAGGTCCTATTTATAGACCAAGGAAAGCTATCTTAATCTGGAAGGAATCTATTTTGAAAACATATCTAAAAAATAAATCTGCGTAGCCTGCGCTTCACTTGCGCTAACGCTTCACTTGCGCTTAGCGCAAGTAAAGCGTGAATTACAGAATGTTGCACTCCACCTTAGCGCAGGTGGAGCGTGGAACGCGTAACTGCTTCTTCTATTTCCTCTTTTAACAACTTGATTTCTTCCTGATCTTATCCTTGTGTTCTTGGCTTTCCTTGTTTCCCTCTTTTGATCTTATCCTTATTTTCTCTCCTCATTTAAATCTCCTCATAATCTTCAAAATCAACAGATTTTTATATTAAATAGCATCAAATTCAAATCAAATAAACACAATTATTACAATTATTACTAAAAAGGGATTATTTTGGGGCATAAATTACTATTTTAACCTTGATTAGTGCAGTAAAAATACAAGAATATATCATATAATTTACACTTATCAAGGTTGGCAAAAATTAAGGGCAGAGCATCCGTTTCTTCATTCTCATTCAATTGATTTGTGCATATTGTTTTTAATGTGACTCTTTCTGAATGAGTAATAGTTAGAAATTAGTTAGAAATGAGTAATTTCTTTGCCTTGCCCCATGTTGTCCACTTGGGAGTTCCTCAAATATTTCAGATGGCGCTAGGCCCTATAAAGCAGAAGAACACTTCCTTAGAAATAAGGGGGAAAATTACTCATAAAAATTTAAAATATATCATCTTTTATATTTGAACCTTTTTTATTTTTTAAAAGAATCAGATTAAATCATCAAGGCACATAACCAAGAATGATTAAAGTAAAGTAGTCGTACGATAATTTTATGTTTTTTATAACTTACTTTTTGGCCTCACTATACTACTTAACCCATTGTAAAGGAGTTATTGTCTATTTATCACTTGTGTGTTGAGTTTCACTTCATTATTGACATTTCATGAGGAGTTTCACTACAAGAAAAGTTGTAAATACCGACGCAAAATCAATTGATTAATTTCTTGCTTGCTTGTCGTGCCTTCCAAAGGTGCATTCTGAATCTCGTGATGTTTCTAATTTCTTTTGGTGCTATGTCAGATTCTAATAGGAAAGAACACAAGCTCCCTTTCAAATTCTATTTAAAGATAGTAACTATTAATTCAAACATGTTATCAAGTTGAGTTTCGTGTGATTGTCTCTACTGTTAGTTACTTTAGTTCTCTTCCCTCTCTGTTTTTGCTCTCCTCTCTCTTATATTCCAATGAATGAAGTTTGCACCTAAGGGAAAGCCAAATGAGTGGCATAATGAGAAAGAAGAGAAAATAGTTGTATGTACATACTACCCTTAAATTTATGTTTCATCTAATTATAAATTATGACTAATAATTATATTTTTAGGAAGTGTACCAATCACAAATTGTTGAAAGACAATCACAAATTGGGGAAGGTAGTAGTCAACAATCTGCTAATAGCATTTACCCTCGAGATTGTGGGAGGCATCATCAAGAAGGACGTATATTTGGATTAGGATCTCAAGCTACAACTTTGAAGAATTCTTCTACTTCACAATCAATTTCTACTGATGGAGCATCTTCAGGAGAGGTTGCTGCATGAAGGCTAAATTGATGCCTTAACAACTGAACTTCAACAAAAGAATCTTGAACAAGAAAAAATGAATCTTGAACAAGAAAAGTTAAAGCAAAAGATGGACCAATGGGAGCAAAAGTTTGAGAGGCTTATGCTACAAAATAAATTGCCTATCTTGCCACCTGAACTTGCAGGAGAGAATGTTAATGCCAATGAAGACTTTGGTGATGATGAAATGAATGATTATGATGATTTGGTGTGATTATTTGTAATTTCATATTTTTAACAAAACAAGGCTATGAACTACTTTATGTTTGGATTAATTTGTTTGTAAAACTTAGTATTGTGTGATTTGATGTATTCTGGAATTTATGTTTGGATTAATGTGTTTTGTAAACTTTTATGTTTGGTGTGATTGGTGTGTTTTGGAATTTAATGAGTAGTATGATATTGAGTTTTTAATTAGTAGTATTACTAAAATATGTATACAGGATATTTGAAATGATAAAAAAATTAAAAAAAATAGAAAAAAATTCAAAGATAGAGACATAATTCCCAAAAATAATTCCACCGAATTAGAGATGGAAAATAAGTTCGTCGCAAGATAGGGACGAATTTAAAAACTTAGAGACGGAACACACCTTGCTAAATTAGCGACGGAAAACCATTCCGTCTCTGCTTATAGACGAACTGATAAATCCTCAGAGACGAATTATTCCGCCTCTGTTAGAGACCTGTTAGAGACGGAATCACTGAATATTTATAATTCTCTTAGAGACGGATTTGTTATTTCTTAGAGAGGGAAAAGTTTCGTCTCTAACTAGAGACGGACGTAAAAAATCCGTCTCTAACAGGCTTGCGACGCCCGGATCAGCGACGACCCAAATTTCGTCTCTAACCCCATTAGAGACGGAAAAAGCTCATTTTAGAGACGGATTTTTTCCGTCTCTATTTTTTATTTTTCTGGCATTGTAAAGGGAGTAGTTATATCTTACCTTATTCATTCATTGTCACACTTTTTTTATTTGATTCAGATAAGGGTTATAAATAAGCTAAATTATTCATGAACTCTCAATTCGTTAAATACTCGACCCGACCGAACTCTCATTTATTTAATTAAATAAACAAATTCAAGATAAAATTGGGCTTGATTATTAAATGAGCTAAGTCTAAACTTTATAAGTTTGACATTAATAGCTCATGAAAAATTTACTTATTTTATATATAATAATTAATTAAAATAATAAAGTAAAGTAAGATTAGTAAAAATTAAAAAAGAAAAAGTAAAGTTATAAGTTTACTTTTAAAATAACTAATAAAATAATAAAGTATAAAAAATACCGTGTTTGTGGGTGAAAATAAGTATTGAAATACTATATTAGTTAAGAAGTTATCTACTAGCTAGATTTCAAAAATATAATTCTAGAATTTTTTAACTACACATATATTATATATCAAGAATATATAGTTCAATTTTAAAATTATCAATTAATATTAAAAAATTTATTAAATACTTCATTCATAAATATTAAAAACGATTCAAAGAAAATTTTCATAAAAGCAAAAACGAGTAAACTAGCAAATTCGTTCTTGACTGTTTTAGGGTTATGTAGTTTAGTCCCTAAAAAATAGAAAACCCCAATATAATCTCTGACTTTTTGCTTTATATTTCACTATAGTACAACTGTGTTTCTCGTTAATTTTTATATTATGTGTCATATTTAGTGACACTGTATCACACTGTTTGTCAGGTATACCGTCCACTGCGACACAAAAATGATGTGGTTTTGTCAAATTTATAGTTTTTTGAAGACTTAAACACCAGCAGTCGTGTGTTTCCCTATTCTCCCTTTATCTCTCATCTTCCCCTTCTTTTTTTGGGAGCTCAACCCCAATGACGTTGTTTTTGTGCCTCAGTGGCAAATAGTGTGATACAGTGTCACTCAAATGTAACATGTCATCAAAAAGTTAACAGGAAACTTGGACTATAGTGACAGACAGAGCTAGAAGTTAGGGATTATATTGGATTTTTCTATTTCTCAAGTACTAAATTGCATGACCCTAAAAAGTGAGGGGCGAATTTGCTAGTTTAGTCAAACAAAAACAATAAAGCTATAAATAAGTTAAACAAGTCTATCTCAAATTTATTTTTCTTGAACAAGTCAAACCTATGATTTAATTAAGTTTGGCTCATTTAATTTAAATAATTGAGTAGCACCCATTTTTTCATAAGTAAAATCTAAACTCAAATGTTTGGCTTGACTCATTTACATTAATTCAAATTCCTTTTATTACGTTTTATTATTGATTTGAATGTTACATTATTTCAATTGATTGTCGTATTTAAATTTTTTGTTTGGTCTACATGAATACAATGAAATAATTTAAACCTAGATAGGATCTCACACTAATCTCACCCAAGTGGGTTGTCATCATAATTGAATTTAAACCTGTACGTACACACGTTTTTTCATTCCTTTTCAAATTAATAATTCAATTTCGTATTAATTTTTACATTTTCAGTTCCTCAAATATAATTGATATTTAATTTTAGTCCCTGTAAATTAAATAAAAAACAAAGGGAAACTCACACTTGTTGAAAAAAGAGTAAAATATATTTTTGGTCCTATAAAATTAGCGAGTTTTGATTTTTATCTCTATATTTTTTCTTATTAAGCGTCCTCCTATAATTTTTTTTTTTTGCAATTCATCCTTCCCCTCATTCAGAATGTGTCAAGTGATGATGTGGCATGTTATCTTTTCAAGATGTACATTATTATATTTCTAGGGGTCTTAAACTGCCAAAAAATGACTTACTTGACCTCAACAAATTTCCTTGCTTTGAGTCGTGTCGCCATTCTGATCATAACCATTAATCATGGTATTCCATGAATTTATAAATAGAATGAATAGAAAAGCATAATCTTTTCCCACTTGATCAAACTAGACTTTTAATCTTCAATACCAAAATCCAAACATATGTTGGAGAAACATGTGCATAAGAGTTTAAACAAAACAACCATGATTATATTGTTGAATAAACATCTTAAGTAGCGGTGTTCATATCCAATCTAATCTAATGCAAACCGTAAAAATCGAACTTAAAAATCAAAAATTGAATCAAATCGATCGAAAACTGCAAAACACAGAATTTTTTATTGGATTGGATTAAATTCCGGATCCTATATATATTGAAAATCGATCGAATCCAATCCAAACCAAACTTTTTTTTTGCTAAGCAAATTGAATTTGATTAAAAGGGAGTACAAGTGGTACTCCAACCCAATACAAACCAAACAATAAAACTACATTACATAATAAACACCAAGAACCATCCTAAGTCTTAAAACCACCTAAAAGAAATAGAACACCAGACTAGCCTATTAAAACGAGAGAATGATTACACCAATAACAATCCTATAAACTAGCTTCTAAAAACACCAACTTGAGATGTAGTAAGGTCGTTGTTCCACACAAAATCAGAAATAAAAACAGCAAAAACACAAATAACTCTGTCCCACAGTGCATATTAAGGCAAACAGAGAGTTGCTCTGACCAACAGGAGAACTGATACCAAATCCATTATCCTTAGCTTTCAACCACTTCCAAGAACGCAGTTTCACCAACTCTAGAAGATCAATCGGTGATATAAACTTATTAGAAAAGACAGCTTCATTTCTAGCCAACCAGATGCTCCATAGAACTGATAATCATATCACTGCCCATCTATATCTATTCTCCTAATTACACATAGGCAGACCCAAAAAGTGCTCAAAATGAACAAAGAAAGTGATTTGATGGACAGAATAAAAGCCACACAATTTTAAACACATCATCCAAATTTGATAAGCATAGGTACATTCGAAAAAATATAAGAAGAAGTCTCTACAACCTAATTACAATACACACAGTCAGCATCAGAAGGTTGTAAGATACACCTCTTGACTAAATTAGCTCTTGAAGGAATTCTATCCAACATCACCCTCCAAGCAAGACAAGAGACCTTGGAAGGGACTAGCGGGCACCAGATGAATCTGTGAAGAGGAAGATTAGCAGATATAGAGTCATTTAAAATTACATGATAAGTTGACTTGACTGTATAGGAACCTCCAGGATATGCTGACCACCTCCACGAATATGTTTTCCAAGAAGTCATCTGGACCAAGCTTAAATCCAACAACAGAAGAGATAGCTGGGATAACTCCCACTGGAACAATGGCCTCCTTCAACTCCAATCCCACCCTGATTCACCCTCTCTACTCACCAACATATCCTCCACAAACACCTCTTTATTATTAGAAATAGAAAACAACCTACTATAACGCTCACGAAAGGGTATGGAACTACACCAAGGATCTCCCCAAAAAGAGGTACTCCTACCATTCCCCACCACCCTGATACAAGCATTTGAAAACCAATCACAAGATATATTCTCTCCTTCTTCAATACTCCATAGATCCAACCACCACCTAGAACAACCCCCTTTCTCCCTACTCAAATAGGCCACCCCATATAAAGATGTTAATACTCTATTCCATAAGGTTTCCTTCTCTACTAAAAGACGCCTTCTCCACTTTCCTGACAAAGCCAAATTAAAAGCTTTCAAATCCCTCACTCCCAAACCCCCATGTGTTTTTCTTTACAAACAACATCCCAAGAAACCCAAGCTATTTTCCTACACTTATCATCCCCACCCCAAAGAAAAATTTTAAATAAAGATGAGTTTAGAAATAATACCTTTGAGAGCCTTAAAAAAGGAAAGGAAGTAGATCAGGATTGAATGTAATACAGATTTCAAGAAGACAAGTCTACCTTGAAGGACAACAGTTTACTCTTCCATCGAGATAGTCTTTTCTCCAGCTTTTGAATAACATATTTCCAAGTGGAATGACACTTAGGATTAGCCCCAATAAGCAAACCCAAATATGAGCAAGGAAAAGACCCCACTTTACAATTCAAAAACTGAGCCATCAACTCCATCCACTCCAAGTTAACATTAACTCCCAATAGTTTACTTTTATGAAAGTTAACATTTAGCCCAGATATCAACTAAACAACTGTAGAACAACTTTAATAGCCTAAACATTATTCACTGAGGCCTCCCCTACAAAAATAGTGTCATCTGCATATTGAAGATGTGAGATCACAATACTATCTTGACCAACAGTATACCCTTTGAACATCTGCTCAGTAACTGCTTTAGACATCAAAGAATTCAATCCTTTCGCAACTATTAGAAAAAGAAAAGGAGCTAGTGGATATCCTTGTCACAAACCTCTTCCAACCGCAAATTCAGGTGACGGGCTGCCATTAATAAAAACTGAGACTCTGGTAGTAGATAAACACTCTGCAATCCACCTTCTCCATTTCAGGGGAAATCCCATTCTCTCCATCACAACCTGCAGGAATTCCCAACTAATAGAGTCACACGCTTTCTCAAAATCAACCTTGAAAAATAAGGAAGACTTCTTCTTCCTCTTTGCCTCCTCTAACACCTCATTAACCACCACAAACACTATCAAAAATTGATCGACCTTTTATGAAAGCAGATTGATAGTCGGATATTACTTTCCCAATAACTCTCCGTAATTTGTTTGCTAGCAATTTTGACAATACCTTGTACATACACCCAATAAGAGAGATGGGACAATATTCCTCCACCTTTTGAGGATTATCTACTTTAGGCACAAGGACAACAAAGGAACTATTAGAACCCTTAACAAGTTTACCATAAGTGTTAAAATCATGAAGGATTATCTCCCGAAAGTCCTTGATAAAATTTAGATTGAAACCATCTAGCCCCAGACTTTTTGAGCCATCACAATCCCGAACTGCATCTTTCACTTCTTCTGCAGTAAAAGCCATAATCAACATTACTGCATCATCATCTTTCAACTTTTTAAAACCTGTATCCTGAAGGTAAAGTATATTACTAGACTTATCCTCGAAGTGTCTCACAAAGTAGCTTTTGACAGCTTCTTTTACAGCTAAAGGCTCAGAATACCCCTCATTTGCAAGTCTCCTCTTATTAATACACGCATGAAACAATTGAGTATTTGCATCCCTTGCTTGTAGCCATGTTAACCTAGATTTCTGTAGTGGGAGACACTACAACATATTTGGCTTATGGCAACACATTTTTCTTCAACGGGTAAAAAATGTAGCCTAAAACTGCATTAGGCAACAATTTGTAATTGTTGTCATAAATTCCTTATTTTATGCAACACGTACTTAGCTACACATGATAATTGTTCCTTTCTCTTTATCTAGGAACAATTTTTAATTGTAACATTATATTTTTGTAAAAGTCAACATTTTTAAACTGTTGCATTTCAAATTCAACCTTTGGGTACACTTTTAAATAGTTACATTAATTTTTTTTTATAAAATCCAACATTTATAAACTGTTGTCCATAAATTTTAATATTGATGCCAAATTTTTATTTCCTTTTTCCTCCACCAAAAAATAATTTAAACAAATTTATTGATAAGAACTAGTCTGAAGCAAATTGAAGAAAAAGAGGAATAAAAAGAAAACTAAAACAAAAATAAATTTCTTTTAATTAAACAAAATTAAGAATTATATAAAGTTAAAACTAAATTACCCAGAAAGAAAAAACCCTTCCTTGTAGCTTTGCTTGTGTTTCATGTCCAAGTGCTTCTGATCTCTGGCTACTGTGCCGCTCTAGGCTCTCCAATTTTTGTAACGTGATCATCTCATTCTCTTCGTTCTCCACACAACGTTGTCGTCTGCACTGATATGCACTACGCGTTCTGCTCGGCAACCACTGGCTAGGGTTCAAGCGTACACCAGGTTTCCTTCTATCACTAAATAAATTTAGGTTATTCAATAGTTGTATTGTGTTTGATGATGATGATGATAACATGAGGCGTTTTCATCCTCTTCTTGTTATTCTTGTTATCAATTAATGGGTGGGTTGGGGTTGGAATTTCTCTTTTCTTTTGGTTGAAACGGTTTGGAATTTCGTACTTGAGCTGAAACGGCGACGATGATTGGGACGATTGTTTGAACTGTAGAAATAAATAGGTTTGAATTAGGTTGAGATTTGAAATCTAAATTAGGTTGAAATCTGAAAGTTTGAATTCCACACACCCTTTAATCCCCCTGTTTGAACTTTAGAAATCAATAGGTGTTGATAAGGAACAATTTTTGCACGTCTTTTGGCTATCAAGGGGCCATTCTCACTTCCTCTTTTTGTATCCTTGCCTCTTCCTCTTTATTGCCCAACCATATATGCCATTAGTGCGCCTCAGTAGCTGCAAAGTGCAGACATACTATGAGTAAGAGCACAAAAGAGAATTTTGTGTGGGAGGAGGAGATTGTGATACATTTGTAGATGGCCTATTAGCATTTTGGTGAAGAGGAGGAAGGGGGCTAGGAGGAGATATTGATGTAGAGGCAGAGGTTTTCCCCTTGTCATTTGGTCCAGCAAGCATGATTTGCCATTAAATACATTCATAATTTAAGGGAGAAAGAGGGAAGCATAGGCATAGCTCTAGTTAATGGTCAATAGTCATGGTGGGTTGGTAAGTATCGGAAAAGAAAGAATTTGATAATAGTATCTTAGTAAACTAAATTTATAATATAATAAATAAGAAAAACTAATAAAATGTCTCAAGAACAATAAAAAATAGCGCCTCTGTTTTGCTTATGCAATTTCAACTTACTTTGGGTGATTGATCATGGAGAGTTATTTTGGTGTTGGTACCTAGTTTATTTGTGCAGCAGATTTTGTCTTTTACTATGATTTGATACATGAATTTGGCATTGATTTTCTTGCTGCACAGCCCCGGTTTTAGTTTTGGAACTTGTCTCATGTTTACAATATTTCTTTGCTGGTCCACACATAAAAAAGAAAGTGAAAAATCCTTAAATTTAAGGGATAAAAGTTATTCCTTGTAACTTCAAACTCCAAGGTCCACACATAAAAAAGAAAGTGAAAAATCCTTAAATTTAAGGGATAAAAGTTATTCCTTGTAACTTCAAACTCCAAGTGGTATTTGCACACATACTGATATATATATGTGTAGCCCCAAATTTGGGGTAGTCTTGTAACTTCAACGTGGTATGCACATAGACACATGTATACCCCCAAATTTTTGGGATAGATAATGTTCAAATGTCATTTTCTTTCTAAATTAATTCCTGTTGTAATATCATATGCTTGTGTAGTATTATATTATTATATTCTTGTTAATTACAGCACCAGTGTTGTTCTAACAGCAACAGGGAGAGTTATTTTGGTGTTGGTACCTAGTTTATTTGTGCAACAGATTTTGTCTTCTATTATGATTTGTTACTTGAATTTGGCATTGATTTTTTTGCTGCACATCCCCGGTTTTAGCTTTGGAACTTATCTCATGTTTACATTGTCTTTGTTGGTCCACACATAAAAAAGAAAGTAAAAAGATCCTTAAATTTAAGGATTGATAGAAGTTATTCCTTATAACTTCAAACTCCAAGTGGTACTTGCACACACACTGATATATGTGTACAGTGTGTAGGCCCAAATTTGGGGTAGTCTTGTAACTTCGAAGTGCTATGCATATAGACACATCCAAATTTTTGGGATAGATAATGTTCAAATATCATTTTCTTTCTGAATTAATATATTCCTGCTGTAATATCATATGCTTGTGTATGATTATATTATTATAATCTTGTTCATTACAGCAGTGTTGTTCTAACAGCAACAGGGCATTGAGCATATTATTATATTCTTGTTCTTGTACAAACCAAATTATCATTTGCTGTAATATCATATGCTTATATACATTTAGCTCTGCACGGTCTTCTTTCCACTTAATAACTAGTTTTAAAAGGCTTGTAAGTCTTGTGATCCAAACCACCCCAGCCATGGAGCCAATTAATATATATATATATATATATATATATATATATATATAAATTGGGAAATTAACTATTAAGGGCCAGAACCCAAAAGCTCCGAGTATTCCAACCACGTCTTTGAAAAAGGGCAATAGCAAATGCTTTATGTCTCATTTTATTTTATTTTTAAATTAAGTAGCTTAAGGTTTTGTTTGATACTATATATAATGAAATTAATTGATATAATTTTAAAATTTCAGCCTGTATGTTTCAACAATAAATGTACAACACTTGCAAGCTTAAATTGATACTCCCCACCCCAATTTACTTGTCTTTAAGGTTTTTGCACACTAATTAAAAAATGTAATTAATTCTCTAGATTTTATAAAAAATGTTAACTAATTTTCTATTATACTCGTTATTATTTATTATTAAAATTAGTCTCATTTATTATTTACAAAGGATATATTGGGTGAAAAATATTAAATGCTCATTGAAATTGTAGAATGATAAGTAAAATGAGCCAAAATATTTTTTCTAAAACGACAAAGAAAGTGGGAAAGAAAGGGGAACCGAGGGAGTATAATTTTTGTATTAGTTAAAGCATGTGTGTGTGTAATAACACTTCTCTCCTTTTCTAAATTGTATATCCACATGAAAAGTTTATATTAATTGTGCGCTATTTCATGTAGCAAGGTGATATATGCGAAGGAGATGCAAATGAAGACTTGGAATATGCAGATGATGACTTGGAATGATTTGAGATTTGATCTTACTAAACATAGTCCCAATTCACATTTTGATTTCTAGATATTTTGTTTTGGATTGTATTTTTATTGTGGACTGTGTTGGATCCATTAATATTTTTTTATCAAATTAGTTAGTTATTTTCTTATTATTGACTTCCATGTAAGCACATTGGTTATATTAAAATTCAATCTAAGTACTTTTCCTATTATAATATGAGTCTCTTTATTATATATATATATATGTATGTATATATATATATTGTGTGTGTAAATTATGAGATCCAAATAAATTTATATTTAAATTATTATCATTAAAATATTAATTAATTATTTTTTAAGTTACATTTGTTAAGTGTTCTCTAAATGATATATTAAATTACAATTAAAAATGTTGCTTATTTTACATTTATAATTAATAAATGTTGCCTATAAGGAATTATAGTTATAGCTAAAATTGTTGCCTATATTTACGTTTACAGTTAATAAATGTTGCCTATAGGGTAATATAGTTACAACTAAAAATGTTGTCTATTTTTACATTTACGGTAAAAAAATGTTGCCTATGGGTTGAATTTTACAATTATCAACTGTTGCACTTGACCTTTCAGGCAACATTTGTAAACTGTATTTACAAAATGACAACATGTGAAAACTGTTGTCTATAACTCAACCGATAACTGTTCCCTATTCTGAACGTATACGCAACAGTTTTTATGAGTGTGCCCAAAACATGTCGAAAACTGTTGCCTAAACGAATAGGATACATTAGAATATTCTACAGTTGAAAACTGTTGCCTATAGGTTTCGGCAACAGTTTTTCTATTTCTCGCTACATTTTTGAACTGTTGGGAAAGAACAAAAATGTTGTAGTGAGAGAATCCTTAAAAGATATGTATGCACACATTTGCGCTTTCCACTCCTTCCTTTGATGAACTTTGACTTCCTGCAAAATAGATTCCTCACTTTTAAGATCTACCTTGTTCACATTTTCTTTGGCTTCATTTATTTTCCTGTCCAGATCACCAAATGCCTCATTGTTCTACTCCCTCAATTTATTTTTTTTATTTGCTTGAGTTTTTCTTTCAGAACGTAAGCCGCCCAACCACCCACTGATACATCCTTCCATTGATTTTTGACAAAATCACCACATCTACCATCCTTCCTCCAGCACCGAAGAGCTCTAAAAGGTTTAGGCCCCCAATTCACCACCTCATATTTCAATATAATAGGACAATGATCTGAAACACCTCTATTTAGACCCCATTATGATGTATTTGGCCAATGAGACAACTAAGTAAGTGACACTAGGAATTTGTCTAAAAACACGAATTCTTGTAATGTTTCATAGTAGACAGCAACCGCTTCCCCCATTTTTTTCCTGGTTTCTTCTCTCCCATTTCCCCCTTTTCTCCTTGATTGAGTCATTCAATCTCCACATTCATCTATTTATTTCCTCTTTTCTTCAACAACGTGGAGGTGGGATTTGGAATTGGGAATAATCACAAAATTGATGGAAAAGCTCTTTGGTTGTGGCTCCGAAAGTTAACATTAGTCGTTGTTACTGTTGGAAAAGGTTCTTACTTGCTCACACTCATCTTGTCACCAAGTTTATTACTAAATAACATGTTTATAACTTATAGGGTTTAGTTTGTAACCAAGTAAAGTAAGGTTTATAACTTATTAGCATTTTGTTTATAACCAAGTTAAAAAAGTTCAAAAAATCTTCACGGTCAAATTTTAATCAAGTAAACCAAAGTTTATAACTTATGAACATTCAGTTTGCAACCAACTAAGATAAAATTTATAACTTCTTAACAATCTATTTATAACCAAGTTCGAAAAGCTTTACAAGTTCTTAACATTCAATTTTAACCAAGCAAAATAACTTGTAAATTGTAATCAATGATAAACTTGTAAGAGAAGCACCTAACTGACGCACTTCATGCAAGAGAAGCATCGTACCCAATGTAAGATAGATGTTGGGAACCCAGGAAAAATGAGAGAAAGGAGGTTTCAAAAACAGCTCAACCTAATCAATTGAAAGAATCATTTGTCAGGGAGGAAGAAGAAAAAGAAAAGAAATAGGACACACGATATATGTAGGTTGCTAACTAGTGAAGCTCATGGAAGAAGAATTAGAAAAAAAAAAGGAGAATGGAGATGATGCAGAGTATACATGGACATCAATGATAAACTTGTAAGAGAAGCACTTATGTTTTTTTATAAATCACGGGTATCCCCTATTATCAAGGGCAATCCTATTCGGGTTTAGTCACAGTTAAGGCTACTCACCCCTCCCGAAGAATGTATTTAATGGGGATTGAACCCGGGAACTCTGAAAAGCACTCACCTTGATTGATTTATTTCTTTCACTTTTTTCTTTTAAGTATAAAAGGGTTATATGTCGTTATTGTATGGTGTTATATATTTGGTTGTCGTATAAATACAATAACTCCATTGAGTAATGTATCAACACTGTTTCCATCTCTGTCCAATAAAAAAAGTATGTTAATTCATAAGAACGTCTCTGCATGAAAAGTTCTCAAATGTTTTTATATCTAGAAATTGACATAATGCTAAAAGCAACATTATTATCATGAGAGGTTAAAAAATAGCAAATCAAATCAGGTTCTTACGGGCCTGGCCTGGAAGCGATGAGTCAAAGTAAGCATAAGAAAAAAGATATCAAGGAAGTGTGATTGTCTAAATCAGACAGATTTGAATAGCAACATGCAAAGCGAAAGAGGGATAATCTATCCCTTACATTAACTTTTAAGGAATCCTGAGAAAATCCAAGCGGAGCATTTGGATGTGCCAACTTGCTTATAGCGTTTCCTTTATTTCCTCATATTTTATTCATGCGAGATAAAGGTTATAAAGTAACCCTTTCAGACAATGCCCACTTACTCCAAAAAACAATTAAAAAAATATATGAATTAAGCAAAAAGTGTCATACAATGTCCACTTCCTCATATTTTATCCCAAGTGTCTTAAGCAAAAAGTGATTTATTATCTATAATCTATAATAAATCAGTGTTTCTTCTATTGTGCTACAAACGTGTAATACATTTTATCAATCTATGTGTCCAATGATTGTGCCCACCTGTTATAAAAAAAAAAAAAAGAGATTTCCGCCTCCAGCAACATTCTAAGAAAATAAGTAGATCATATGAACAAAATAATGTAAAATTTAATAAGTAGATCATATGATAAACTTGTAAAAGAAGCACCCATATCCTGCTACCATTCTATCGAGTCAGACTTGATATCACCCCAAACTCGACCCAATCCAACCCGATTACACCTCTAATTGTGAGAGCCTGAGGCTGATCAGGGCGGAGAGTGATCGTCGGTGCAAAGAGGCTCAGACAAGGAGCGGCTCCTGGCAGAGACTTCTAATCAAAGGGACACATGGATGAACCGAACCCACACCCGAATGAGAGGTATCCAAAGGTTGTACATGTATGGGACTGTATAGTTGAGGATAGCTTAAAGAAAATTTTTGTGGAGAACTATACCAACAAGATGCATCTTCTTTTCGGAAGCCCATAATAGAAGAACTCCTTAGTTAAGCATGCTTGGCTTGGAGAAATTTGGAATGGGTGACCTTCTGGAAAGTTTCCTAGAAAGTGTGCAAGTGAGGACAAAGCATATACTGGAAAGACTTGTATTGGTTTGTGGGGACCCTCATCACTCTTGCAAGCGGCTTGGGGGCATTACAAATAGTATCAGAGCTGAGCGTCTCCCAGTACGGTGTTGTTTGGGGATGAACCAGACGGAAGCTGGTGGGCGTGTGTGAGAGCCTGAGGCTGACAGGACGGGGAGTGATCGTCGGTGCAAAGAGGCACGGACAAGGAGCGGCTCGTGGCAGGCTTCTAAGCAAAGGGACATGTGGATGAACCGGACCGACACCCAAATGAGAGGGATCCAGAGGCTATATAGGTTTGGGAATGTATAGTTGAAGATAACTTAAAGGAAATTGTTGTGGAGAATTATACCAACAAGATGTATCTTCTTTTCGGAAGCCTATAACATAAGAACTCTATAGTTAGCCGTGCTTGGCTTGGAGCAATTTGGGATGGGTGACCTTCTGGGAAGTTTCCCAGAAAGTGTGCAAGTGAAGACAAAGCATATTGGAAGACTTGTGTTGGTTTGTGGGGACCCTCATCATTCTTGCAAGCTGCTCGAGGGAGTTACACTGATATGTTTCATTTATGTTTCTATTTATATTCTATTTCTTCTACATCGTGCAACTCAAATGAGGTATTGGAAAGTCCAACTATACTATTCCCGAAGGGAAAATGTGAATGTACATCTAAGATGTGGAATTTGTAACATCCCGCTAATTAAGACCTTAATTCATAGGAATATCATAACTTAAAGTAGAATGAAGAAAAGAATAGGTTGTTGCTTGATGTTGGTTCTAGGCCTAATGACCTTGACACACTAAATTGCAAATATCTAGAGTTGCAGATGTCCGATTGAGGTGATTCCACACTCATTAGAAAGCTTATTTCTGGGGCTTCAGTTTGATAGGTTATATGATAGGGTTTGTATGAAAACTGCACCTTAACAAGAAGGGAAAATTTCACTCTGGTTTCCTCGCTCGAGCTGAGCTCAAGCGCAGCTTGAGCGAGGATATCAGTAAAAAGGGAAAATTGCAATCTGGTTTTCTCGCTCAAGCTGAACTCGAGCGCAGCCTGAGCGCAGAAAAACAGAGAGCAATTTGAGGAAATTCAGCTCGAGCTGAGATCAAGCGCACCCTGAGCGAGAACTCGCGCAAGCGAGGCTTGAGCGCAGGTCCGATTTCTGCACTTTAAAACACGTTCGTGGACGGTTTCAGTCAGTTCTTTCTTCCGTTTATCGTATTTTCAGAGAGAGAGAGAGGGGTTCTAGTGAGAGAAAGTCCCAGCAAAGGCCAAGAACGATTTCTACTCATCAAGAACGAGTCTTGCATCAATCTTTCCCCCATCAAGGCCCTCCGTTCTTCGTTCTTTCTCCGTTTTCTCGACTCACAGGTGGGTGTAACTCTCACTTGATTGTTTTGGATGTTGCCACTGCATGTTCCCCATTCTTTTTCCCCTTTCCTTCTATGAATTAATGATATATGTGTAGTATGAACATGTGAATTATGAATGTATTGATAATTGTATGTATTGAGTTGCCAAAACCTTAGGGTAGGTGATTGGATGATTCTGTATGATGGATTTGATTATGTTATTCTGGAATTCATGGGCCTTTGGCCATCACAGTCATGGAATTATGAATTTAAGAAATCATAGAGCTTTCGGGCTATCACAGGGTCTTTGACCATCACAGGCCTTCGGGCAAATTATTTAAGAACAACGGGGTAACCACATCGAACTCATGGCCAAGAGGGAGATGGGGTCCCCAATCACAGAATTATATTTAAATGCTATTTAAAATTTAATCATAGGTAACCTTGGACGACGGTCCTTGGTTACATGGCCGAGCGCTCATCACAGTCACATTACAGAGAAAAGACCCCGGGTGTCGGGAACAACACCTCACAGCCATGCATTGCATCTTGATAATTGATTTTCTTTATGTTGAATTTTGTATCATTATCTCTATTATGTCTCCTAAATTTATATGTATGCTATGATGGTTCTTGGTTGCTTTCCCCCACACTGCACACACTGTTACACTCACTGGGACGTTGGTCTCACCCCATTCCATGGGAACAATATTTTCAGTGGTGCAGGATACTGGTCAGAGCTATGACGAGTAGTAGATGGCATGTGAAGACCAGTAGTCTTATTGTTTACTTTACTTTGATGTTCTTCATGTTGTTTAGAACCACTAGTGTTATTTGTTAAAGCTACTTTAGGAATCCTTATGTTAGTTTAATATTTTTGTATTGGAGCCTTGATGGCAACATTATGTTATTATTTTCTTGAGTTATATATGTATTGTTGGAGCTTTATTAATTGTTGGGTTACTCAAGCGATGGTATTGTATGTCGATACGCGAAATGAATGAAATAATTTCACGAATTTGGAAATAGTGCTTCCAACAGGCATTATTTCTGAATTTAGAAATTAGGACGTTACATTTTGGTATCAAAGCAGTACAATCCAGTTGGACTGTGGTTATGTGTTACTCCTTAAGTTAGTCATAATTTTATATGCATTATTAGGGAATTGACAGACTGATCACCTGGATATTTCTTAATGATGTGTATAGGGTCATGGCTAACGGTAGGAGGGGACGTCTTCGTGCCAATTCACCTTCACCCTCACCGGATCAACCTCAGGATCCCGTGGCGGTGGCCCTTCAAATGCTCACCCAAATCATGGGGGAGCAAGCCGCCTCTAATGCTGCAGTACTTCAGGCCTTGCATAGGCAGTCCACCGGTACTCCTCCACCGGGGACAGTAGTAGATCCTTTTCTTCAGGGATTAACAGAATTCAGGAAACACCACCCCCAGCCTTTAATGGGGCTTATGATCCAGCAGCAGCAGACTCCTGGCTTAATGCCATGAACAAGATCTTTGAGGTGATGGCCTGTGCGGACGACCTGAGGGTGAGATTTGCTACCTACATGTTACAAGGAGAAGCAGAGAATTGGTGGAAGAATGAGTTTGAACACTCCTGAAACCTTACTCTCTTGGGATGCATTCCAGAATGTATTCCTGGAGAAGTATTTCCCTGAACCAGTCAGGAAACAGAAAGAGCTAGAATTTCTCAATCTGAAGCAAGGCAACATGACCGTGGGCCAGTTTGTGGCCAAGTTTGAAGAACTCTCCAAGTATCACTCCCTGCTGCAAGCCAATCCTAATGAGGGTTGGAAATGTTCTCACTTGGAAGCGGGCCTCAAGCCCGAGATCAGGAAAATTGTGTCAGCCTTCCAGCTCAAGGATTTCCCAGCCTTGGTGACCAAGTGTCTGGTCGTCGAGCAAAGTTTGGTGGATGAGGCGCCCAAGCCGGCAGCTAGGACTTGGGTTAAGAGTAAGAGGAAGAGAGAGGATGCACCTGTCAGTAAGAATTTTCGACCTCAGTTCCAGGGAGGAAAGGGGAAGCAGGTCGCCCTTCCCTCCACTACAGCTTTTCCTACTTGTCCCAAGTGTGGCAAGCACCATCGGGGCGAGTGCCTGGCAGGACAACGAGTCTGTTTCTACTGTCGGGAACCAAATCACATGATTGGGGACTGCCCAAAGAAGAAGAAGGACCATCCCAAACCCCAAGCTACCGGAAGGGTCTTTACCCTCAACGGTGAGATGGCAACTCAGGCCGATGATCTGATGCAAGGTACTTGTAATCTAAATGACACTCCTTTGATTGTACTGTATGATTCTGGAGCAACTCATTCCTTCATTTATTGTGACTGTGTGGAAAGGATGAAATTGCATGCCACTCCTTTACCTTTTCATTTGAATGTCCATACCCCTGCTAAGGAAGCCATTCCCACTTCCTTAGTGTGTCTTGCATGTCCCTTAGAAATTCAAGGTAGGATCTTTGAAGTTGATTTGATTTGTCTGCCATTGAAAAAACTTGATGTTATTTTGGGTATGAACTGGTTATCCCGTAACCAGGTCATGCTTGATTGTTGCAATAAAGAAATCGTGTTCCCTACTCTTCTTCCTTCCCCGAAGGAGAGGCCATCATATTTGTTATCTTGCTCCACTCAGATTTTTGAATGCCTGACTGATGGTAGTTATTGTTTTATATTACTGCTTTCCTCAACTGTAGAGTCGAAACCCGACCTAGACAGCATAGCCATTGTTAGGGAGTTCCAGGATGTTTTCCCTAGTGAGGTGACCACCTTACCTCCGGACCGAGAGACTGAGTTTTCCATAGACCTTGTGTCGGGCACAAGGCCTATTTCTAAGGCTCCCTATAGAATGTCACCCTTGGAGATGAGTGAACGTAAGAAGCAACTAGAGGAATTAATAGAGAAGCAGTTCATTAGGCCTAGTGTATCCCCTTGGGGAGCTCTAGTGCTCCTTGTCAAGAAGAAGAATGGTAGCATAAGGTTGTGTGTTGACTATAGGCAGTTGAACAAGGTAACAATTAAGAACAAATACCCCTTGCCTAGGATAGATGACCTGTTAGACCAGCTTAGAGGAGCAGCAGTATTTTCTAAGATAGACTTACGGTCAGGTTACCACCAGATAAGGATTAAGAGTGAGGATATTTCCAAAACTGCTTTTAGAACTAGATATGGGCATTATGAGTACTTGGTGATGCCTTTTGGTTTGACCAATGCTCCAGAAGTATTCATGGACTACATGAATCAGATCTTTAGGCATTACTTGGATAAGTTTGTGGTTGTGTTCATCGACGACATTCTCATCTATTCTAAAACCTTAGAAGAACATGAGCAACATCTTAGAGTGGTTTTGGAAGTGTTGAGAGAGAAGAAACTGTTTGCTAACCCTGAGAAATGTGAGTTTTGGTTGGATAAAGTTCACTTCCTAGGACATGTGATATTTAGTGAAGGTGTGTCAGTGGACCCTAGTAAGATAGAGGCAGTGATTGGCTGGGAGAGGCCCAAATCAGTCACTGAGGTTAGGAGTTTCTTGGGATTAGCTGGGTATTATCGCAGATTTATTAGAGGTTTCTCCCAGTTGGCCTTACCTCTCACCTGAATGACTCGTAAGGGTCATGCTTTTGTTTGGGATGAGAAATGTGAGAAGAGTTTCAAGGAACTCAAGGAGAGGTTGACCACCACCCCGGTGTTGGTATTGCCGGACTTGTCCAAATCCTTTGAAGTGTATAGTGACGCTTCAGGAAAGGAATTAGGTTGTGTTTTGATGCAGGATAAGAAGGTAGTGGCTTATGGTTCTAGACAGCTTAGACCCCATGAGGAAAATTACCCAACCCATGACTTAGAGTTGGCTGCAGTAGTGTTTGCTCTTAAGGTGTGGAGGCATTACCTATATGGGGTGCAGTTTGAGGTTTTTAGTGATCACAAGAGCTTAAAGTACCTGTTTGACCAGAAAGAACATAACATGAGACAGAGAAGGTGGATGAAATTTTTAAAGGACTATGATTTTGAACTTAAGTACCACCCAGGCAAGGCCAATGTAGTGGCTGACGCCCTAAGTAGGAAATCCCTGCATGCGTCATTCATGATGGTGCATGAGCTAGAATTGTTAGAGAAGTTTAGGGATTTGAAACTTGAGGGGAACTATGAGGGAGATAGTATGAAACTCCATAGGCTAGAAGTGGTTATTGAGTTAAGGACAAGGATTAGAGAGGCTCAGATCTTAGACTTAGAACTCCAGTCCCGAAAGGGACAAACGGGATTTTCTGTATCAGGAGATGGGATGATTCTCTTCCAAGGGAGAGTCTGTATCCCTAAGGGGGGTAGTCTTAGAGAGGAGATTTTAGAGGAGGCTCATAAGAGCAAGTTCACGGTACATCCGGGTATTACCAAGATGTACCAAGACTTGAGGACCATGTTTTGGTGGGATGGAATGAAGAGAGAGATAGTTGAGTTTGTTTCTAGGTGTCTTGTATGCCAACAGGTTAAGATAGAACACCAAAAGCCCTCGGGTATGCTCAAACCATTAGTAATCCCCGAGTGGAAATGGTCCATGGACTTTGTGATGGGACTTCCCAGAGTCCCAGCAGGCTTTGATGCCATTTGGGTGATTGTGGACCGGCTGACCAAGTCAGCTCATTTCTTACCAATCAAGGCAACCTACCCTTTGACCAAATTAGCAGAATTGTATATCAAGGAGATTGTGAAGCTTCATGGTGTACCTTCCAGCATAGTGTCAGATAGAGATCCCAGATTTACCTCTAGGTTTTGGAATGCCCTACACCAAGCCTTTGGTACTAAACTGAAGTTTAGCACCGCTTACCACCCTCAGACTGATGGGCAGTCTGAGAGAACAATCCAGACCTTAGAGGACATGCTTAGATCCTGTGTTTTGTAAGAGAAGGGTAGTTGGGATAAGTACCTACCTCTTATAGAGTTTGCCTATAACAACAGTTTCCATAGTAGTATAGGTATGGCACCCTATGAGGCGTTGTATGGTAGGAAGTGTAACTCACCTTTATGTTGGTGTGAGGTGGGAGAGAAAAGCTATTTAGGACCAGAGTTAGTACAGATAACTACAGAAAAGATTAAGAGGATTAGGGAAAAGTTGGTAACTGCCCAGAACCGCCAGAAGTGTTATGCTGATAGGAGGCGGAAGGACCTAGAGTTTGAGGAAGGTGACCATGTGTTTTTGAAAGTTACCCATCACTGGCATTGGAAGATCCATTAAAGCCAAAAAGTTAAATCCCCGTTTTGTCGGTCCTTTTCAAATATTGCAAAGGGTTGGTTCCCTTGCATACAAGATAGCCCTTCCACCCCATTTAGCCAACATCCATGATGTATTCCATGTCTCTCAGCTCAGAAAATACCTTCATGATCCT
Source organism: Sesbania bispinosa (assembly GCA_026901365.1). Taxonomy (NCBI): domain Eukaryota; kingdom Viridiplantae; phylum Streptophyta; class Magnoliopsida; order Fabales; family Fabaceae; genus Sesbania; species Sesbania bispinosa. Next base: position 360,384 of record QLOH01000771.1, on the reverse strand, counting down.
TCTCACGTCATAAGTTCAGAATCGGTACAATTGAGTGAGGATTTGACTATTCCCTCGAGGCCTGCACAGATCATTGACCGAAGTGTCAAAACCTTGAGGAATAAAGTCATTCCGTTAGTGAAGGTGTTTTGGGAGGGTCAGACGCCAGAAGATGCAACTTGGGAGAAAGAGGAAGACCTCCTCTCCCAATTCCCAGAGTTATTCGTTTGAGGTAAGAAAGTTATTTTCTCCATTTTCTCCCTTGCTCAACATTCTTTAGCCAATTTTGAGGACAAAATTGTTTTAAGAGGGGTAGAATTGTAACATCCCGCTAATTAAGACCTTAATTCATAGGAATATCATAACTTAAAGTAGAATGAAGAAAAGAATAGGTTGTTGCTTGATGTTGGTTCTAGGCCTAATGACCTTGATGCACTAAATTGCAAATATCTAGAGTTGTAGATGTCCGATTGAGGTGATTCCAGTCTCATTAGAAAGCTTATTTCCGGGGCTTCAGTTTGATAGGTTATATGATAGGGTTTGGATGAAAACTACACCTTAACAAGAAGGGAAAATTTCACTCTGGTTTCCTCGCTCGAGCTAAGCTCAAGTGCAGCTTGAGCGAGGATATCAGTAAAAAAGGGAAAATTGCAATCTGGTTTTCTCGCTCAAGCTGAGCTCGAGCGCAGCCTGAGCGCAGAACAACATAGAGCAATTCGAGGAAATTCAGCTCGAGCTGAGCTCAAGCGCACCCTGAGCGAGAACTCGCGCTTGAGCTGCGCTCAAGCGAGGCTTGAGCGCAGGTCCGGTTTCTGCACTTTAAAACACGTTCGTGGACGGTTTCAGTCAGTTTTTTCTTCCGTTTTTCGTATTTTCAGAGAGAGAGAGAGGGGTTCTAGTGAGAGAAAGTCCCAGCAAAGGCCAAGAACGATTTCTACTCATCAAGAACGAGTCTTGCATCAATCTTTCCCCCATCAAGGCCCTCCGTTCTTCGTTCTTTCTCCGTTTTCTCGACTCACAGGTGGGTGTAACTCTCACTTGATTGTTTTGGATGTTGCCACTGCATGTTCCCCATTCTTTTTCCCCTTTCCTTCTATGAATTAATGATATATGTGTAGTATGAACATGTGAATTATGAATGTATTGATAATTGTATGTATTGAGTTGCCAAAACCTTAGGGTAGGTGATTGGATGATTCTGTATGATGGATTTGATTATGTTATTCTGGAATTCATGGGCCTTTGGCCATCACAGTCATGGAATTATGAATTTAAGAAATCATAGAGCTTTCGGGCTATCACAGGGTCTTTGACCATCACAGGCCTTCGGGCAAATTATTTAAGAACAACGGGGTAACCACATCGAACCCATGGCCAAGAGGGAGATGGGGTCCCCAATCACAGAATTATATTTAAATTCAATTTAAAATTTAATCATAGGTAACCTTGGACGACGGTCCTTGGTTACATGGCCGAGCGCTCATCACAGTCACGTTACAGAGAAAAGACCCCGGGTGTCGGGAACAACACCTCACAACCATGCATTGCATCTTGATAATTGATTTTCTTTATGTTGAATTCTGTATCATTATCTCTATTATGTCTCCTAAATTTATATGTATGCTATGATGGTTCTTGGTTGCTTTCCCCCACACTGCACACACTGTTACACTCACTGGGACGTTGGTCTCACCCCATTCCATGGGAACAATATTTTCAGTGGTGCAGGATACTGATCAGAGCTATGACGAGTAGTAGATGGCATGTGAAGACCAGTAGTCTTATTGTTTACTTTACTTTGATGTTCTTCATGTTGTTTAGAACCACTAGTGTTATTTGTTAAAGCTACTTTAGGAATCCTTATGTTAGTTTAATATTTTTGTATTGGAGCCTTGATGGCAACATTATGTTATTATTTTCTTGAGTTATATATGTATTGTTGGAGCTTTAGTAATTGTTGGGTTACTCAAGCGATGGTATTGTATGTCGATACGCGAAATGAATGAAATAATTTCACAAATTTGGAAATAGTGCTTCCAACCGGCATTATTTCTGAATTTAGAAATTAGGACGTTACAGAATTCACCATCTAAATAAAAAGGGGCAATAGAGAAAGTGTGAGATGTGATGAATGGTGTGATAGAAAAACAAGAAAGAGATAGAAAGAATAATGATGTGGAAAAAATATGAAAGAGAAAGTGAGTGTATAATTACTATTGCGGTTTCGTGAGTTTTATTTTTTTAAGTATATTTTAAAGAGAAATGTTAATGAGTACCCTAAGTACATTGGTTAAGGAACCGAAATATGAAAGTTTTTATTGGGCTATACAACATTTAATACTATACATGCAATCAATGTTGTGATTTTCAATAAAGACCTACTATATATAGTTCCTCAATCGATTGGTGCTCTTAAGACACTCATTAGCATAACTTTTTTTTAATATTTGAACTATGAACAATTAATGATCATGTTTTCTATCCTGTGCAACAAAAGGTAAACTCTACCCTACAATTCAATTAAGCTTCAACCTGCAAATTTAATATATATATCAACATTCAATTTCTAAAGAAGAATTAAATGCATTTCCAAATAACTTTATGATATACATATTACTTCCAGCAACACACTTGATGAAGAGTCCAATATATGGACATTTATTGTTACATAATAATCCCTATCACACAAATGCATTATTGTATATGAATGAATTAGAGTGGTGCCCCTTCTCATTCACTTTTCAACTATAATGATAGCATTTGACTAGATTTTACTATGGATACATCTCAATCAGAGACCTTAAGCCCAAAATTGGAGTTATCTTGAAGTCTCTAAAACCGGCGTAGGAAATCAACTTAACCCATTCTTTTTTGTTTCTCTCCTTTCCAGTGACCAATGTCATCATCAGCATATCAAAGAAGAGTTGTGTTTCAAATGATTCTTCATCTCCTTTCTCATTCTCCATCACCATGTCTATGATAATCACCTTCCCTTTTTTGTTTTTGCTTGTGATTGCTTCTTTACATTTCTTCAATATGTTTATACATTCCTCATCATTCCAGTCATGCAATATCCACTATTTTATCAATAAAAGTAACTCGATTAGAATCTTTAAAAGGAAATTAAATATTGATTTCAATTTATTCATGTTAATTAATCTTCGCAAATTTGGCCTATTATACAAAGTTTTTAACTTTGATAAAAACTTTAAAAAAAATCAGATCTGATGATCTAAAACTATTTTACGAGAATGGGCAAATAGATTTACCTGACTAATAATGAAGCGACCTAGGCCCTAACTATGTAAACTAGTATTATCTGCATGCAAGTCAACTATTTATTAAATAATAACTCAATTAGTTGATTGCTTGCATTTTATGTTTGCTCTACAAATAAATAATGTCACTCACATTTTTCTTCTAATTATCAATCACGTGTTATCTGCTTGCATGAGCTATATATATGTTGAAGTTCAGGTTAAGATAATTTTATAAGAGAAATTATATTTGTACAACCTTCCAACAATATAAGAGAGAGAAAAATGTGAGATGTAATAGATAATGTGATGGAGAGATATAAAAAAAAATATGTTGTATGTGATGTTGTATGTTTTAGTTGTATGAATTTATTATCTCATTTTATAATACTATATGAATATGAATTATAAATAATATTTTACCTTCAACAAAATGGCATCAGCCGGAGGGATTGCCTTAAACATGTCCCCACCAACATATTTTAGGTTCCCATTTCCTTCTAAGCCTGAAACAACATGTGGCAAATCAAATACAATACACTCCATCTTTGGGAATGATTTAGCAATGGCCTTTGCCATAGTCCCCGTGCCTCCCCCAACATCAACCAATGACTCCAATCCATTGAACACCCACATGCATTTCTCCATCACCACACTAGTCACCAATTGAGCATCACTTGCCATGCCATCATTGAATAGGTTGTTGAGTTTGGGATCATTGCCAGCATAATCCCAAAACAACATCTTGTGTGTTGTTTTAAATGGTGTAGGGTCATCATTCTTGAACCAAGAAGAAAAATGATGCCATGGGTTTGTTAAAATTGGATCAAGCATGGCAAGTAAGAAAGGTGTCACACTCAAGGGATGATTCTTAAGCAGTAGTAGAGATGCATCAGTAAGAACATACTTCACTTCTAGCTCATTCTCAGTGACATTTTGTTGAGTGAAGAAGCCAGAATGGGTCATGATTCGCATCAAGCGATAGATGAAATGGGTTTTGGATGGGTGGATTGGTAGTGAAGCAATGAGTTGAGAAAGTGGCATGGGTTGGCCATAGTTGTGTATGAGATCTGGTATGCCTATATCAACTACGCATTTAAGGGACATGGATTTTATGAAGCTGAAAATGTGATTCCATATGTGACCTTGAGCTTGAAGTAGTGTGGCATGAACTCCGTTATGGGATTCCATAATTTGCTGCCTGAACTACTAGCTAGATTTGAAGTATGGAACCTCACATTATTTGGGTCTATTTATAAGGGAAAAGAAGTGCATGTGTAGCCAACTGGAAAACGAGCAGTTCAAGAATCCGATGTTATCCCTGATCATAATATGCCAAAAATATTCAGTCAAATTAAGTTAGCGGAAATAATATGTACTTTTATGAATCATATTTTGAATTTTTATGATACATGGTACTCTCCATTTTTTTAATATGTGGTTTAAGGTTTTTTCACAATAATTAAAGAATGCAATGTATATCTTTTAAGCCTCGTGTTTTATAAAGATGCCCTTTTTCTTTCATTAATACAATTAATATTTCTCTTTTCTCAATAATTATACATAAACACCATATGCTTATGCTCACATGGTTTATCGATCTTACTATAAAGTTTTTGTTAGATACATAAAAAATACATGGGTAAAATAACTTTTTAGTCCCTATAAAATATCCGAGTTTTGAATTTCGTCTCTGGAAAATTTTTCTTTTTTATTTAATCCTTATAAAATATTTAAGTTATTTTTTAGTCACTGTTATTGATTTTACTGTTAAATATGGATGTGTCTAATGCTCATCACAGTCAATAATCATATGTGCAAGTGCAACACCCTGACACATTATACAACATTGCTAGTATCTTTAAACTCATTCAGAAATTGCTTATGATATATAGGAAGGAGGAAATATACAAAAAAATTCAGTTCAAGTCGGGCATGAAATTTGACTCTCTGAATGAGTTTAAGGAGGGTACGTAACACTCTTGTATAATGTGTCAGGGTACTTCTCAAGTATTTGTTACTATTATAGATGTTCAACACATACACAATTACAGTAGAATTGATACCGGGGACTAAAAAATTAGCTTTAATATTTTATAAGGATGAAATAAAAAAAAATATTTTCCAGGGACGAAAATCAGAACTCGAATATTTTATAGGGATTAAAAAGTTATTTTACCCAAAAACATTTATTAAAACTTTGAACTCTTCAAACATTTATGATATAGCTTTATAATAAATATTTAAAATAAAGAATCAGATTATGGTAGGGGTAAAATTGAAAAAATAATATTTATTATTGCATTGATATATGAAAATGACACTTATTTAAAAATAAATTTGAGACTCTGACAATTAAAAAAAACGGAGTATGATGATACCACGTGGCGTATTAAATTTATATTGTACATTGCTTAATTGTGAAATAAACTCATTTGCGCTTTTGCACACCGGTTAACTAGTATTAATTTATTGGATGAGGCTTAAATAACTTTTTAGTTCCGGTAAAATATATGGTTTGTGCTATTGGTCCTTATAAAATTATTTTTATTTTTTTGGTCCTCATAAAATTCAGAAACTTTGAAAAAAGTCCTTATTGCCACTTGTCATGCATTCAACCATGCCACATAAGTAATCATGTTGAGTTGGTATATGATGTGACGTGTCTAGATGCATGACATATCATAAAAAAATGATAATAAGGACCATTTTAAAATTTTCAAATTTTATGAGGACCAAAAGAATAAAAATATTTTTATAAGGACCAAAAGCAAAAACCGAATATAGGTGAATTCTACGGTGAGGTACCTTAATAGGTGTCTCACCGTGTAGACTTGATTTAGGAGGACTATATTGCAAATTTTAAAAATTTAGGAGGACCATATTGCAAATTTTAAAAATTTAGGTGGACTATATTACAAATTTAAGAGGACCATTTTACAAATTCTAAAATTTAGGAGGATCATATTACAAATTCTAAAAATTATATTTTTATTTAAAAACCCCTAAATGAATGGGTACACGGTGAGGCACCTATTAATTAAGGTACCTCACCGTAGAATTCACCTATTTTATAAGGACCAAAAAGTTATTTAAGCCATTGGATGAAAGTAATTTAAAATTAATTATAAAAGTAATTTTATTGAAGCAACAGTGATTTTTTTGGTCTTCATGTGCTTGCATCATTTCTTCGCTTCGCTGAGTCTCGCTTAAAAAGAGGAGAAATGTATAAAGCATGAGTTCCCGACCCCATTTTTTAATAATTCTCGACTAGTTCTTTTCAATACCAAACTAGGGAAATTATGCATCTACGGCCTACTTCTATGACCTCATTTCTTCGATAGTTCTAAACAACCAAACGAAGTATACATGTGTGGCTCAGCGCTAGTAAGAGTCCCATCAATGTCAACTATACATCCTAAACTTATCTTATGCTTGGTTTGAATTGGCTTTATATTTCTACCAGCACCCATGTGGCATGCATAGACTAGGAGCAGAAATGGCACTGCAATCTCAATTTGGATAGAAAAATTACAGATCGACTAGGGTTAATCACGTGAATCTTGCCATCTCTAATTTCTAGAAGTAAAATGTAAAGACATGCGAGAGAGCGTTAAATTGATAAACAAAAACAACTTTTTTATAATAGAAAAGAAAATTGGGTAATCATATGGTGGACCCTTTGAGTTTAGGTCCATGGTAGATCTTTATCATAAATAGTATAAATTTAATATTAGAATATTTATTAATACATATTATAAAATTAAAATTACTTTTTATAGTAAAAGAAATTAGTAGTCTATGGTGGACCCAAACTCAAAGGGTCCACCCTATAATTACCCAAGAAAAATAGCTAGGAAGGGAAAATAACAGTGTATAAAAGAGATTTAAAATACATGTACAAATTGAGGTAAAAATGAGAGTAATTAATACAATGAACATATTATCTTTTGTATGAGAAATGAAATAAAATTACAGGAGGAAACTAAATTAAATTCATGATCACTAAAAGGGTAGGCACACAGAAGTAGACATGCACTGTATATATGTTACGTACTGAACAATTTGATCCTCTGCTTTCTTAATTAAAGAGGAGCTTCATGGTGGCAATACCATGCACGAACACAAATTGGGACGTTTGAGATGGGATCATTTCATGTTTTGTGAACATTTTAGCATTTGTGAGGGTTCTATGACTGACTTTTTTGTGTGTATGCCATTATATTCGTTTTAAGATAAAGTTGTTTTCTGTGTTTCTTTGGTTTAATTTGTAGCTAGATTACCATAAAAATATATGAAAGATGATAAAACATGGATATATAAGTAAAAATGAGAATAATAGAAAAGAAATTATATGTCCTGATTTTTTTATACTCAATTTTCTATTCTAACCTTATTTTTTTCTTTTATTTTCTTTCTCATATTTTCATAATTGTTCTCTTTTTTTATTCTTATCTCTTTTTCTCCCAAGACCCAATGTACATACCCAATTTAAAGTGGGAAAAAATCTTTCATGAAAAAAAAAGTTCACTATATATCTTTAATTAATTATAATTTTTTTCTAGAATTTAATAACTATATAGTATTAACAGTGTGAAGACATTTTATACTATCATCCAATGATGTGTTATCACGTCATTAAATAAATATGCCATATCATGTGTTATATTAAACTCATTAAGTGATGTGATAACACGTCATTGAATGAGCTTGTAAATTTTTTTACAATAATATTGTATAATAATTAAACTCTTCTTTCTATAGAGTGGAAGACAAATTAAAGCAACCCCGAGAAAAGCAGTCATGTTAATATTTGTTTTTCTTTTGTACTGTATTTTCATTGGGTAAAAAATTAAAACAAAATTAAGGTTAGGTGAATACTAATCTGGTCTTGAATATAAGTAAAGTTAACTAATTTACGTTAATTAAAAACATTAGTTGAGCTCATTAAATTGTCTCAAATTTATATAAAAAGTGAATTGCATTTACCAAATTATATCTTTCCTAATATTTAATGCAAAGTAGATCATTGTAAAGGAATTTAAATCAAACTACATTCCACCCGTGTAGTGTAGACCCACGGGTTAAGTTAATTAGGGGATAAATTATGTTTGAAAATTATTTACCTATTTATATAGTGATGTTTCAATTTTACTTATCTTGACTTAATCATTTATTACTTATTAAACTTTTTTAATATATATGTATATAATTAAAGTAAATTTTTGGTTATGTTTAAATATTATTTGCTCTTAGATCATAAGTCCGTAACAAAGCTATGTAAAATAAAAATGTACAGCAACTGAACTTGGTGTAATTGCTTCAAATTGAATCTTTTCTTCCTTTGTGGATTATATTTCCATAAACTATACAAATTACGTTTCTTTAGTCAAGATCCGAATTAACAATTGCTAAGAAATTATTGTTGACAATTTGTGTTCCTAGCTTCCCTTTGATTACTTTTACACACAATTCAAAGTGTTATGTAGTAGGTGGATTTGTTTCTGACACAGGGGGAATTAAACCAAGTATGTAAGTGGCATGGCATTGATAGCTTTTGTATTTATTTTTAAACATAATTTTAATTTGAAATTTGTCATGCTTATATTCTAAAAACTTTAAGCAGATTCAAATATGAAAAATACTAAACATCAAAATAGAAAATTATAGATCAAATAAGCATATATGCAATAGACTTTTTTTCACATATAAAAGAATAGATGCAACAATAAAGAGAAATGTAGAAAACGAAGAATTTTATAACATACCTATAAAAGGTTACCAACATTCTTAATAAATGTAGAAATAGACCGTAAAAGTGTAATACAATATTACAAAATTTACACCTATTTTTGTTTCAAAAACTTGAGATTCACTTGGAGTCATAAATTTACTCCTTTAAATGCTTGTCTTGTTTTGCTTTTGTGTTCCACAAAAATTTGATCAAACTCTATCCCTACAAAGAGGACCGAGCAAGAAAGCATGTGAACTATAAGCATTGATTGAAGAAGAATATTACTCTTACATGATAAAATGGTTTAACAAATCTGACAGGGGTAGAGAAAGTGAGATATATTTTTTCTTATATAATAGTCAACATATAGTGATGTGAATCCAACCGGGTAAAATTAAAAAAAAATGGTGATATGGTTTTAATTAAATTCCAGTTATTTTAATTCTAAAAGGTGGGCGGCCAAGGGGAGTTGTGGCTGGTTGGTTTTCTTATTTTTATTGTTTTCAATAAACATTGTAGTTGTTACAAATGAATCATGAAGTGGCTGGTTGATACAAGAAGGAATTGAAAGGAATTGAAGCTGCAACGGTTACAAGGAGACAAGCATTAATGGCACAAGGGTTACAAATTGAAGCACTTGTTGGAGGTTTCTTCTAGGCTATCAAATGTGGCCAACCAATGCATCAAATGACTGATTCATTAACCTAAATGGGGTGGCCAAACATGTGCAATAAAGGGCTGAGTTATGCTCATAAAGTAGATGCCAACATGTGATGAAATTGAAGAGTAAAGACCATTCATTGTGGGCGGCCAACACATGTTAATGCTAGATCATTTTCATTCAATTTGTAACATATTTTGACTGAGTTGTTTAGTCACATGGGGCGGCTATCATAGGGTTCCAATAGCTGAATTATATTTCCATAATTAAGAAAAAGATGAATAGCCACAAAGGGGTACAAATGGGCGACTACATAGGTTAATTCTAGACTATAGTTTTAATTGTTTTTATTTTATTGTTTCATGAATTTCTAGGAGTTACAAGTTGGTTGTATTAGGTCATTGCATGGCTCACATGACACTCTTAAAGGGGCGTGCGTGTAATGCATGCAAGACACTTAGAATGTTTTTGCTAAAAATTATCAATCAAAGGGAGTGTTTCTCTTATTTTCTTGACTTGTCAAGAGTGAGGTTTATCAAAGGTTCATCACCTTTGTGTGTATAATCTCAAGGACTTATCTTTCATCCTTGAAAGTGTGACGTCTATCATATCCCATTCCATCTTCTTACCTATTTCCCATTTTTTTTCGTTTAAACCATTTCCCAAATTTCTTAGTTATGATCATTCCAACCTAGATAGATCCGTAAAACGAATCCACCCCTTGGATTCTCGTCATTTGGTATCAAAGCTTGAGCTCTGGGTTCGGAATGGCGATGGAAATTTACTATACAAGGTGTTTAATCGAAGACCACCCATGTATAGTTGCATACGATTACGGAAGCGACAACAATGTTGTGAGTCAAAGAATGGTGGAGAAACTCCACCTACCAACGAGTTTTCTTCCGAATCAAGCGTGGATCACATTCACTGTGGGGCAGTGCGAGAAAGAAGTATTATGTGATATCACTCCCATGGACTCTTGTCATCTTCTTTTAGGATGGTCATGGCTTCATTATAAAACACTCAATCTTGATGAACGCTCGCTTTCTTTGAGGCATGAAGGACGTAAGATTAAGTTCAAATTTCTGACACCAAGCCGAGTCAGTGAGTATCAATGTAAGTTGAAGGAGAAAATAGAAAAAGAAAGGAGAGAAAAAGAAGCAAGAGATAGTGAAGAAAAAATGAGAGAAAAAGAAGAAAAAGAAAAAGAAGAAAAGAGAAGAGAAGAAATAGAAAAAGAAAGAGAAGAGAAGCTGAGAGTGGGGCGTGAAAAGGAAAACAAACATAGAGAGGAAGATGACAACTCTAACGTTACATTTCTTTCTTTTGATGTTTTAAATTTACAGGAACAGGAGGAAAAATTTTCTTATTTGAAGAAGCAAGTCGACATCATTCCTAGCGTACCTTTACACATTCAACCCACCTTTCAGAATCAAATTCAAGAGACCCTGCACCTGGAGAGTGGGGTTCATTTGTTGTTTGAAGTTACCGATTTTCATAGTCACCACTTGAATAAGATTCAATTCCAATTCATTGAGTATGTGCGTGGTTATGAGTTTGAAGAGGTTTTGTTTGTTTCGTTGATGATCAATAGCTTACCAACTTGTGAAGCTAAATATGGATACAAGCAACATGTCTTCGACCCAGGAGGGAGCAATTGAATTCCTGCAGTAGTTAGTGAATTAAATAAATTAGCCAACAAATAAATCCTTAAGATTCGGGACGAATCTTCTCGAAGAAGGAGGGTATGATGTGAATCCAACCTGGTAAAATTAAAAAAAAATGGTGACATGGTTTTAATTAAATTTAAGTTATTTTAATTCTAAAAGGTGGGCGGCCAAGGGGAGTTGTGGCTGGTTGGTTTTCTTATTTTTATTGTTTTCAATAAACATTGTAGTTGTTACAAATGAATCATGAAGTGGCTGGTTGATACAAGAAGGAATTGAAAGGAATTGAAGCTGCAACGGTTACAAGGAGACAAGCATTAATGGCACAAGGGTTACAAATTGAAGCACTTGTTGGAGGTTTCTTCTAGGCTATCAAATGCGGCCAACCAATGCATCAAATGACTGATTCATTAACCTAAATGGGGTGGCCAAACATGTGCAATAAAGGGCTGAGTTATGCTCATAAAGTAGATGCCAACATGTGATGAAATTGAAGAGTAAAGACCATTCATTGTGGGCGGCCAACACATGTTAATGCTAGATCATTTTCATTCAATTTGTAACATATTTTGACTGAGTTGTTTAGTCACATGGGGCGGCTATCATAGGGTTCCAATAGCTGAATTATATTTCCATAATTAAGAAAAAGATGAATAGCCACAAAGGGGTACAAATGAGCGACTACATAGGTTAATTCTAGACTATAGTTTTAATTGTTTTTATTTTATTGTTTCATGAATTTCTAGGAGTTACAAGTTGGTTGTATTAGGTCATTGCATGGCTCACATGACACTATTAAAGGGGCGTGTAATGCATGCAAGACACTTAGAATGTTTTTGCTAAAAATTATCAATCAAAGGGAGTGTTTCTCTTATTTTCTTGACTTGTCAAGAGTGAGGTTTATCAAAGGTTCATCACCTTTGTGTGTGTAATCTCAAGGACTTATCTTTCATCCTTGAAAGTGTGACGTCTATCATATCCCATTCCATCTTCTTACCTATTTCCCATTTTTTTCGTTTAAACCATTTCCCAAATTTCTTAGTTACGATCATTCCAACCTAGATAGATCCGTAAAACGAATCCACCCCTTGGATTCTCGTCATTATCAATATAAAAAGGTAATACAATTTCTTGAGTGTGAAAAGGAAGAAATGAGTAAAAAATATATATTTCCTGAGAGATATATTTCATAATTTTATAGATATAAAATGCCAATTTTCAAGGAAATTAGCATATGATCTTTTGGTTTATTAGAAGCCATCATAAACTTTATTAAGCAGTAGTGCACAGTTTAAAATAGATAATATAGCCAAAGAAGTTTTATCTATGTTCTATATTAGTAAGTGATCTTCGGAAAGCTTCTAGGTTGATCGGTAGGGCAGAGATGGTGACTTCGAAGGCGGCGACGGCAGTGATTCCACGACGGGGCAGGGTGTACCTGCAGGGACTCCGACGCTCAACGTAAGATATCGATTCAACAGAGTAACAATAATGTCAAGATAATGCGTACTTGGAACGTGAGATCCGGGGTATATATAGAGCAGATTAGGCGGGAAAATCCGTTACGGATATAATGGTCATTCAGAAGTGTCGAGATGACGCGCTGAGTAGAGCGTGATGACACGCGCGTAACAAAGTTGGGATGTCGAGGTGTCGTGGACGTGGTAGCGTACTTGTACGAATGCAGCGGTCGAGGAGCCTCGACTGTCGGTGTGAGGCACCTCGACAGAGATGACGTCGGAATTCCAATTGGTGTGATATTCACTCTCGTCGACACGCTTATGTCGGATTCTAGTGGTGATGTCGGAATGTCGGGTATTAACGTACCCCAGAACAGTTGCCCCCCAAGTTGACTATTTCGAGGTGGAATGGTCGAGTTCTCGTGTCCGACATCAGAGTCAAGATGTATCTCGAGAAACCCGCGTGAGTCTGCCTCGGCAAAGATTCCAAATTTTCCGAGATGGCGTTTGGTTTTCCAAAAGTAATCGTTATGTTTAATTTAAAACCGCGACTCTTCCTTTTCCTGCCATGCGTCACAATCAGATGGTGATGGGCCCGTGGGCCTTGCCAGCTGGCTCAATCTGAGTCATCCGTTTAAACATTTATAAGGGGAAAGAGGGAACCGTTCCTCACTTTCCCTCTTCGATTCCTTCGTACAGAGAGCTCTTAGAGTCTTCGTCTTCTTCGTTCCCTCACCCTAATCATTCTTTTCTTCATTCAAGCTAGCAAAGGCCTTCGTTCCCTCTCGTCACTGTGTCCTGAGCGTTGTATGAACTTTGGAGTAGCGGACTTCTTTGAAGAGTTCGAAAGAGTTTCGGCGAAGGTCTTCAAAGGTATTCTTCTGATCCCTTTGAGCTTCTGTATTTTAATAATGGTGCTTACGAGGGCTGGGGTTAAAGCACTCGCTGTCAAAAGTAGATAGCAGTGCATCACTGTGAGTGAAGAGGTTGAGGATCCGGCAATCCCGGATTTGATTCTGTGGCGTAGGAGTGGTTCTAAGCCGGTTGACCTTGGACGGTTGCAGCAGGAATCAGTGCATCAAACTGCCTGCATTCTGCGAGAATGGGGTTATCCCGAGGTGCTTTCCGCCAGGTCCTCCGGGATAAGCCCCAACTGTCCCAGGGTGGAACCTCCATCTCATTTTATTAACTTTGTTCTCGGACTTTTGGACAGGTCTGAGATGGGTAGGCGGAAAGTGCACACCTCGCCGGCTTCCAACTTTCTACTGCCGGAAGCTCTAGAGTCCATGGATTGGGTAGACAAGGAGGCTCTTGGGACTTCGAGCATGTATAGTTCTGCTGTCGCCTTGGTGCTTGGTTTCCGCGATGTAGAATGGGTGGAACCGGGCAAGGAAAAGGAGTGGGATTTGGTAACCCCGGCAGAAGACGACAGAATCTGCAATCAAGGGGACTTGGACGAGAATTTCTTCATCCCCATGTATAAAATCGTGTTTGAGGATTTGGGAGTATGGATGTCGTTCATGTTGTTCGAGCTTGAGGTACTGGGGCATCTGGAGGTGGCTCCTTCACAGTTGCACCCCAATGGCTGGGCCTTCATAAGGAGTTTCGAGATCTTGTGTCATGCCCTCAGCCTGGAGCTTAGCAGCAGCGTATTCTTCTACTTCTTCCGGCCTTTGGTGGTTAAGGATCCCCCGAACCGCTACTCGTGGCTTGCACTCCACGCGGGTGCCGGAGGTAAAATTTTCGAGATCTTCCAGGAATCTTACAGGAACTTCAAGGACAAGTACGTCTTTATTGTCCCAAAGGGGGAAGGGAGAGAGTCGGTGTTTCATGAAGACGGGAGGTTGATAATCAATCCTTACTGGAATACTGGCCATTTTATGAGGACCTCGAGGGCTTACACCGTGGACTATGATTCCTTGTCCGGGGGTGAGAAGAAGGTGGCAGACGCCATCAAGGACTTCGTGGAGAAACATGGCGTCCTGGATAGCCAATCCGTGATAAAGAATGGCGGCTTGGCGACTCGGGAATTGCTCGGTAAATATCCGGTTTGAAAGGTTTTATCTTCTTTCAATAATCTTATGCTAACTGTCTCCGTTTATTTTTGCAGTTGCGATGGCAGCCCGGCAGCACGAGAAGCTCGCAGAACGAAAAGCGAGGAAGGCACTCTGATATGCTCAAAAGAAACCGGACATGCTGGACTCTGACTCTGGTGTCCCCGATGAACAGAAGTCTAAGCGTCAAAGGGCGAATATCCCGGTTCCGCCTTCGCACAATAAATCACTGATCGAGGGTCTTTCAAAGGGGTCTTCCTCCACCTCGCTCCTAGGTGACAAAGGGAAGAAGCCCTTAACCTTCGGAGTCGGGCTGTCGCCTTCCGACATGACTACTGAGGAGGTGAACAAGCACCTGGAGGCCCAGGGTCGGGCCATGTTTGAAGGGAAATCCGAGGAGGAGATTAATCAGATCCTCGCCGCTGCGTCGGAGTGGGGCATGAGGTTTGCCATGATGTCGCGGTATTTTATGGGGGCATCTCGAGACCTTACTGCTTTTGTGCCTATGAGGGCCGAACTGGAAAAAATGACGGCCAAGCTGGAGGCCGACGAGCAAAAAATGCATAAAGCCCTTTCTATCGTGAAGCTTTTGACCAAAGAGAGGGATAATTTGCTGACGACCAACGTTGATTTGACTAAACAGGTACAGACCCTTACCATGGCACAAAAGAATGCCGAAGAGGCGGCGTCGGCATCAGAGTTAAGGTTGAAGGAGTCCGTTTAGTCTCGAGCGGCGCTTGAAGGCGAGGTCAAGGAGCTCAAGCAGAGGCTCAAAGAAACTGAGGTTCTTTGGGAAGATGCTGGTGACATGTACTTCTACCTCGCAATCAAACAAATGAAATTCCTGAATCTTGCCATGGAGTTGAACACTAGCGGAATGTCGACCCTCTGTACCGTTGAAGACGGCAAGTGGTACGACGTGACACCCACTGGAAAGGTGGAAAGCTCCCCTGGGGACGAGGAGCCCAAATCGCCTCCGTTTCATGACGAAGAGGATCCGGCTGCCAATGCCGAGAGGGGACCCGATGGGGCGCTGACCATGGAGAAGGTTGACCCGGCTGCGAATGCCGAGATGAGTTCCAAGGAGCGAAGGGCCGGTATGCCAGCTTAAGTTGTAATCATGTCACCCTTATGACTTTATTCAAACTTCGACCGTGTTTCGACGACTTTATGTTGTTATTTTGATTATCGTTTGAACTTCGACTTTTATATCTGCATGTTGCCTTCGTGTTTCGTTTCGAGGTCGTGTTTCACCTTTATTCGTTTGATTTTTCGTTCGGGATTGTACCCCGGTCAAAGCATATCCAGATTTCTTCGTTGCGTTCGGGAGTGATCCCGCTCAAATCACGTTCGGGGTTGTACCCGACTCAAATCATGTTCGGGGTTGTACCCGACTCAAATAGCGTTTGGGGTTGTACCCAACTCAAATCACGTTCGGGGTTATACCCGACTCAAATAGCGTTTGGGGTTGTATCCAACTCAAATCACGTTCAGGGTTGTACCCGACTCAAATAGCGTTTGGGGTTGTATCCAACTCAAATCACGTTCGGGGTTGTACCCGACTCAAATCACGTTTGGGGTGCATGGTGTAAAGACGTTGCTTCAAAGATATTTATTTCTGCAAACAATGTTACATGGCGGTAGGTTATTACAAATAGAATTAACTAAAATACCTGCGGAGCTTATCCGCGTTCCATGTTCGGGGTATGGTTTCCCCGGGTAAAGTTTCAAGGCGGTAAGCCTTGGTTCCGGTGCCAGCAGTGACTCGATAAGGCCCTTCCCAATTTCCTTCCAGCTTTCCTTGGGCGGCGTTCTTATTGCCGACATCTGCCCTTCGTAAGACTAGGTCTCCGGCGTTGAAAGTACGCGGCACAACAGCCTTGTTGTGTCGTCTTGTCGATTGTGATTTGATCGCCGCTTCGCGAATTGAGGCCCTTTCACAGATTTCTTCAATCAAGTCTAACTCTTCACGCAACCTCTGGTCGTTGGATTGCGGATCATACGCTTGGAGTCTTAGACTTTGCTCACCGACTTCAACCGGGATAACGACATCAACCCCGTAGGCTAACCTGAACGGGGTTTCCCCCTGTAGTTGAATGGGGAGTGGTATGATAAGCCCATAGGACATTGGGTAGCTGTTCTGCCCAGAGTCCCTTTGCAGTGTCGAGTCGTTTCTTAAGCCCCTTTAGGATTACCTAGTTCGCGGCTTCAGCTTGGCCGTTAGTTTGGGGATGTTCAACCGACGAGAATCGGTGGGTTATGTGGAAATTCGCCATGAGTTCCCGAAATCCCTTGTCCGTAAACTGAGTGCCATTATCTGTTACCACAGTGTTCGAGATACCGAACCTGAATATCACGAAGCGATAAATGAACTTCGAGAGATTTTTCCCTGTGATCTTGGAAGTGGTATGGCCTCTATCCACTTGGTAAAGTAGTCGATTGCTACCGCGAGGTATTTCAGCTGCCCCGGGGCCGGAGGGAATGGCCCTAGGATGTCTATGCCCCACCAGGAGAATGGGAACGGGGCCAATATTGACGTCAATACCTCAGCAGGAGCCCAGTGTATGTCGGCGTGTTTCTGGCATTGCGGACACTTCTTGACATACTTCAATGAGTCTGCCTCCATGGTGAGCCAATAATAGCCCGCGCGAAGGATCTTCCGGGCTGAGGAGTGACCGCCGAGATGATAACCACAGACCCCTTCATGAACCTCTTCCATCACGTAGTCGACCGTGTCTCCCGAGATAAACTTCATTAGTGGTTGCGTGAGGCCTCGTCTATAAAGGCTCCCGTTGATCAGGAAGTATCGGGCTTCTTGCCTCTGCACACATCGAGCATTACTGGGATCACTGGGGAGTGAGCCATCGCCCAGGTAACTCTGAATGTCGGAATACCAACATTTGTTGGTTTTGATAGCTAACATCACGATAGGTACAGGAACGATTTCCTGGATGACGGACTTATTGTTCCCGGAAGACCTCGTACTTGCGAGTTTGGAGAGAACGTCGGCCCTGGCATTCCGATCTCTCGGAATGTGGTGGATCTCGACCGCGGAGAAACTGGGAACTATGCCCTTCACTACTTCGAGGTATTTAAGGAGCAGGGGGTCTTTCACCTGGTAGGCGTCGTTAACCTGGGATACCACGAGTTGAGAATCGTTGTGGACCTTTACTCGTGACGCTCCTACTTCATATGCCATCCTTAGACCGGAAATCACTGCTTCGTACTCAGCTTGGTTGTTCGATGTTGGAAATGAGAAGCTAAGGGAGTGTTCCAGGATGACTCCCTGTGGGCTTTCCAAGAGTATCCCGTCGCCACTTCCTTTGGGGTTTGAAGAGCCATCGACGTGCAGCTCCCACCATTCATCAGTTATTGGCTGTGTCGGGGTCAACTCCGCAATGAAATCAGATAAGGCCTGAGCCCTGATCTCTTGTCGTGGTTCGTAGGATATCCCGAACTCTGAGAGCTCTACTGCCCAAGACATCCTATCGGCTAAGTCTGGTCGATGGAGCACCTGTCTGATAGGCTGATTTGTTCGTACCACGATCTGGTGCGCTTGGAAGTATTGTCGTAGTCATCGTGCCACAATGACGAGGCTTAGCGCGATTTTTTCGACCTTGAGGTACCGGAGTTCCGGCCCTTCTAACGAATTGCTTACGAAGAAAACTGGGTGCTGCAATCCTTCTGGTTCGCAGACCAAGACGGCGGCGACGGCCTCGTCCGTGACAGAGAGGTAGAGGAATAGAACCTCGCCTAGGTTAGGTTTGGACAAGACGGGAGGGGACGCCAGTATCACCCTTATCTGCTGAAATGCGTCTTCACACTCTTGGTCCCATTCGAACAACTTTCCTTTCTTCAGAAGTTGGAAGATTGGGAGTGCTCGAGATACGGATCTCGAGATAAATCTCGTTAAAGCGATCATTCTCCCTGTCAGTTGTTGGACTTCCTTGACTGTCGTTGGACTCTTCATCTCCAGTACTACCCGACACTTGTCGGGGTTGGCCTCGACTCCACGCTCTGTAGGCATAAAACCGAGGAATTTTCCAGCTCGAACCCCGAATGTACAATTCTTTGGATTGAGGCGCATGTTGTACTTCCGAAGCTGGTTGAAAACTTCGCCGAGGTCGCGGACATGGTCGCTATCTGCGGTGCTCTTTGCAATGATGTCATCGACATATACCTCAAAAACTTTTCCAACCTGATCCCGAAAGACGGTATTCATCATTCTTTGATATGTAGCGCCGACGTTTTTCAGCCCGAAAGGCATCATCCGATAGCAGTAGTTTGCCTTGTTAGTCATGAATGTCATTTTCTCTTGATCGGGGGGATACATGGGAATTTGGTTGTAGCCGGAATATGCGTCCATAAATGACAAAAGGCGATAACCAGAAGATTGGTCGACCAAACGGTCGATATTAGGCAGCGGATAAGAATCTTTGGAACAAGCTTTATTCAAATTTGTGTAATCTACACACAAACGCCATTTGCCATTAGGCTTCTTTACAAGCACTACATTTGACAGCCAAGTAGTATATTTGACTTCCCTAATAAAGCCGGCGTCGAGTAGCTCTGAGACATGTTGCGTGGCTGCTTCGACTCTATCCGCCGACTTTTTTCGGCGCCTCTGCTCCACGGGCTTGAACATGGGATCGACAGAAAGACGATGGTATATGATGTCGGGGTCTAGGCCGGGCATATCGGCTACGGTCCATGCGAATAGATCAGAATTTTGGCGGATAAGTGTGCAGAGCGCTTCTTCATCATGGGGTGCCATTCCGCAACCTACCATAATGTAACATCCCGGAAACTGGAACCTATGAAACCTAAGAGAATCCTTAGGTGGTGAACTTAGCCAAGAGAGGGAAGTTAGACGTAGGGTAAGAATTCGGAGGTTAAGTGTGATTTCAGACAAGAAATTAGGGAATCCATTAGGAATTATGAGTTTTAAAAGAGTTTAGAAAAGGAAACAGGAATTAAGCTAATTGACTGTAGGTAGGACCTAGAAGGAACCACACCATGTATCAGAGAGAAGTATAAATGTTTAAGAATGAGAAAATTAGTTTGGTTAAAGAAGAATTAAGTTGAAAGGAAGGATTATGAGAAAGAGTTAGGGAGAAGAGCTACACCCGAGATCTTAGCCATTAAATATGGAAGAATGAGCCTCGTAGTCAAGGGAATAGATTTATCAAGGATTAGAGTGGTGAAGATTTGGATGAGAAGAACTAAGTTAGAAGAAGTTTTGAAGGATAGAAAGTAGGTTTGAGAAGGAGAGAATTGAATTGGAACCAAGAGGGGCACAAACTGAGGTTACTGCTTAATTTTGGGAATTAGGCCTAATGCCCTTGGTGTACTAATTCGCAAATATCTAGAGTTGTAGATGTCCGATTGAGGCGATTCCACTCTCATTAGAAAGCTTATTTCCGGGGCTTCAGTTTGATAGGTTATATGATAGGGTTTGGATGAAAACTGCACCTTCAAACAGACTCATTTTCACTCAAGCGCAGCCTGAGCGAGGATATCAGCAATAAGAGAAAATTGCAATCTGGTTTTCTTGCTCGAGCTGAGCTCGAGCGCAGCCTGAGCGCAGAAAAACAGAGAGCAATTTGAGAAATTCAGCTCGAGCTGAGCTCAAGCGCAGCCTGAGCGAGAACTTGCGATTGAGCTGCGCTCAAGCGAGGCTTGAGCACAGGCCCGATTTCTGCACTTTGAAACATGTTCTTGGACGGTTTCAGTCAGTTCTTCCTTCCGTTTTTTCATATTTTCAGAGAGAGAGAGAGTGATTCTAGTGAGAGAAAGTCCCAGCAAAGGCCAAGAACGATTTCTACTCATCAAGAACGAGTCTTGCATCAATCTTTCCCCCATCAAGGCCCTCAATTCTTCGTTCTTTCTCCGTTTTCTCGACTCACAGGTGGGTGTAACTCTCACTTGATTGTTCTGGATGTTGCCACTGCATGTTCCCCATTCTTTTTCCCCTTTCCTTCTATGAATTAATGATATATGTGCAGTATGAACATATGAATTATGAATGTACTGATAATTGTATGTATTGAATTGCCAAAACCTTAGGATAGGTGATTGGATGATTCTGTATGATGGATTTGATTATGTTATTATGGAATTCATGGGCATGGAATTATGAATTTAAGAAATCATAGAGCTTTCGGGCTATCACAGGGTCTTTGACCATCACAGGCCTTCGGGCAAATTATTTAAGAACAACGGGGTAACCACATCGAACTCATGGCCAATAGGGAGATGGGGTCCCCAATCACAGAATTATATTTAAATGCTATTTAAAATTTAATCATAGGTAACCTTGGACGACAGTCCTTGGTTACATGGTCGAGCACTCATCACAGTCACGTTACAGAGAAAAGACCCCGGGTGTCAGGAACAACACCTCACAGCCATGCATTGCATCTTGATGATTGATTTTCTTTATGTTGAATTCTGTATCATTATCTCTATTATGTCTCTTAAAATTATACGTATGCCATGATGGTTCTTGGTTGCTTTCCCCCACACTGCACACACTGTTGCACTCACTGGGACGTTGGTCTCACCCCATTCCATGGGAACAATATTTTTAGTGGTGCAGGATACTGATCAGAGCTATGACGAGTAGTAGATGGCATGTGAAGACCAGTAGTCTTATTGTTTATTTTACTTTGATGTTTTCCATGTTGTTTAGAACCATTAGTGTTATTTGTTAAAGCTACTTTAGGAAATCATTATGTTAGTTTAATATTTTTGTATTGGAGCCTTGATGGCAACAGTATGTTATTATTTCCTTGAGTTATATATGTATTGTTGGAGCTTTAGTAATTGTTGGGTTACTCAAGCGATGGTATTGTATGTCGATACGTGAAATGAATGAAATAATTTCACGAATTTGGAAATAGTGCTTCCAACAGGCATTATTTCTGAATTTAGAAATTAGGACGTTACACATAACGACTTGATCCGAGGTGGATCCTATCTGAAGGGGCCTAGAGTCCCCTTCTGGGGTTGGTTGAGCCTCAGCAAAGTCTACTCGGACGTCGAGATCAGCTAACATTACCTCGGTCGATGCTGGGTTGTCCTCTATCTTGTCTTGGTTTCCGACACTTTTATCCGGCTTGGTAATTTTCTGGGACTCCTTGTAGAAGGATCTTGCCATTGTTAGAACCACAGGAAACACTAGAAGGGGGGTTGAATAGTGTTTTAAGCCTTTTTAAAGGATTTTGGAAATATTAAATTAAATTAACGTGTTCAAAAGAAAAGCGAGTTTAAAACAAATCTTAAGATCAGAGTTAAAAATGCAGAAGTTAAAAACAATAAAGATTGATGATTTTTTACTTAAATGCTTAAGATTGTTTTGATTGAGAAACTTCTCAAAATACCTTCTGAAGGTTATTATGCAGAAGCTTTTCAGAACCTTTTCTGGACTTCTTCAGATGATCGGGGATCGTCTGAAGAAAGTTGATAACTTCTGAACTGAGTTGTTTTCAGACCCACTTCAGAAAGTTATTTCAAAGGTTCTTCGAAGTGCGTTCTTTATAATGCTTCAAAGGATATAAGAGATGCTTTATGTTAGCGTTTCTTAGAAAGCTCATTTTATTGAAATTGTTTACTTAGAGTTTATTATGAAAATACTTTTCAATCCCCTTAATAGATGCGAAAACTGAAAGTAAAAGAGTTTAAGGGATAGAAGACTTAGACAAGAATTTATCCTGGTTCACCCACTAAACCCGTGAGCTACATCCAGTCCCAGGGAAAACCACCACTGGATTTTCCACTATCTGAAACTACAGATACAAGTATTATTCACAGCCTCTTCAGGCCAATACAAGTATTACTTTGTTTTCAACTGCCTCTCCAGGCAACTCATGCAGTATTCTTTTATAGACAAGCCTCTCCAGGCTCAACAAGTATTACTTTGTTTTCAACTGCCTCTCCAGGCAACTCATGCAGTATTCTTTTACAGACAAGCCTCTCCAGGCTCAACAAGTATTCTTTCTTACCAAGCCTCTCCAGGCTCTAACCAAGTATTCTTTGTCAACCAAGCCTCTCCAGGATCTAACCAAGTATTCTTTTCTATCAAACCCCTCCAGGCTCTACCACAAGTATTCTTTTCTATCAAGCCTCTTCAGGCTCTACCACAAGTATTCTTTTCTATCAAGCCTCTTCAGGCTCTACCACAAGTATTCTTTTCTATCAAGCCTCTCCAGGCTCTACCACGAGTATTCTTTCTTCCACCAAGCCTCTCCAGGCTCTCAGACACTTATCGTGTTTACAATTTAAACTAAGTTTAAGTTTCCACAAAACATAAACTTAATCTCTTCCTGTACTAGAGGTTAACTGAGTACTACTCAGGATACAATGAGTGAATTCTAAGTACAAGGGTAAGACAGTGATACAAGTGTATAAGTTTAAGTACAATCTATGTCTCTAATATGAGGAATACCATCCTCTGAGAATAGGCTAGATAGATACTTAGTTTAAGCTTCAGCCTTGTTCTCTAACCATTGGTTTCCATGGGTTACATTCTCACCCATATCATTGGAATAACCAAGGTTCATTCATGGCTTCAAACCATTATTGGTTCATTTTATTTTTGGCCAATGTGGTTGGTTGTTTTATCGAACAACAACAACATCTTCAATTTGATCTTGAGGCTATTTATATGTTCTGTTGGATATAGTCGTTTGAAGATGATTCATAATACCGTTGAGATGATGATGATGTGGCTCATATAGCCGTTGTGTAATAGTGTCTCAAACGGTTGCTTCTTCCTAAGCAAAATAAGTGTTTAGACAATCCTGTTCTGACACTTCTGTAGATGAGCTCCTTAATAGATTTTCTTGATATTCTTTTGCTAATTCTCTCTCTTGATTTTCTTCTGCATTCTTCAGCTTTCTTCAGCGTTCATCTGCTTTCTTCAGATTTCCTCTGATTTTCTTGGAAGTGTATATGAGGAGGTATCCGTTGAATTTATCTTTTTGCTTATTCTGCATATACTCCTTTTTCATTTTCTCCTGACACCATTTCTTCTTTCTTCTTTGAGTGAGGTGTCTTGTCTAATAGCTGTTGTTGCAGTTTCCTCTTTGAATAAAGACATATGATATTATATTTGTTGAATCATATAGTCTTAGCTTCTGTATTGATTTCTTCTATGTTGAAATCTGTTCCAACCATTTAGAGAGTTTATATGTTCAGATATTTGATTTCTTTCACATATACTCAGATGCTTGCTTTTATCTCGTTGTAATTTCATCAGCTTCAACATGTGCTCATCTCGTATAATTATTTCAAGCTTATTTCAATTCTCTAGCTTGAGATGCTTTTAATAAGCTCTTTTCTTTTGATAAGATATTTCTTCTTTTCTTCAGACGATTGCAGCTTTGTTCCTCTTTGCATTTTCTTCTTCTTCCAAGACAAAGATGAATAAAGATGTTGAATTAAATGTGTTTTATTCAAACATCTTTTTGGTTGCTTTTACTCAGTCTTCTGATCAGTTCTGGGCAGCAGCAGGTGCATGTGCAGTAGGTCTGCGCACGCAAATCCCTTTTGTTTTGGGTGCAGCAGGCGTTGCAGAAAGTCTTTGCAGAGTTTCCTTATTTGTGCAAGACTTTGGTCGAGGTAGAAAAGCATGTCTAGCTTTTATACTGAAATAAGTGTAGTCCATCTGGAAGAGTGTGCTTTACACTTAGCAACGTCTCCAAGAGATCGTTTTTTGATTCTGTTCGTAGACTGCTTCCGATTTTCTTCATATCTTCAAATGATAACTCCTCTTCAGGTCTTCAGACAATGTAAATGCTTCAGATAGACGAGCTTCTTTTATACTTATATTCTTCAGACGATAGTCGAGTCTTTGCTACTGTCTTCAAGTCTTCAGATAGTCTTCATGTCTTCAGATGGTCTTCATGTCTTTAGATAGTCTTCATGTCTTCAGATAGTCTTCATATCTTCAGATAGTCTTCATGTCTTCAGATAGTCTTCATATCTTACTGCCTTCAAGTCTTCAAGTCTTCAAGTTCTGCATTTGTTCTTCTGATTCTGATCTTCTGATTTTGATTTTGTTCTTCTAATCTCCTTCTGATTCTGATTCTGTTCTGCTTATCTTCTTTTGATCCGTTCTTCATCTTCTGTTCTTCTTTTTCTTCTAATGAGTATTCCAACCTGAAACACAGTTAACAAACCAATACCTTTCTCAGTAGAACCTATTTACATAATCTCATAATCTTATTTATTATGTTCTTGTATAGTCTTTACTTGTTAGAATTATGTTCTTATGTAATCTTATTTGTTCATTATATTCATATATAATCTTATTTGTTAATCATTAAAACCTAAGAATGTTAAGTCTTTGATTTATGTTTGAATGCTCAAACTAATTTATAGACTTCACAACCATTACCTGATCCCCTCGAAGGCTGATGTCCTCGCCCTCATCATTCCAAAACTTCATCATTAGGTGATTGGTGGAGATGATTGCCCCTTATGGCGTTCAGTGTCGGCCTGCCGAGGATTGCATTGTAAGTCGTAGGGCAATCCACCATGAGGAAACGGACCTTTTCGGTTTTGGAGAGGGGTGGTTGTCCGAAGGTAACGAGGAGTTCCACGTATCCGTTGGGGCGAATTTTGTCCCCCGTGAAGCCAATTAAGTCGGCGCCTCTGTATGGCAGGAGGTCCGATTCGTTAATGTGCAAAAGATGGAAGGTTTTGAGGAACAGGACGTCGGCGGAGCTGCCTTGATCCACAAAAACCCTTCTGACCTCGTGGTTGGCCATGAACATTGTGATGAGGAGGGGATCGTCATGACCCGGAATCACCAGACCATAGTTGTCATTGGAAAACGTGAGCGGGGGTAATTTCCTTTTCTGGCTGGCGTATACTCCGCGGGATGAGGAGGTGGAGGCCGACAATACTTCCTTCATGTGTTTCTTCCGAGAGTTACTGGATTCCCCTCCACTAGCAAAACCTCCAGTGATGACATAAATGACGGGGTGTTTTGGGGATGACGGTTCTTGTTTAGATCTCTGCCTGGACGAGGATGGCTATTCTTAGCGATCTTTTCGCGATGAAGAGGGAGGGGAGCGATCTCGCAAAGGTCTGCGGGATATTGACCTCCCACGCCAGGGAGATCGTGTCCGGGATCTACTACGCTTATGTCGACTAGATTCACGTCGTGGTTCATCACTCTAGTAGCTTTTCTTGTATTCTTCACTACGACGGGATGCTCCTGCCTGATCCTTCTTGAACCTGTCGAGTTTTCCACGCCGGATCAGCTCCTCAATGGCGTCTTTCAAGCTTAAGTAGTGGTCAGTGTCGTGGCCTTGAGACTTGTGATATCGGTAGTACTTGGATTTGTCAGTGTCGGGGCCTGCCTTCATGGGTCGTGGTCTCCTCATGCCAGCTTCGTATAACTCGACGTTCATAATCTCGTTGAGTATTTTTCCTCGGGGTAGATTTAGGGGGGTGTACGTCGTGTAGCGTCCTAATGGTTCCTTGTCACCCCGGTTGTCCTGTCGGCTTCCTTTGTTCTTTTGTCCCTGGTCCTTCTATGTCTGTCTGGGATTTGCGTCCTTTGCCTTGAGAGCAAGCTCCTTATCCACAAGGCTTATATACTTCTTAGCGCGGCGGAGCAATTCCTCCATGCTGTTGGGTTTTCTTTTGGACAAGTCGACCCAAAATGGGGAATGAGGGATGAGGCCATCCTTGGCCAGTATGAGTTATACACCAGGCTGCAGTCCCTATACCAAGAGGACTTCTTTGGTGAATCTACTAATGTAGTCTCGAAGAGATTCTGAGATCCCTTGTCGAATTTGCTTCAGTGAGGCCTTAGTTTTCGGTTGGACCTTGCTGGTGGTGAAACTGGTGATGAACTTACTCCTCAGGTCGGCCCACGTGTTGATGGAGCGAGGTGGAAAGGTCTGGAACCACCTGAGGGCGGTTTTCTTAAGGGAAAGAGGGAAAACTCTGCACATGATGGGCCCGGAAGCGTTGTGGATGAACATGGCGGACTCGTAGATGTCGAGATGCTCCAACGGGTCTTCCATCCCGTCATAGAGCTCTGGGACGGGGATTTTCTCGAAGCGTTTGTCGACAGGGAAGAGCATTATACGCTCTGAGAACGGCAACACGACCTGTATCACCTCGTCATCAGTAGTTTGACAGGACTCTTCATTGAAGGGAGTGGCTCGGTCTTTGTCTCCAGGGCGAGAGTTTGAGTGTACGAACTGGGCCGATGGCTGTGGTGACGGCGGAGCGTGGCGAGAAGATTGCAAACGCTGATTGCGTTGTGGTGAAACGTGATTTTCTTGATTTTGCTGGGCTCCTGGGGCGCGGCGTGGAGACTGACGGCGCTCCGACAGAATTCTTCGGTGCATTGCCTCGGCCTGGTGGTCAGTTTCGAGCACCTCGAGGCGGCGTGCGTACTGTTCGAGGAGCTCCTCTTGGCGGCGAATGATTTCCATGAGATCTCCTCGCGATGGTGGGTCTAGAGGAGATGTAGGAGAGGCGGTTCCTGCTGGTGGTGGAGGAACGGTGCCCCTGGTGCGCGTAGTTCCAGGGTGAGGTGGAGGAATCCCAACAGTGGCGGATACAACTCCAGTAGTGGTGAATCCCAACATTCTTGAAAAGAACCAATCAATTCACAACAGAATACTTGTTGCAAATTGTTAATGACTTCCACATAATAGAATATACTCATTTGTTTTGCAAGCATTCAAATAATCCATGGAAAGTGAAAGTTCAAAAAATTTTGCAAGAAACAGAGTATAACACTTTCAAATTCAATAGCTCACAAAACAAAGAGCATTCCAATCAAACAAATTGTTCTTCATGTTCTACACAACCAAAATCACATTCAAGATAGCAATAATCAACAATATACTCATTCACAATCCTAAGGTTGCTATCCTAAAGTTCAAACCATAAAAATAGAGGGAGTGAAGATTTCAAATGGTTAAAACATAATTTGAAAGATTCAAAATTGATGGAGGTTTGTAAGTGGAAAAAGTGGAAAGAAGAGCTTAGGAAGTAGAGAGACAGTTTATGAGAAAACAGAGAATTTTTTAAAATTTCGCACTGCTACGCTTCACCTGCGCTCAACTCAGGTGAAGCGCAGAAAACAGTGACTAAAATTGCATTTCTATGCTTTACCTGCGCACATCGCAGAAAACAGAATAAAATTTTGCAATTTTAAGTCAAGTTTTCTGCTACTTCCAACTGTTGAAAAATTTAAATTTCCACAAAATCATTCCAATCAATTTTGAAAATTTCCTAAATCCTAAAAAAAATGAAAAATCCTAATTAACAAACAAAAAACAAAAGAAAACAAAACTGAAAATAATTAAAAACTTAAAAATCTCTGGGTTGCCTCCCAGGAAGCACTTGTTTAACGTCATATAGCTTGACGCCTGTTCTTTTAAGGTGGGTGATACTGAAATCCTTTAGCCAGCCTCTGTGTCGTACCCTTGACTCCTTTTAGCAGTGAGCCTACCCATATTCTTGCCTCAGACCAATTGTGAATGAAACTTGAATCTACCCATTTGGTCTTGTGTCTGGAGTTAGACCATGTTGTTGACTCCTTTGGCCTGACTTTTCTTTTCTTTGGAGTCTTTTGCTGAGTTGCATAGGTCTTCTCCTCCTGAAGCTTGTGAATTTCACAGTTGTCAACTCTTACTCTTCTTGCTTCACACGGGTCCTTGGTATGAAATATGCCTGACCACTTTGTCCTTAATCTGACTTTAAGCCTTGAATTTGATTTTGTTGGCCTGATTTTTCCGCTTTTTGTTGTGATCAGGTAAATATATTCACATGTTTTTCTCTTGTGGAGCTTGGAAGGTTTAACATCTGCACACTATCTTTCATTATCTTCCTTTACAGGATGTGACAAGTGCTTCAATCTTGCGACTATGTCCTCTTCTTTCTCTTCTTTTACTTTTACCTCACCTTCTTCCTCTTCTTCAGCTTCCCCTTCTTCATCAACCAGATTGTCATCAATTCCTTCCCCTATCAGTTGACCACTATTGGTGAGGATATCATCACAAAGTTCCTCAGGGTTGGATTGTGCATTTGTTGAGATTTGTTCCGACTGTTGGTTGGCTCTTATTTCTGCTATTTGCTCTACTGTTTCATCCGTATACGTTCTCTTCTTGGTGAGTAGTTCCATCATGAATTTGGTATATGTGGGCATTTGCTTCATGGCCTCCATCAATGGGATGTTGATTTGCAACCTTTTCATAATATCCATGAACCTGACAAATTGTCTGTCTATGTCTTTCTTAGAGGGATTCTTTGGATATGGTAAGTCCCTAACTTGAAGTACATGTAATTCTCCCCTCTCCTTCTTTTTTATCTCAATTTCATTCTCTTTCTCTTTTCTTTCAAGCTCTCTTTCTTCTTCCTTTGTTTCTTCTCTTTCTATTTCCTTGCCACTTCTGGTGGATATTGACTCGCAATACTCCTTTTGTGCAGCAAATTGCTTCCTTATTTGCTCCACTTGAGTTGCCAGTTTTTTGAATGATGTCTCTACGGTTTCTTGACTGGCATTCATATCCTGTATGAGTTTGTCGAGTTTATCTTCAATTCTGGAATTAACATCAGGCAATGAAGGCTTGCTGGCTTGACTTTGACTGTGGTTGTTGAAGGATTCATTATATTTTCCTTGGCTTTCTAAGAATTTGACTTGTCCCACTTGTATTTCTGGATAGGAACAATGGCCATTGGGATGATTGCCTTTACAGAAATCGCAAATCAGTCTTGGAGCTGGTTCCAGAGTGGATTGTTCTGCTTGCTGTTGCTAGATAAGTACTTCCATTTGCTGATTTAGTTTCTCTAGTTGTTGCTTGATGGACTTATCATTATTTAGCTCGAGCAACTCCTCTTTCTGAACTGGTTGATCCCAAAACTGATCTTGTTGATTGTTTTGAGCAAAATTGTTAATGATTGTGAGTGCTCGCTCTACATCCACTGATAAGATAGTTCCTCCTGCTGCAGCATCTATGAAGGATTTGGAATTTGGCTTGAGTCCATTATAGAAAATGTTGAGTTGTGCAATGTCATCATAGTCATGACTAGGACATTTGCACAGCAGACTTTTGTATCTTTCCCAAGCTTCACACATTGGTTCATTTGCTCCTTGCCTGAATGTGGAAATATCTGTTTTGGCTTGAATGTATCGGGGCATGGGAAAAAATCTCTTTAGAAATTTTTCTTCTACCACATTCCATTTATTCATGCTTTGGTTGGGATGTGATTTTAGTCATTCCTTTGCTTTACCTGTAAGAGAAAAAGGAAACAAACGTAAGTGTGCAGCCTCTTTATCTTTTTCTTCAAATCCCATAGTTTCAATCAGTTCATAAAAAGTTGAAAGATGATTATTTGGATCCTCGCTATCCAATCCTGCGTACTGATGAACACTGATGAGTTGGAGATGTGATGCTTTTAATTCCACGACTTTTGCGGTAATTGGGAGAGAAATACTTGAATGATAACGTGGCCCTTGATGCATAATATAATCTCCCAAAGTTCTCCGTGGTTGTATGTTCTCCATATTTTTGGTTTCTTCACACTTGACCTTTCAAAAATTCAAACAAGAAAACTTGAAAAGGGTAAGTGTGGAAGAGAATTTTAAAAATAAAAAGAAAAAATCTAAAAATTCCTAAAAATAAAAAATAAAAATCTAAAGTCCTAAGATAAAGTATATACAACTTGATGGTTAGACCTTCCAAGTCTATACGAATTGATTCACCGTTCCCCGGCAACAGCGCCAAAAATACTTGATGGAATTCTGGCAAGCGTACCAAAATTTCAGCAGTATAATAGTAAGTAAAGAGTTATCGTATCCATAGGGAACGGTTCGCTTCGTATTTACTAGTGATCAGATTATCAAGTAAGAAACATTTTGATGATTTGTTGTGCAGAAAGTAAATTTGCATAAAGTAAAGAGATAATTGAGAGAAGATAAAATACGTTACTTGGATCAGGATTGAACTTCGTATCATCGCACCCCTTATGCATGCGAATCCCAATATTATTTATGAATATAATTCTATAACACCCTAGCCAAACTATATTATTTTACCCCGAGTCACCAGATAGTAAAATACTCGAAGATAATCTATGCGGGTTCTCCCAGGCGACAAATTACCCCAGCTTGATTTCTCTAATTTTCTGTTTGTTAAAACTATCAATTAACCGTATTTTCCTATAGATGCTCCTATGAAGAGGCTGTCACCTTCCAAACCTTCAATCATCAGACCCCACCTATATTCCCATACGACTATTGAGTACAATTAGCAATCAGAGGTTGAGTTTCCTATTCATAGGCTCCCCCAAACTCTAATACTAGCTGGAAATCTCTATCACGTTGTATCCTGACACTAGCCTATAACTCCGGCGCATGCGCGGAAGCTATGCATGAAGAAAAGCATAAAAGTACCGATATATATAAAAACAGGGATTCATAATTAAATACGAGAATTCACATACACTTGGGGATTGAATCAACTACATTCAATCCTACTGAGACGCTTAGCTACGCATGGTAGCCATTACAACCCAATGGAGAAGCTGTCACCTTGCTCCAAACCTAGTTCTGCCTTTGTCGTCTCTCTAATCTCCTTGCTAAATGCTATTACTCAAAGCTTTGTTTTGGGGTCTCGGGGACCTCCTTTGATCTTTGCAAAAGGTCTTATTTATAGATGAAGGAAAGCTATCTGAAATCTGGAAGGAATCTATTTTGAAAACAAATCTAAAAACAAATCCGCGCAGCTGCGCTTCACCTGCGCTCAGTGCAAGTGAAGCGCAGGTTACAGAATGATGTGCTCCAATCTGTGCTCAGCGCAGATGGAGCGTGGAGCGCGTAACAGATTATTCTGTTTCCTCTTTTAACAGCTTGATTTCTTCCTGATCTTATCCTTATCTGCTTGGCTTCCCTTGTTTCTCTCTTTTTGAATTGATTCTGTGTTTATCTTGTCTTTGAATTTAAATTGAGGAAGTTATCCGCAGAATCCTTGTTTAAATAGTTGTTGATCTTATCTTTATTTGTTCTCATTTAAAC
Organism: Sesbania bispinosa; assembly: GCA_026901365.1. Classification (NCBI taxonomy): domain Eukaryota; kingdom Viridiplantae; phylum Streptophyta; class Magnoliopsida; order Fabales; family Fabaceae; genus Sesbania; species Sesbania bispinosa. The sequence goes on along the minus strand of QLOH01000771.1, from coordinate 328,522 downwards.
TTCAAATCTGTAGATCTTATCCTCAAATGATGCTATCTTCTTTCCTCATTTAAATCTCCTCATAAATCTGCAAAATCAAAAGATTTTATATTAAAATAGCATCAATTTCAAATTCAAATTAAATAAATACAATTATTACAATTATTAATAAAAAAGATTATTTTTGGGCATAAATTACTATTTTAACATTGATAAGTGCAGTAAAAATACAAGAATATATCATATAATTTGCACTTATCAGATTCACTGTATACTTTTATTGTAAAGGGTTTGGTGAGTGGCAAAATGGGTTACCCAGTCCATTATGGGCCAGCCCATTGCGGGCCACGGGCTACAACGGGCCAGGCTAAAATGGCCCTAGATTTAATTCAGTCTCCTAATTAATGCCCAAGCCTGGCCCTATGCGGGTTGCGAGCTTTTTCAGGCTGGCCCAATATTTTTTTATTGAATTTTTTTTCTCAAGTTGCAACAAATTAATTTACTTTCAACATGTTTTTCCAAAAAAAAAATGCCATTATGTGATTACGTTGAGTTGGGACATAACGATTTTTTCAACAATTTAATATTGCAGTAGGAAGTGACTTGCTTGCTCCATTACACATCGTTAGCAAAAAAATACAAAATGAACGTTCTAATCCAAACGATTACAACGTTCAACCGAATAGTAGGTAGCAAATTCAAATGTCACTTATATCAAAATGAAAGTCTATGTCAAATTTCCAAAGGTAGCATCTCAATACTAATTAGTAAGTAGTCTACGTGAATATCAAAGCCAAGCTAAAATATAAGTCTATAAATTATACCAAATGAAAACAAAAAAACATAATCACCAATCTTCCAGCAAATAGAAACACATGTAAAATAGACAAAGGGAAGCATTATAATAATATTTTTCCTTGTAGGCATTAAAATAGATACTTTAATTCAAATATAAAACAGTAAGAAATTTCCTTACTATGTGTTTTGTATCCTCATTCTTCGTCCTCAACAATGAAACTTAAATTTTCTTCAGAAAGATTTACAACTTCTAAATTGATAGCATCTCATTCATCATCATTATTTTCACCATCATAATCTCGAATTAAGAAATTAAGTATGTAATAAATTCTTATATAAAGTAATTGCAGGATTTTAAATCCTAAGATGAGATAAAACTTATAAATAAAATACCTGCAAAGCCATTTAACCAACTACGTGTGCACAAGAGAGCTTGAACTGTTTCATCTTTCAAAGAACTTCTATACTTGTTTAAAACTCTAGAGCCAGTGCTAAAAGCAGATTCCGATGCCACTGTGGTTATTAGGATGCTCAATACATCACAAGCCAACCTTGCAAGATCAATGCATCTACGACTTCTTTCCTTCCAATAAGCTAAGATATCAAAACCACCCGATGATGGAAGCCTTGGCTCCTCTAAGTAAATATCAAGCTCAGATTTCCCAGTATTGATAGTTGTTGTACTCTCAAATTCTTCAAATTCCTACCAAATAAATAACCTAATGAACACACACACACACACAAAGTAAGAATATCAAAGAAAATAATTATACAAAATTTATAAAATCAACGTACATCATACAAATTAAATGGCACCGGAATGTTTTCGCTTTGTTCTCTAAATGACGATAAATCTTGGACTTGTTGTGAATGACTTGTATTGGAATGAGCACCATTCTTGATATACTCCTCATAAAGCCTACACAAATTCATTTTGACCCTTTGCAACTTTTCTTCACAATTGTTTGGATCAAGTTTATTATAAGTAAATTTCAAGAAATTAAGCTTCTTGGTTGGATCAAGAATAGCCCCAAATGCCAATATCATACTATACTCACTCCAATACTTGTCAAATTTTCCTTTCATCTTGTGAGTCATGCTTTGAATCATGAGATATTCATTTGTCAAGTTTAAGTTCAAAAGACACTCTATCCTCCATATTTCTCCAAAATACAAATTAGATGTAGGGTAAAAAGATCCAGATATGAAGTTGGTAATATTGTAAAAAGGCTTCAAGAATTCACATATCATTTCCCCTCTTTTCCACTCATCACTTGATGGACACCATTTATAATTTGGACCACTCAAAGCTAAGCTATGAAAGGCTCGACATATTTGATTGCACTATCAAGCATTACATAAGTGGAGTTCCATCTAGTGACACAATCCGACCTCAACCCAATGGATGTATTAATCCCACCAACTTGCTTAATACATTCAAAAAATTGCATTGTTCTACTTTCTGATGCCCTCACATACACACTTTGTCTAATTTTTTGCAGTGCATCACTAACCACCTTCAAACCATCTTGAACAATGAGGTTCAAGATATGAGCAGAACATCTTATATGAAAGAACTCTCCATTAAGCAATAAACTATTTGTCAATCCTAAATGTTCTTTCAAAATGTTTTGCATGTTGTCATTTGAAGCGGCATTATCTAAAGTGGGGGAAAATATTTTTTTCTATGCCCCAATCCCTTAAAAATTCCAATACCTTCAATGCTAATTCATGGCTAGTGTGCAGGGGTTTCATGTGAGCAAATGCCAGAATCTTACTATTTAAATTCCATTTCACAACATAATGAGCAGTCAAAGAAATAAAACCATGATTTGTGCATGCAGTCCAAACATCAGATGTCAAACAAATTCTCCCAGAAATTTGAGCCAACTCTGACTTCAACTTTTCTTTCTCAACCTCATAAGTTTTCAATACATAAGCTTTAATAGTGTTTCTAGAAATGAACCTACAATCGTCATTTACAAATTTTTGGTATTTCCTAAAGAGCCTCCACTCAACCATATTAAATGGTAGATCATGTGAAATTATCATTTCAGCTAAATTTCATGATTAGCCTTAGGGTCAAATTTCCTCTTTAGCAATTTTCCTTCAGCATTAACAAGCATGTCCCCCAAATCATGATATTTAGTAAGGAACTTACAACTGTCCCTATGACGAGCTAAATGAGTAGTTCCATTTTTAGGTGCACAACCCAATTCTTTTTTGCACCCTTTCCATTTACATTTTTCTTTTCCATTTATGCCAACACCAACTTTATCAAAATAATTTTATACATCAGAGATTCGAATCTTACGTTTTTTGGCCTTTAACTGAGAAGCCCTTATTTCCTCTTCTATAACAACATTTGGGGGTGGAGTTTGAACATTTGGGGGGGGAGGGGCTTTCCAATATTTGACCATCAACAACATCATTAAGATTCTTTTCGGGACAAAAGTTATCCATATTTCCTCAAGCAATATGAACCACACTTCCCTGCACTATATGATAATAAAATAATAATCAAAAGCAATAATTATGTGAATGATAAAAATATAATATATATATATATATAAATACATTAAAAGTATATTATTCTACTTGCATTGTTTACGCCCCCTGTACATTTATGGACATAATAAAAGCATAATATATATACAAACACATTAGAAAAATGAAAAATATAATAAATTAAAAACTAATAACACATATTAAGAATGATAAATTAGAAATATTGAAAGAAATAAAATCAAGGGGCTGTTAACAAACATAATGAACAATTAAAGTATGAAATCATTTTGGACTTGGAAAAAAAAAAGCAATATTGCTACTAAAACAAGTGAACGGCATCCAATCATTTTGGGCTTTAAATAATATACTATATTATTTGATAAATCATGTGTAGTTTGGAAATTGATCAAGTAGGCTTTTCAAATGATATGCAGTTTTCCTTTTCAAATGAGTAGGCTTTTCAAATTATGTATGCGATTGGTGCAGGTAGCTAGTGATTGAATGATGCAACAGACTGCAATGGTACAACCTGTGTTGTTCTGCAATGCAAATGCTCCTCCCTCACTCTTATTATCTCTCTTTATTACATTTTGGCTCTAGCTATTAACTATATATAAATAAAAATAATTTGATAAACAAAAAAAATTGTATAGACTTTGTACAACTTCTTCCCCCTCCGAGCTATCATCCCCAATAGAAGTTTCTGGTACTAGCGTAATGTTAGATCAGGTCCGAATTGAAGTCCCGTTCCATTACTTTTAAGACATTATTTTCATATTTCAATCTCTATTTATCTTTATAATGTCACAGAGAATGCAAATGAATGGCAGAAGAGTTCAATACTACTTGGATAATACTATGGGAAAAACGAAAGCAAAATAGAACATGGCCTTGCCTTGCTAATAGAATGACAGGAACTGGTCTTATAATCTCACCGTCGAGCGCCGGTCCTCAATCTCCTTTATCTTTTGGCAGCAGTGCAGCAACACCATGAAAGAATAAACTTAGGGCTTTGGAATGGAATTTGGTAATGGCCTATTCAACTACTTAGTAGCGTGAAAGAGAAGGATTGCTCAGTAGCGTCAAAGAGAAGGAAAGTTGAAAATGTAAAAAAGGTGTAGTCTGGTCATTTTCAATTTGTTTCTATAAAAAAATTGTTTCGGGCATCCCGAGCCCGATCGGGCTAATCCGGCCCGAGCCCAACTAAGACATGGGCTTTATCGGATCAGACTTATAATAAATATAATTGTTTCTAGGCTCAAAATTTAGAACCCAAGCCCTATAATTTATCGGGCGGGCTCGAGCCAGCCCTATGGGCTTAGCCCATTTTGCCAGCTCTACCTTTTAATTTTTTATCCTTACTGATTTATTCTAGGTTTAAGCACACTAGTGCTCCTTTAAATGAAAATTTGTTTATAAAAAAAAAAACTAGTGCCCGAAACACTAGTTAAGGGATATAATATAATACTACTCTGGTCTCGAATATAAGTAAAAAAATAATTAATTCACGCTAATTAAGAATATTAGTTGAGCTCATTAAATTTTCTCAAACTCACATAAAAAGTTAACATTTTCTAAATTACCCTTCTTAATATTTATTCCAAAGTGGATTATTGGAAAATAAGTGTAAATTAAATAAGGGTATTGTGATAATACTAGCATTTAATAGAGTGGATAGTTAGATTTTACTTATATTTGAGACCAACAAAATTAAATTTTGAGTTGCTTATATTTGAGATCGGAGTTGTATTACGTTATCCCCCAATTTATAGCGGATCGGAAAGGGAATGGGGCCAATTTTAGATTTATTCAAATAAAACGAGAAACACAATTAAACATTCAACCCAATTGCTTTATTTGAGTTATTAGGTGTGACTTAGAACACATTTTTATCCAATTTGAACGGCACTATAATTAGGATATTTGCGATTCATTTTGTATCGGAGGTTAAAAAATTATTTAATCCAATTATTGTGATTTTATAATTTTATTATTTGATTGATTTTAATTTTTTTAGATTCGGTCCAATTAAAATTAGATTAGATCAGTTTGCGCTTTTATAAAAAGATAATAAATATTACATAAAAAATAATTAAATTATAAAATAATAGCAATCATTTTTATTTGAGCATATATTTATTAATATAAATATAAAAATATACAAAAAAAACATGAAATATGGAAATTAATTTAAAATTAGTTTGGAATTGATATATCTAGAGATATTAAAATGATATTGATTAATAAAATCATAAAAAGTATATATGCATAGGTAATTTCATAAATATAAATATATTATAATTTTATTACTAAAATAATATATGTATATATAAGTTCGGTTTGGATTGAATTGTATCGATTTTCAACGTAAGATCCAAAAACCAATCCAATCCAATAAAAAAATTAGTTTTTGTGGTTTTCGGTTTGATTTATTTTTCAGTTCAATCTTTGCGGTTTGCATTGGATCGAATATGAACACCCCTAATCCAACTTGTTTTATTTGAGTTAAATAGTATTTTTTGTGGTTTTCAAAACGTCTGTTTTGAAAATCACAAAATGTAGTTTTTAAATTTCAGTTTTGAATTGTAAAAACTTAGTTGAAATCCTTTAAAAACCAACAACGGTAAACACGCAACCACCCCAACCGGCAGGATCACCCCAAAGTGGTTTTTAGATTTCATTTTTAGATTTCTTTTCACTTTAAGATTTTCCCTAATCTTCTGAGGGATTTGATTAATAGACACAGGATCAAGTTTTCTTGATCCAAGATTTAGTCCTAGATCTCTTCCAAGATTAAGTAGTCCTAGACGTGACCAAGTTATGTCTAAACTTGGCTTTCCTAATTATTTTAAAGAAGAAGCAAGAGGATACTCCGGAGGCATTTGTTTATGTTGGGATACTCCTTTATACTCCAATAATGATATTCCCACACCCAAAGTGTACACCCACCCGTACACTTTGGGTGATTTTTGTATTTTTTTTTTGCATGAACAGTGCTATTTTTTCATAAACAATAATTTTTTTTTTCATAAACAGTGATTTGTTTTTCGTGAACAGTGACTTTTTTTTATATTTACAGTTAACCAGACTGATAACATAGTTAACCAGAAAATTGTATAGCATTAACCATAAATTCATTCTCAATGATTATTTGTGTAGTAATCATTATGATCAAATAACTGTTCAAGATGAACTTTGTTTTCAAGTGAACATGTGGTTAATAACATATAAGTTGGTGGTTAACTGTGTTATTCATCTGGTTAATAATTTGTTTTCAAGTGAACATGTGGTTAATACCATATAAGTTGGTGGTTAACTGTGTTATTAATCTGGTTAACTATGTTATTAACCACTCGAGCAACTTATTTAACCACATAATAACTCACTGTTAACCACTTTTTGCCTCACTTATAATTATTAACCAGATTACTAACACAGTTAACCACCAACTTATATGGTATTAACCACATGTTCACTCGAAACCAAAATATTAACCAGATTAATACCACAGTTAACCACCAACTTATATGGTATTAACCACATGTTCACTTGAAAACAAAGTTTATCTTGAATAGTTATTAATGACAAACCTTTAACTTTGTTTTCAAGTGAACAAGTGGTTAATACCATATAAATTTATGGTTAACTATGTCATTAATCTGGTTAACTATGTTATTAACCACTCGAGCAACTTATTTAATCACATAATAACTCACAGTTAACCACTTTTGCCTAACTTATAAATATTAACAAGATTACTAACACAGTTAACCACCAACTTATATGGTATAACCACACGTTCACTTGAAAATAAATTATTAACCAGATCAATAACACAGTTAACCACCAACTTATAAGGTATTAACCACATGTTCACTTGAAAACAAAGTTCATCTTGAACAGTTATTTGATCATAATGATTACTATACAAATAATCACTGAGAATGAATTTATGGTTAATGCTATACAATTTTCTGGTTAACTATGTTATTAGTCTGGTTAATTGTAGATATTAAAAAAACAGTCATTGTTCATGAAAAAAAATTACTGTTTATGCAAAAAAAAAAACAAAAATCACCCAAAGTATACGGTGTGTGTACACTTTGGGTGTGGAAAAAAACTTTTCCTTTAAGAAAGCCCGAGAATGATGGATAGGAGGGAGTTGTGGAATAATTTAATTAATCTAGCACCTACTTAAATGGACTTTGGTTAGCTTTAGGAGATTTAATGCTTATCTATGGGTCAACGAGAAATCTGGAGCAGCTGGTCCAAATTGGGAGTGAATCACAGCATCAGTTCTTGAAAGTGTGGTTAACTGTCAATTTAATCATTGAAAGTATTTAACGTTAATCCTTTTATTACTGTGGGTTAGTTAATAAAATGTGAAACAAAAGGATTAAACTGACCGACGTCTAACACTTTCAGGGACTAAATTAATAATTTTTTCAATTCAGGAACTAAATTAACAGTTAACCACACTTACTCCCTAAATTGGTGATCAATGCAGGACTTGAGACAGTGTCTCGCTTCTAGTGTTTTGGATGACTTGGGCTTTGTTGGACCCCATTCACTTGGGAAGGTTATGGTGTCAGAGAAAGACTGGACCGAGCAATGATCGCTGGAGATTATTATTCCCTGATTCCATGTTAAAACAGTGAAGGACTCTGGGAGTTTCCAAGGAGTATAAAGCCTTTTCATTTTCAAGTAGCATGGATGATTGATAAAACTTTCCACCCAATTGTCAAGGAAGCTTGGGATCACAATAGGGACTGGTTTTCTGCAGTAAATCGTTTTCATGATCAAGTTTTAAATTGGAATAAAAATATTTTTGGTAATATTTTTTAGAAAAAAGAGACGGCTTATGGCGAGACTGGAAGGTATAAATGGAAGTTTGACTTCATAGTGGAATTCTCCGCCTCAAAAAGAAAGTTTGGAAGAATCTATAATATTATATTCGGATAGATTTTCATTTGGGGTGTTTTTTTCTCAACTTTTACTTTTAAATATTTTAATTAATTAATTGGATTTTATTTAATTGTGATGTATTTATGGGAGAGTGTGTTGTGATTGGTGATAGATGAGACATTGTTGATGTCATAACTTAGGGAAATTGTTCACTCATAACCAAAGAGTTGTGACTCAGTTGCAACGCGGACTGATATTGTGGGAAGAACTCCAGGGTTCGATTCCCAATAAACACACTCTTAGGGAGGGGTGAGAAGTCTTAACTGTGACTGAACCTCGAATAGGATTACCCTTGGTAATAGACCTATAACACATGTTATTTTTCTCACTTGCATTTTTTTAGTTTTTTTATTCGCACTATAATAATGTGATTTTTTTATGAACCATACAGATATTCTACATGGGAGGCAATCATGCTCCTACTGTTTTCTTTTTATTTTTTTAATCACACTTTCATTTTCTTTTTTTTATTATTATTATTATATTAAAATAATTATTTCTTTATTTTATTCATTAATGTTTTCACTTATTATCTCTCATATCTATTCTATACACTCCATATTAAAATTGTTCTCTCAGAACACATGTCACATTTTCTCTCACTTCCGTTATTATATTATTTCTGATTTTTTTATTCTCACTTCAGTAAAATGAATTTTTTACGAAGCCAAATACTCTCCACAGAAGGTTGTCATGTTCCTTCTGTGAACATCCACGTAATGGTGGGGTTAACTCTTCCAACAACGGTTTATCCATACACTTTATATAGATTTTAAATAACTAAGAGGAGGGATATCAAATATCAATATAATTTAAATTTATAATTATATCGATTTTTCTAACCTTTGCAATATTGCACGGGATAATAAAGCAAAAGTGGAAAGGTTTTATTGGGAATTAAAACCATTAACGTTACCAATGCATTGAGTGTTGTGATAGTTATTTTTTAATGAATTAACCATGTATATCCTCCACAGGAAATAGTTCTGGTTCTATTGTTTTTTTATCACACTTTAATTTCTTTTGTTTTTATTATTATATTAAAATAAAATCTCTCATTATTCATTTTTGTTTATCCGTTTCATTACATAAAAACACATATTAAGAGATACAATAAGTGTGTTGATTTACATTAAATTTAATGTGTTTTTTTAAATATATTATTTATCTCTCTACTTTATTCATTAATGTTTTTACATATTATTTCTTTTATCTATTTTATTAATCTATTTACTCTATATTAAAAATGCTCCCACCCTCATGTTTTTTACTTGGTTTTTTTCTAAGTTTTTTATTTTCACTTCAACAGGGTGATTTTTTTTATGAACCACATTTACCCTTCACGGGAGGTAGTCATGCTCCTGTCGTTTTCTTTTTTCTTTTTTCTTTTTCTTTTTGTTTCTTATCACAGTTTCAATTTCTTTTCTATAATTATAATAAAACATTTTCTCTCTTCCAGCTACTAATCTGTTTCATTATAAAAGTTATTTTTTCTAATGAACCATGTATATCCTCCACGGGAAACAGTTCTGGTTCTATTGTTTTCTTTTTAATCACACCTAAATTTATTTATTTATTTATTTATTATTATTATTATATTAAAATAAATTCTCTCATTATCAATTCCTGTTTTTCTGTTTCATTACATAAAAAGACACATCAAGAAATACGATAAGTGTGTTGATTTACATTAAATTTAATATGTTTTTTTCAATATATTATTTATCTCTATATTTTATTCATTAATGATTTTACTTATCACACTTTTCATTTTCTTATTTTAATATTATATTAAAACATTTATCTCTCTATTTAATAATCATATATGTCTTAAAAAAATACAAATGCTATTATACTTAAATTATTTCTATTAATATATGCTAAATTGTTGATTTTCTTAAAAAGAGATAAATATTATAGATTATTGATCTTAGACATTGTATTTTAAACTTAATACATGTGCATCGCACGAGTTAGATGTTAGATAATACCTGAGTGAATTCTTGCATTAGGTGATGATGATTTAGGCACTTATGGTGATGATGCGACTAATACTGAAATATCGAAGGATTTACTGATGAATTCTACAGGTAATACAATTGGAGATATATATAGTTTTGTTTGCATACCCTAACTTACTTTCAAAATTTGGAAATATTGCTTTTGTTTCGGATAAAACAATTCTTACTCCTACATTAGATGTTGTTCATTCAATTAATGAATATGTCATGATATTATTTACTAGAGAAGAGAGGGTGTATTTGAGTCCTAACACTATACAAAAGGTAGATGAGGAGATTGGTATTGAAGCTGATGTGTTTTGCACTTCCTTATCATAAGTTGGTGTTAAAAATATGAGTGTCTGTCATACTAATGAGTGATCTTGATTTATCTGTTGGACTTTGCAATGGAACCAGATTAATAAAAGTGTGGACTTATTATCCTTATATGTGATGACAATTTTAATTGTTGTAATATGACAAAATAAATATAGTGTACAAGGAAACATTTCAAAAAATATAAATGAAACAAAATTTATAATAGTACCATTTTTAATTATTAAAATTTTCTATTTGATTTTCCAAATCCATTTTTTATTTTAATTTTTTTAATATTCTTTATATACTAATAAATATAGAATTAAATATTAAAAAAAATAAATCATTATTATTTTTTAATTATACATATTTAATAAATTATGTAAACTACATCATTCAATTTTAATAATTTATTAGAATAATAATATGCGTGGGACACTAATATAATTCTATTCTTGTTCAGGAATAGTTGTGGTATCAAAAATCCAGATGTGACTCGATTAGATTCGGGTATACAAATACGAGATATTTTCACCTTTCAACTGTGGTTTGTAGGAGAAAAAACAATTGTGAGATGAAAGGGGAGAAGAAATTACAGATCTTGAGTTACTGAAAGACCACATTTTTTCACCTTTTAGCTTCTGTTTCCTGTTGTTTAGTTCCCTTTCATTTTTTAGTTCAGTTTTCCCTTGTATTATAAGTTGTATCTCTTGGCTTTTATCAGTCAGAACATTCATTTCAACTTTCACCACAATCTTTTACATGTACCTTGCTCTTCAATCACATGTTCCATTTCTATTTCTTCTACATCATGGAAATCAAGTGAGGTATTGGAAAAGTGGCCAGGCCATCTATGTACAGTTCCTTCATTAGTTCTTTTTTTTAGTATTTTGTAAATGTCTGAACTCTGAACAATTAGAGCATGTTTGGGTGGAACTTCTACAGAATTACTTCTAGGTGAAAAAAATAGCATAATCAAAGAGGTCAAAATGGATTTAACTTCTCCATAAGTTAAAATTAGTCTTTGTAGACCACCTCCTCCAAAAGCTCTCCCATTTAACTTCTCTAAAAGTAACTAATTTTAACTTATGGAGAAGTTAAATGCATTTGACCTATTTGATTTATATTATTTTTTTCACCTAGAAGTACTTTTACAGAAGTTCCACCCAAACAGGCTCTTAAAGAGCATGTTTTCTTCTACAACAAACGGTGAACACTTTACCGTACAATTAAACATATATATCAACATCGTATTTCTAAAATAACAAGAAGAATTAAATGCATTTCCAAATAACTTTATTGTACAAAGTATATTTCCAACAACACACATCATGAAGACTCCAAAGTACTGGACATTGTTATTATTGTATATTAAACATCCCCGATAACACAAATATATTATAACCATGACATTGTGTATATGAAATGATCAGAGTATAATGGCTCCCTTCTCAACTCACTTTTCAATTGATTATGATAGCATTTTACTATGGATAGATCTCAATAAGAGACCTTAAGCCCAAAACTGGAATTATCTTATAATCTCTGAAACCAGCAGAGGAAATTAACTTAACCCATTCTTCCTTGTTTCTCTCTTTTCCAGTTAAAAACATCATCAATACTATATCACAGAAAAGTTGTGTTTCAATTGATTCATAGTCTCCCTTCTCATTATCTATCACAATGTCTATGATTATCACCTTCCCATCTTTGCCGTTGCTTGTGATTGCTTCCTTGCATTTCTTCAATATGGTTATACATTCCTCATCATTCCAGTCATGCATTATCCACTGTTTAATTAGTCAAAGTAATTACTAGAATTAGAATAAAGAAATTAAATAGTGATGTGATTGATTCATGTTAATCTTGGCAAAATTGGCCCATTATGTAATGTAAGTTACTTTGTCATAAACTCAAAAAAAAAAAAAAAAATCAAATATGATGATCTAAAATTGTTTTACAAAAATGAGTAGATAGATTTACCGGATAAATAATGAAGCAACCTAGTTCCTAACTATATACCTCAACTAGTCGATCGATTACCTACATTTTTTTTTATTTGATGGTACTTTTAGCCTTAGTTTGCTCTACATATAAATAATGTTATTCATTTTTTCCAATTTATCAATCATTCAATTTCAATTTGTATTACAATCCTCCTTTAAATTAACTAATCAAATTATAGACACCTATGAGCTATGTTGAAGCCTAAACATTTTTGGCTAATCAAATTAACTTGTCTTAGTATGCTCTACATATAAATAATGTTATTCATTTTTTTCAATTTATCAATCATTCAATTTCAATTTGTATTACAATCCTCCTTAACTAATCAAATTATAGACACCTATGAGCTATGTTGAATGTCGGTAAGATAAAATAATACTATGTGAATTGTGAATAATATTTTACCTTCAACAAAATGGCATCTGCTGGAGGAATTGCATTAAACATGTCCCCAACAACATATTTTAGGTTCTCACTTCCTTCCAATCCAGCAACAACATGTGGCAGATCAAATACAATGCACTCTGTATTTGGGAATGATTTAGCAATGGCCTTTGTTAGTGCCCCTGTGCCTCCCCCAACATCAACCAATGTCTCCAATCCATTGAACACCCACTTACATTTCTCCATCACCACACTGGTCACCAATGGAGCGTCACTTGCCATGCCATCATTGAATAGGTTGTTGAGTTTGGGATCATTGCGAACATAATCCCAAAACAACATCTTGTGTGTTGTTTTAAATGGTGTAGGGTCATCATTCTTGAACCAAGAAGAAAAATGATGCCATGGGTTTGTTAAAATTGGATCAAGCATGGCAAGTAAGAAAGGTGTCACACTCAAGGGATGATTCTTAAGCAGTAGTAGAGATGCATCAGTTAGAACATACTTCACTTCTAGCTCATTCTCAGTGACATTTTGTTGAGTGAAGAAGCCAGTATGGGTCATGATGATTCGCATCAAGCGATAGATGAAATGGGTTTTGGATGGGTGGATTGGTAGTGAAGCAATAAGTTGAGAAAGTGGCATGGGTTGGCCATAGTTGTGTATAACATCTGGTATACCTAAATCAACTAGGCATTTAAGGGACATGGAATTTATGAAGCTGAAAATGTGATTCCATATGTGACTTTGAGCATGGACTAGTTTGGTAGCATGCTCTCCATTGTGGAATTCCATAATTTGTTACCTGAACTACTCGCAAGATTTAACATATATGAGACCTCACAATATTTGGGTCTATTTATAATGTAAGCAGGTGTGTAACCAATGTCCCTGAAAGCAGTACAAATTAAAATGCAATGTTATCCACATATCACTGCTCCCTTCACATTAATTATTTGACTGCAGATAAACAGCGACTCTATAGCCAAAAATATCTTCAATTTGGATACAGTACTTGTATAATTGTGATGCATTGCGTTTGATATTAATTGTACGACATATGCTATCATGATAAATGCTCTCTCTATTATTGATTTGGATTTTATAGTTTGTCTACCTGATAATTAATTCATCGTTTGTACGTGTTAATGCTTTTTAATAAACTTTAAAAGAGAAATGTTGTGTGGGATGTAATATAGGCGATAGGTTGTGGCTCAGTTGACAACACAGGGTGAGATTGTGGGAAGAACTCCCGGGTTCGATTCCCACTAAACACACCCTTCGAGGGTGAGGAGCTTTAACGGTAACTAAGCCCTGAACATAATTAATTGTCCCTGGTAGTACAGGATACATGTGGTTAATATCAAAAAAATATAGGCGATAAGATGGAGATAGATTGAAAAAAAAAAAGTGTGTTATAAATTATTGTATATATAATTTTATTGTATAAGTATGTTATCTCATTTTAAATTAACAACAATGTAATTCAAAGCATGCAACTAATATATATTAATTTTTAGAAACATGGATAAAGGAAGAGTACAATTTCTTTTCAATCCTTTTAAACTAAGTAAGTTATTATTTTTTCGTAAAAAAAAAGTAAGTTATTATTTTAGTCCTCGTAATTTTTTTCTTTTCATCTACATACTTTAAAAATTATCATGTTTAAAAAAAAGCGTCCATTTTGATAATGTAATAAGCTAAAAAAAAAAATTGGCACATAATAGAAACTCATTTTAGTAGTAATTTTTAAGCTTGTCAGATTACTAGTAAATATGTTTTTTAAATTTTGAAACAATGGAAATAAAAAAAAATTATAAGGATCAAAAGACACTTATGTTGTAAGTTATTTTAAATATTTCAAAAGTTTTTATTATTAAATTTTAAATTTGAATGAAAATTTAAATTTTATAAATGAAAATTAATTTATATAATTAATTGATTATTATTATATATCTTCAACGGAGATTTTGTAGAGAATTGTAATCGTTCAATTTAAATTTATTTCCTCCTATTTATAAGACAATCTTTGAAACTTTTTCATGCTAGCTCTTGTTTACAAGATAAAGTACACAAATCTAGAAGCATATAATATTTTTTCTTATATTTGTCCTTTTTGACCATTAAAAATTTTAAATTGACACAATTACTATGGTAGAAGAATTTAATTTTAAATAGGGGTAAACTTGTAATCTTACAGAGATTTTTTTGAAAATAATGCATTAATTGCTTTTCTCAATATGTGTGATTTGGTCTAAATTATCTTATAAATAGGATCATAGGGAATAGTTATATCTTACCTTATTCATTCATTGTCACACTTTTTTATTTGATTGAGATTAGGGTTATAAACAAGCTAAACTATTCATGAACTAATTCGTTAAATGCTAGACCAAACTCTCATTTGTTTAATTAAACAAACAAATTTAAGATACAATTGTGCTTGATTATTAATTGAGCTAAGTCTAAGCTTTATAAATTTGGCATTAACGGCTCATGAAAAACTTGCTTATTTTATATATAATAATTAATTAATCAAAATAATAAAGTAAAATAAGATTAGTAAAAATTGAAAAAGGAAATGTAAAGTTATAAGTTTACTTTTAAAATAAATAATAAATAATAAAGTAAAAGAAATACTATGTGCGTGTGTGAAAATAAATATTGAAATACTATATTAGTTAAGAAGTTATGTAAAAGATTTCAAAATTATAATTCTAGAATTTTTTAACTACACATATGCTATATATTAAGAATATAGTTCAATTTTAAGATTATTAATTAATATTAAAATATTTATTAAATACCTCATTCATAAACTTTAAAAACGAAAGAAAATTTTCATGAAAGTAAAAACGAGTAAACTAGCAAATTCGTTCCTGACTTTTTTAGGGTCATGCAGTTTAGTCCCTAAGAAATAGAAAAACCCAATATAATCTTTGACTTCTTGCTTTATCTTTCACTATAGTCCAACTGTGTGTTCCTCGTTAATTTTTACATGACGTGTCGCGTTTAGTGACACTGTATCACATTGTTTGTCAGTATAGTGTCCACTATGACACAAAAATGATGTGATTTTGTCAAATTTATAGCTTTTGGAAGACTTCAACTCTAACAGTCATGTGTTTCCCTATTCTCCCTTTCTCTCTCATCTTCCCCTTTTTTGGTGGGAGTTCTCAACCCCAATGACGTTGTTTTTGTACCTTTGTAGCAAATAGTGTGATACAGTGTCACTAAATGTAACACGTCATCAAAAAGTTAGGGATCATATTGGATTTTTCTATTTCTCAAGGACTGAATTGCATGACCCTAAAAAAGTGAGAGACAAATTCGTTACTTTAGTCAAATAAAAACAATAAAGTTATAAATAAACTAAATAAGTCTATCGCATTTGTTTTTCTTTAACAAGTCAAACCTATGATTTAAGTTTGACTCGTTTAAATAATTGAGCAGCCACCCATTTTTTCACAAGTCAAGTCAAAACTTAAATGATTGGCTCTACTCATTTACATTAATTCAAATTCCTTTTATTACTTTTAATTATTGATTTGAATGTTACATTATTTCAATTATTTGTCGTATTTAAATTTTTAGTTTGGTGTACATGGAATAACTATTTACATTTTACCTCACCCCGACTCGTCCATTTAGGGTGATGTGAACACCCCATTTTGACCGGGTTTATTTAGTCGTAAAAAAACAGAATGATAATTTGAGTTTTTTAAAAAAAATAAAAATTGATAAATTAATTTAATTTAATAATTAATTATTTGGTTGGGGATAATCAATCAAACGATTAATTAGTAAATTAATTGATTAATCCAAAAACAAAACAAATAAAAGTTTTGTAGCGTAGCAAAAAAAATTGAAATAATGGATGGATGTTTTAAGCGCATTCACAAAGGCAACTTCGTGGGGATAGTGAGAATATTTGGTTCTTATTCCTTACAAAAGCTAAAAGGCCATTCTTGAAGGCTATGAGTAAGATCATTTAAGAAAGAAGGAATGAAAAAAATCAGAGTTATGAAAACCAGCCATACTGGCTGGTTGGACTAGAAAACCGGTGAACCGACCATGTGTCTGGTCCAACAGAATCACAGAACCGGTCTTGCACATAACCAGTCATAAAATCGGTAAAACCGGTTTAAAAAAAATCATTTTTTAATTTTTAATTTTTTGTTTAATTTAAAATACTTTTAAGATAAATAAAAACATATGTTTGAGAATTACACATAGATATTTATTATTTTACCAATTATTTTTATTTTTGTATTTTATAAACCTTATAATAAGATTATTTAAATGAATTTATAACTTCATATATATTAATTTCTTATAATTTTATGTTATTTTATTAAATAAAATATTATTTAATATTTAAAATATATGTTTAATTAATACCGTTTCGACCACCATGGTTGAACTGTGAACCAGAATCTTCGCCGCTTCCATTACGGTTTTTAAAACATTGGAAAAAATCCAAGATTGGGAGACCCCATAATAACACAATCATTTCTGGGAAGCCATGTGCACCCAGACATGATCAACTCCTCACTTTTTTCGTGATCACCTCCACCACAGAAACTCAACAAGCCTTATCTTTTGAAACTTTAAAGGGCATCATAGGGCCAGTGGGGGAACCAAAAAAGGAGAGGGGGATTCAATCAAACAGAGGGGAACATATAGGCCATTCAAGGGGATTATACAACTTTACCAAAAAAAAGGGGGGGGGGGGGATTACACAAAGAACCAACAGGGGAAGCATTAGGAGGGAGAAAAAGAACAAACAGAAAAATGATGAGGCACGTGTTATGGAAAATAATGGTGTTCATTGTTGGAAAATAATAGCTGTCATTGGCTCAACTTGAGAAGGGGAGGATAGGATTTTTGTGGCTAAAGGGCTGGTCATAAAAAATCAGAAAGGGGGGAGAGTATTCAAGGAGAGAGTCATTCTGGGAGTGCTAAAAACAAGAGAGAAAAGGAGAGAATTGAGGGGGAGATACATAGACATAGAGACATTCAGAGGGAGGAACCGGGGCTTATCATCATAGAGATATTCAGGGTGGGGGCAATCGAACTAGAGGGTGGAACCAGAAAGAGTATTCAGGAGGAAAAGAGGGAATAGCAAAAAGGGAGGAGGGATCATACAGATAGGGAGAAATAGAGGAAGATTAAACAAAAGGAGCGCCTACAAAGAAAAGGGAAAATCGTATGTCCAACAAGGGGGAATTCAGGTTCAAGGAAACGGAAAATAAAAGAAAACCCAATAGAAAAAGAAAAGAGTTGCAGGAAAATGTCACAGTCCATTTAAATACATAAATTAAACAAAAAAATCAGAAACTAAACGGTCTCTACCCCCAATACTGCAGACCCAGTCGCATCCTTTGTCCTCATCGCTGCTGCAATGCAACCAGCAGCCACCTTTGCACAGCTGTTGTCCTCAGCGCGCGACAGCCACCAGATCCGCTCCTTTCTCAGCCAACTCCAGTCGCACCACCATATAGCCACCTGCATCGCGCAGCCGCGACTGTCGTATGTTGAATAACAGGGAGAGGAGAAATTTTGGTGCCCAGCACCTTGAGTGTATTTATTGTGTATTCGTATTTGATATATTTTACACAATGTTGTTGCAAGTATTTATAATAACTAGATTTTCTAAAAAAGTTTAATTGCACTTTTGGTCAACCTATTATCATCAATTCGCGATTTTGGTCTCCTTACTTTTTATTTTTGCGATTTTGGTCCCCCCATTATTCCAAATTCGCGATTTTGGTCCCTCTAACACATAGATTTTGAAAATAGGGGGACAAAAATTTTGAACTAAATCGCAAATTTGGAATAGTAGGGGGACCAAAATCGCGAAAAAAAAAATCGGGAGACCAAAATCGCGGATTGATGATAATATGGGGACCAAAAGTGCAATTAAGCCTTCTAAAAATACTAAAACTAAAAATATTCTCACCGTAAACAAATATAGCAAAAGATAATAGAAACAAAACATTGTTGTTGCTCCTTGAATTAAGGTAAATGGGAGAAATAGTCATTGCTATTTTAACACTCCCCAACAATGATTATTTCCTCTTCAAAGTAGACCTTGTTGTCATACCGAGCTGTCTCCTGAACTCTTCAAACTTTGAACCATTTAGACCTTTGGTAAATACATCTGCAACCTGACCTTCAGTGCTGACATACTTCATCTCGATTTCACCTCGTAACACTTTTTCTTTGATAAAATGATAATGCACCTCGACATGCTTGGTTCTGGCATCAAAGAAGGGATTCTCTGCCAAACGAATTGCAGACTGATTATCACAATATAATTTGACTGCATAATCAGTCGACTGATGTAGATCTTGTAGCAACTGCTTTAACCACGCGTATTCTTGAGCTGCCATAGTTGCTGCTCTATACTCTGCCTCCATACTAGACAAAGAAACCGTTGATTGTCTCTTGCTACACCAAGACACTATTCCTGATCCCAAGGAAAACATGTAACCAATTATCGAGCGACGAGTGTCATGATCACCAACATAATATGTATCGCAATATCCTATCACTTCACAACTCACATTTTTCTTAAATAATATCCCATGATCCATGGTACCTTTCACATATCTCAAAACTCGACGCACAGTTTCCAAATGCATCTTTTTTAGGATTTTGCATGAATCGGCTTACCACACCCATTGCATATGATATATCTGGCCGACTCAATGTAAGATAATTAAGCTACCCACTAGCTTCCAGTACATGGTGGTATCTTCCAAATCCTTTCCTTCAGTTGAGCACAACTTAACATTGTTTTCAATTGGAGTTGAGATTGGTTTACAATCCAATAAACCATATTTTTCTAATAAATCTTGAGCATACTTCTGTTGACACAAAAATATCCCGTCATTAGTTCTCGCAACTTCAAGCCCTAGAAAGTGCTTTAACTCTCCATGCTCCTTCATTTGAAAATGCACAAACAAATTGCCTCTTGTCTGGTAAATTTCTTCTACATCATCTTCTGTGACAATGAGATCATCAACATAAACTAGCACTATAGCTAACTTACCACCTTGTTCTTTTGTGAACAAGCTTGAATCTGCTGGTGCCACTTCATATCCACTTTGCACTAAAAATTCTGCAATTTTTCCAGACCATACTCTGGGTGCTTGCTTTAACTCGTATAATGCTTTCTTCAACTTACACACATAACTTGGGTGAATGCTACTCTCAAACCCCCTAAGCTGCTCCATATATATTTCTCGATCTAACTCACCATGCAAAAATGCATTTTTGACATCCATCTGCCATAACTTCCAACAATTGCTAGCTGCAAATGCTAACAACACACGTACTGTAGTTATCTTCGCCACCGGACTAAATGTCTCATCATAGTCCAACCCATACTTTTGTGAAAAACCTCGAGTCACTAACCGAGCCTTATACCTTTCCACTAATCCATCTGGACGAGTCTTCACCTTATATACCCATTCACAAGAGATGGGTGTAGAAACACAGGGAAACACTAGAAGGGGGGTTGAATAGTGTTTCTTAATATTTTTGAAAGCTTTTTCAAAACAACAAGTATAAAACTGTTTCAGACAGGTTTTTGAGGACTGTCTGAAGTTTTTAAGACAGCTTCTGGAAATATATTTTAAAAGGTTTCTTAGCTCTTGAAATATTTAGAATTGCTTTTCAACTCTCTTAAATTAGTATAAACGAATTGACAAGAGTTAAGGGATAGAAAACTTAGCCAAGGAATTTATCCTGGTTCACTCACTACCACTGTGAGCTACGTCCAGTCCCAATGCCAACTAGCACTTGGATTTTTTCTTAATCTTTCACAAAGATTACAAGTATTCTTTTACAGTCAAGCCTCTCCAGGCTCTACAACCAAGTATTCTTTAGATAACAAGCCTCTCCAGGCTCTACAACCAAGTATTCTTTAGATAACAAGCCTCTCCAGGCTTCTGCAACCAAGTATTCTTTAGACAGCAAGCCTCTCCAGGCTCAAGAACGATTTTACAGAGAAAAGATAAGTTTAAGCTTTTAAACTGAACTAGTTATAAGCTCAAACAAATACAATGTACAAAGATAACTGAGGTATTCTCAGGATATACAAATGTGTGTACAAAGAATATTATCAGAGAGTTTTTACAGAGTAAAAACTAACAGCGATTTGTTTCTCTTTGATTTTCTTGAATATGAAATCCTTAGCTTCTTTGCTCACTTTCTCTTACATCTGATGGTCTTCATGAGGGGTATTTATACCCAGACTTCAGTCCGTTGAAAAACCACCGTTTAGAGATAGCATTAAATTCTATTTAATCCGTTGTGAGACATGCTTCTAAGAGTCCTGACCTTTCTGACACAGAACAAGGATGCATCTGCCAAAAAGCTGCTTCAAATGTTGTTGCAAAGGCTGCGTTGCAGGAATTTCCTCAGTGGTGTATGAATTTCAAAAACACCAGAAAAGACCTCTGTGTTCCTTGCCATAAATATGCTTGAAAAGGTACGTGCAGCAGAGACTCAGAAAACGTCTTCACAGAACTTCAGCAAAGGTGCCACGTCATTAATGAGACTTCAGACAGCTTCAACACTTTAGACGGGTTGGGCACTTCAGACGGCTTCAACACTTCAGACGGGTTGATCCTTCAGAAGGCTTGATACCTCAGACAGTTTGAAACACTTCACAAAGTCTTTTTGTAAGTTCATAGTGGCTTGCTGAAACCATAGATAAATCTTTAAAACATATATGTATCTAAGATGAATTATTTTAACCCAAATTTGTTAGTCATTAAAACTTGGGAATTATATTGTCTTGAAACATAATAATTTACTTATGATATTTTTGAGACTCAACATTTTCCCCCTTTTTAATGATGACAAATTTACTTAAAAATATACAAATCTGAAAGGAGTTTTTAATAAAAAATGATAACTCCCTCTCAGATGATGAACACTTAAACTGATTTACTCTTTTCAGTTTTATCAGTTTCTTATATGCTTCCCCTGAGTCCTATAATCACTTCAGATTCAGATTTTGTTAGTTTTTATACTCCCCCTTTTGTCATCAATCAAAAGGGTTTCCAAAGCACAACAACAACAAACTCAGACAATAAATCACAACAAAAACATGAAGGATAACAGCAAACTCAGACAATAAAGCACAACATTCATGAGTAAAAACTAATAGATTATAGCAAATAGTTCAGACAAACAAAAATTTAAACACTTGAAAGAAATGAACTAAGAAACATGGCTACACATCATAGACTATCCATCTTTCTTCAGCAAAGCTTCCTTCAAAAAAGAAATCATCTCATCTTTGGCTTTGTCAATCTGAGAAAGAAGAACAGTCTTCATATCCTCTTGGCCATATTTAATCTGCTGTTGCTCTTGAAGGATTTGGTCTTTCTTAGCAACAAGGTCTGCATTATGCTTCTCCAGCTTCTTTATCTTCATCCTTAGCCTTCTATTTTCTTCCTCAGGATCAGGATCTGATTCATAGAAGATGATTTGAATGTACCTACATACAAATCGCAGCACTCCAAAACCTGGAAACAATCCATACTCATGAGGATGATAGACAGGATGAAAGAAGGTGCCAATGGGGTTTAATAACTCCCATTCTTCATGAAATGGTGCAGTCAGAGGGGGAAAGGGTTGTCTGATAAACATATACTGCACATTGAGGTGCTTCCCATGACCAACTAGTGAATCTTCATCAGGTCCAGATGACCCAGAAGAGGATCCAGCATCCTCTCTTATCTTCCAATACGAAGCCCAAACTCTGTCTCTGAGACTGTGATCCATGCCTCCTCCTTGCTTCTTTATATTGGCAGGAAGCTCTCTCCACTCCCTTGGAGTCAAAGGCTTGAAGGGGGCTGAGTAAACTTTAGGTTCTTTAAACTTATCTTCAGAACCCTCCTTCAAAGGATACCTAGGCACAATCCTATCAGGTTGCACCAGAATTTTGGTGGTTGGCCTGATTGAGAAAGTCCTAGGAGGCTTGTAGCCTCGCATACCTATGCCCTTGAGACAGTCTCTTTCAAACAGCTCTCCTTCTGTATACAGCTGCCTAGCAAAGCTCCAGTCTTCATTGGATAATTTCAGACAATCTTCATTAGAGAAAGGATTGAGTGGAGCCCACTTATTAGAAGGTGGTACCACACCCTTTCTGATCTTCTCTAACTGTCCTGAGTACTGCTGATCAAAGCTTCCCTTGTACTTATCTCTTTCAGCTTCAGCAGTGTGCTTGATCAAACCTTGATGCAGAGAGATGGGAGGTGCATCTCTGAAGTACAACAGCTCTTCATAGAGGTTTGGGAACTTAGGAACCCTTTCCCTTTCAAAGAAAGGTACCTCATACCTCTTATGGGGCACTTCAACTTCTTTCTCAAACTGATGATCAGTGAAGGGGAATGCATAAGGATCAAAAGTGGGTTCTGTGAAGAAATCCCTACTTTTGGGTCCAAGCCTAATGTGTTCAGGCAGAATACTCCCTTTCCATACCTTGGAACTTGATCCTTTCTGAATCTCCACAACAGGTTCTTCAGATTGAGCTGACTCTGAAGATGATGAAGATGATGGTGATGATGGGGGTGATGGAGGAGATGATGGTGATGGTGGTGCAGGTTCTTCTTCTTCAGTAACCATAGGTTGATCATCAATCTCTATTTCTTTTTCTTGTTCTTCAACAGGCCTCTTTTCAGGTGAAGAGGGTGGTGAAGGGGTCACATTGTCAAACCTGACTCTAAGCCTCTTTACTGGAGTCTTAGCCTTTTCAGGTTCAGACACCTGCTGGTTTTTTCTTTCAGCTAGCTTGGCTTCTCTATGTTTTTTGAAAAAGAGATTGGCTGTGACAAACTTTTGGTACTTGTCAGCCATCTCCACAGCTTCTTGTTGACTAGTCACACTTCTTGTAACCCTAGTAGTAGGTTCAGGAGCCACCTCAAGAAGTCTACTTCTCTTCTTCCTCCTCTGAACAACACTGGATCTTCTTCTTTTCTTAGAACCTTGAGCCAAGGTTTCTTGCCTTTCATCATCAGCTAAGGCAAGTTGTGCAGCCACAGCAAGTGCATGATCAAACTTCTCTTGTTCTTCTTTTTGTTCCAGCTCCTCTTGTTCCAAAGCAGTAGCTATGGCATCCACTTGGATTAGTTCTGGATCAGAAGGGCAAGTAGCCAAAGGTGATGCTGCTACAGCATCAGCAACAACAATCCTATCCTCATGAGCCTTTCCTTCTTTGTCTGAAGTAGGCTTAAGAGGCCTTGCAATTTCAGACCCTTGACCCACAATTTCAGATGACTTTGGCAAAGCCTTCTGAACAGGTTCAGTTGTCTTAGAGTGCAAGTTAGGGTTTGTTGCAGATACTTTTGCTGCACTTCTTACTGGTAACTTCCGCAGCTTTGGTTGAGGGGAAGGCTTAGAGCCTTTGATGTCTCCCTGCAGCTCTCTTTCCAGTACCTCAATGGTGCTTTTCCTCCTTAATGCCTTCTCCAGTAACATACTCTCCTTTAGAGTAGGAGATGGAGGTCTTGGTACTAGAGCATTCTTTAAATTCATGCTCTTAAGATTTGCTTCACCAAAGAAATTAGGTCCTTTGTGATCATACAGCCTCACAATAGGCACTTTGAAGTGTAAGAGTACCTTGGTTATGAGCAGATTGTGGGGAAGATTTGCACCTGAATCTCTGATCTTCTTCTGCATGTGAAAGATAAGGATGCTTGGAAGATTCATCTTCTCCTTTTGCAGCAGATGGATCAAGCAGAATCTTTCTAGTTCAGACACTTGATTTCTGCTCCCACTCTTAGGGATTATGGAGCACCCTAAGATGGAGTGGAGTACTCTCACCTTATCTAACATGAATTTGGAATCAGGACTTTCAGGCACTTCAGTTCCATACAGCATCTTGGTAAATTTCTTCTGACCACCATTCTTCTGCTCCCATCCAGGAGAGAAAGATGCTCCTTCTGCCTTTACACCCGTGACAGTAGACAAAATACCTTCATCCACGAACACAGGAACACCCAGAACATTAGCCCTGATGCTTTCATATATCCCTTTGGAGTTAGGGATTCCTCTTGCTGATGCTCAGAAGTCAATCACACTCTGCTCATGCCAC
This sequence comes from Sesbania bispinosa, assembly GCA_026901365.1. Classification (NCBI taxonomy): domain Eukaryota; kingdom Viridiplantae; phylum Streptophyta; class Magnoliopsida; order Fabales; family Fabaceae; genus Sesbania; species Sesbania bispinosa. The sequence continues at coordinate 303,448 of QLOH01000771.1, read as the reverse complement.
GAACAGTAAACTTTGTCAAAGAATGGCGTCCAGCCTACAGCATCAAACTCCTCAAACAAGTCCATCCCAAGGTTACGAAGATCCTCAAGGTCCACACCTTTGGATCTAACCACATTTCCACCTGAACTTGAAGACTTCTTTGGTGCCATTGAAGTTGCAGAGAAAGCTTGAGATAAAAACGGTAGCGAGAGAGATGAAGAAGTTTAAACAGAAGCTGAGAGAAAGTGTAAGGCTTCTCCAACACACTAACTCCTGCATTTATAGACCCATGATGTAATGATGGCATGTACTGGCTGCGCAGACGTTAGGTAACGTGCGAAGTGGAAGAGACAAAATAAATGTAATTTAACCGTCTCAGATAGCCACGTCATCAAGTTATTTCAGACAAGTGAGAAATTTCAGATACACATATAAAATTTCAGATCCCCTAAAATTTCAGACATGTCACAATTTCAGACACCCTGAGATTTCAGATGCTCTTTTTCATACAGCATACAAAATCAATTAGAAAATGCATGTATGTTCAAGTTATTGCATATGAACTTAAATCTATCTTCAGCCAGGGGTTTTATGAATATATCTGCCCATTGATGCTCTGTTTCAATGAACTTTATATCAAAAACACCTTTCTGAACATAGTCTCTAATGAAATGATGCTTGATTTCTATATGTTTAGCCCTAGAATGTTGAATAGGATTTTTAGACAAATTAATGGCACTTGTATTATCACACAACACAGGTATAACAGATATAGGAATGTTAAAATCCTCAAGCTGATACTTCACCCATAGCAGTTGTGAACAACAACTGGCTGCTGAGATGTATTCTGCTTCTGTTGTTGATAATGCAATGGTGCTTTGCCTTTTGCTTGACCAGCTGATCATGTTGCTTCCAAAGAAGTGACATCCTCCACTGGTACTCTTTCTTTCTATTTTATCTCCAGCAAAGTCAGCATCACAGTATCCTATTAACCTGCAATCCTTGTCTTTCTTATAGCATAGACAAAGATTAGTAGTACCTTTAAGATATCTAAAAATTCTCTTGACAGCTTTGTAATGAGTAGTTCTTGGATTTGATTGAAATCTAGCACAAAGACATACACTGAACATAATGTCAGGTCTGCTTGCTGTTAGATACAATAAAGAGCCAATCATTCCTCTATACAAAGTTTGGTTAACTGGTTCTTCATTTTCATCCTTACTTAAAGATGAAGAGGGATGCATAGGAGTTGACATGGGTTTGCAATCACTTAAATTGAACTTCTTAAGCATTTCTTTTGTATATTTCTCTTGATGGATCCATATACAATCAGAATCTTGCTTAATCTGAAGTCCTAAGAAAAATTTTAGTTCACCCATTAAACTTATTTCAAACTCTGATTGCATTAACTCAGAAAACTCTTTACATAGTGAAGAATTAGTTGAACCAAATATAATGTCATCAACATATATCTGGACAAGCATCATATTTTTGTTAGACTGTTTTCTAAAAAGGGCTGTATCTACTTTTCCTCTTTCAAAACCATTTTTGATAAGAAAACTGCTCAATCTATCATACCAAGCTCTTGGGGCTTGTTTCAGACCATAAAGAGCCTTTTTCAGTTTGAAAACATGATCAGGAAAAGCAACATCCTCAAAACCAGGGGGTTGTCTAACAAAAACTTCTTCTTCAATGAATCCATTGAGAAAAGCACTTTTGACATCCATTTGATATAGTTTGATGTCATTATTTATAGCATAAGAAAGAAGAATTCTAATTGCTTCTAACCTGGCCACAGAGGCAAATGTTTCAGTAAAGTCAATGCCTTCTTGTTGATTGTACCCTTGAGCCACCAATCTTGCCTTGTTTCTGACCACTTTTCCTTCTTCAGACAACTTATTTCTGAACACCCATTTGGTTCCAATAATTGTTTTCCCATGGGGTTTAGGAACAAGGGTCCAGACATCACTCCTAGCAAATTGATTCAGCTCCTCTTGCATGCCTAGGATCCACCCTTCATCATGCAGAGCTTCATCAATGTTCTTTGGCTCGATTTCAGACAAGAGAGCAAGAGAATTCAGATTCTTGAATTTTGATCTTGTCTTAACTCCTTCTGAAGTACTGCCAATGATTTGCTCTTTAGGATGATGTGACTTATATCTCCAGTCAGGTTTGAGAGGTGATACTAAGTCAGTCTGAGACTCAACATTTGTCTGAAGAGGTTCTGATAGATCTGCAGACACCTGTTCATCCTTGGTGATGTTGTGTGTGTTTAGCTCCATTCCTGAAAAATCATCTTCTAGATCTGATAGTTCCCTATCAGTCTCTTTCATGTCATTGAATTTAACATGGATTGATTCTTCTACGATTAAAGTTCTAGAGTTATAAACTCTATAGGCTTTTGATGTTTCAGAATATCCTATGAAAAATCCTTTATCAGACTTTGCATCAAATTTTCCAAGATCATCCTTTGTGTTAAGTATAAAACACTCACAGCCAAAGGGATGGAAATATGATATGTTGGGTTTTCTTCCTTTCCACAACTCATAGGGAGTCCTTTTCAGAATTGGTCTTACCAATATTCTGTTTTGAAGGTAGCAGGCTGTGTTAATAGCCTCTGCCCAGAAGGTCCTTGGTAGACTGCATGAGTTGAGCATGGTTCTTCCCATCTCTTGCAAACTTCTGTTCTTTCTCTCAACAACCCCATTTTGTTGAGGTGTTCTAGCCACAGAGAAATTGTGTGTGATCCCATTCTCATCACAGAACAGCTGAAAGTTTGCATTCTCAAACTCTCCACCATGATCACTTCTAATGACAGATATACAGAATCCTTTTTCATTCTGTACCTTCTTGCAGAATATTGTGAAATTCTTAAAGGTCTCATCCTTGCTTCTAAGGAATATTACCCATGTATATCTAGAATAGTCATCAACAATGACCAAACCATATTTCTTACCACTAATGCTTTCTGTTCTAATAGGACCAAACAAGTCAATGTGTAAAAGTTCTAATGGTCTGCTAGTAGAAACAACATCCTTACTCTTAAATGAGTGTCTTGTTTGTTTCCCTTTCAGACAGCTTTCACATAAAATATCAGATTTGTATGAAAGCTTGGGCAAACCTTTAACAAGGTTGTGTTTTGCTAACCTTGAGATTAATCTCAAGCTGGCATGCCCTAGTCGTTGATGCCAAATCTGTTTTTCATCTTCAACAGAGATAAAACATTTTACATTTTGACTTGCTAACTCCTCTAGATCAATTTTGTACACATTATTGTGCCTCTTAGCAGTAAAAAGGATTTGATCATGAGAGTCTTTGACTATACATCCTTCCTTAGTGAAGGAAACCACATATCCACTGTCACACAATTGACTTATGCTCAATAGATTGTGTTGAAGTCCTTCTACTAGGAGAACATTCTTAATAAGGGATAGAGGAGTCATACCTACAGTCCCTATACCAGTGATCTTCCCTTCCTGATTTCCACCAAAGGTGACCACTCCTCCTGCTCTGGGTCTAAGGTTTTGGAACAAAGACCTTTCTCCTGTCATGTGTCGCGAGCAGCCACTATCCAGGTACCATTTCTGGGGTTTCCTTTGTCCTATTAAACACATCTGCAACAGGAATAATCAAGTTCTTAGGTACCCATATTCTTTTGGGTCCTTTCTTGTTAGACTTGGGTTTAGGTCTCCCTTTGTGTTTGCACTGAGCCACATTGTGTCTAGCTTTGCCACAGTGAGAACACCCAATAACTTTCTTTTTGTCTTTAGCGACATTGAAAATATGAGGTTCAGAGACATCATGATCACAAAAGCCTAAACCACTTTTGTCAAGGGAATGCCTTTGATTGCCAAGTAATCTGTTAAGATTATCAATTCCTTTGACAAATTTAGCCAAGTATTTTGTCAGTTCCTCAACTTGTTTCTGAAGTTTTTTATTTTCTACAGACACAGATTGTGAACTGCTGACTTTAGACACAAGAATCTTTTCCTTGAGCATAATATTTTCTATCTCAATAGCTTCATATTTACTACACATTTCTGTGTGAGCTTTGGATAGATTCTTATACTCTTGGAAGAGCTCCTTGGAACTTTCCATCAGGTCATCATACATCTCTTGAAGAGTTAAGGGAAATACCTCTTCTTCAGAGCTGTCTGATGAGGGCAGGCTGGCCATGAGACATAGGTTGGCCTCTTCTGAAGTGTCCTCCTCTTCTTCTGAAGTGGACTCATCAAGATCCTCCCATGTAGCCATCAGACCTTTCTTTTTCTTGAAGAACTTCTTCTTTTTGAAGGTATTCTTCTTCAGCTTTGGGCATTCTGCCTTCGTGTGACCTGGTTGTTTACATTCAAAACAAATAACCTTGTCATTTTGAGAGTCTTTACTGGGCTTACCTCCTTTAGAGGTTGAAGGTTGGTTCCTTCTGAACTTCCCTCTATTTTGCAGCATTCTTTTGATCTTTCTACTTAACAGAGCAAGATCATCATCTTCTAAGCTCTAGAATCTTCATCTACTTCTGAAGTTTCTTCAGCTTGCATAGCCTTCATCTTGCTATGCCTAGGCTGACGGGCCTTGGAGTTTAGTGCTAGAGACTTCTTCTTATTGTCATCTTCACCAAGCTCAAGCTCATGAACCTTAAGAGATCCCAACAGTTCTTCCATTCTAAGAGAGTTCAAATCTCTTGCCTCTTGAATGGCAGTAACTTTGGGTCTCCAGGACTTAGGCAAACTTCTTAGAATATTTCTGTTATTATCTCCAGATTCATGAGTTCTACCCAAAGACCTGAGTCCATTGGTTATGGTCTGAAACCTTCCAAACATTTGATCAATGGTTTCCGTTTCTTCCATCTTAAACATCTCATATTGATGTATAAGCATACTGATCTTGGATTGCTTGACAGTCTCAATCCCTTCATGGGCTGCTGCAAGTGTATCCCATATTTCCTTGGCAGATGTACAACCATGAACCTTCTCATATTCTGATTTATTCAAAGAACATATCAGATAGAGCTTGGCTTTGGCATTCATCTGGACTCTAGCCTTCTGCTCCAGGGTCCATTCAGCCTTAGGTATAGGCAAGCCATTGTGCATAAGCACATAGTCTCCATTAGTGACTACATCCCAAACATCAATGTTGTTGCTCTCAATGAACAACTTCATACGATCCCTCCAATAGTGGTAATCCACACCATTGAATGCTGGGGGTCTTGTGATAGAGGCTCCTTCAGTGATATATTGCCTGTTGTTGTTGGAAGCTTCCATCTGGATCTTTAATCCTCAACACTTGTTAGGTGCTCAACCCTAAGTTGAGCTCTGATACCAACTGTAGAAACACAGGGAAACACTAGAATGAGGGTTGAATAGTGTTTCTTAATATTTTTGAAAGCTTTTTCAAAACAACAAGTATAAAACTGTTTCAGACAGGTTTTTGAGGACTGTCTGAAGTTTTTAAGACAGCTTCTGGAAATATATTTTAAAAGGTTTCTTAGCTCTTGAAATATTTAGAATTGCTTTTCAACTCCCTTAAATTAGTATAAACGAATTGACAAGAGTTAAGGGATAAAAAACTTAGCCAAGGAATTTATCCTGGTTCACTCACTACCACTGTGAGCTACGTTCAGTCCCAATGCCAACTAGCACTTGGATTTTTTCTTAATCTTTCACAAAGATTACAAGTATTCTTTAGATAACAAGCCTCTCCAGGCTCTACAACCAAGTATTCTTTAGATAACAAGCCTCTCCAGGCTTCTACAACCAAGTAATCTTTAGACAGCAAGCCTCTCCAGAGAAAAGATAAGTTTAAGCTTTTAAACTGAACCAGTTATAAGCTCAAACAAATACAATATACAAAGATAAATGAGGTATTCTCAGGATATACAAATGTGTGTACAAAGAATATTATCAGAGAGTTTTTACAGAGTAAAAACTAGCAGCGATTTGTTTCTCTCTGATTTTCTTGAATATGAAATCCTTAGCTTCTTTGCTCACTTTCTCTTACATCTGATGGTCTTCATGAGGGGTATTTATACCCAGACTTCAGTCCGTTGAAAAACCACCGTTTAGAGATAGCATTAAATGCTATTTAATCCGTTGTGAGACATGCTTCTGAGAGTCCTAACCTTTTTGACACAAAACAAGGATGCATCTGCCAAAAAGCTACTTCAAATGCTGTTGCAGAGGCTGCGTTGCAGGAATTTCCCCAGTGGTGTATGAATTTCAAAAACACCAGAAAAGACCTCTGTGTTCCTTGCCATAAATATGCTTGAAAAGGTACGTGCAGCAGAGACTCAGAAAACGTCTTCATAGAACTTCAGCAAAGGTGCCACGTCATTAATGAGACTTCAGACAACTTCAACACTTCAGACGGGTTGGGCACTTCAGACGGCTTCAACACTTCAGACGGGTTGATCCTTTAGAAGGCTTGATACCTCAGACAGTTTGAAACACTTCACAAAGTCTTTTGTAAGTTCATAGTGGCTTGCTGAAACCATAGATAAATCATTAAAACATATATGTATCTAAGATGAATTATTTTAACCCAAATTTGTTAGTCATTAAAACTTGGGAATTATATTGTCTTGAAACATCATAATTTACTTATGATATTTTTGAGACTCAACAATGGGTTGTACTTCAGGAGGTTGTGGTACTAACTCCCAAGTTTCATTTTGTTTTAGTTCCTTTAGTTCCTCCTTCATTGCATCTATCCACTGCTTAGACTCAACTGCTTCTTCATAAATGCTTGGCTCTTTCACACCAATATCTTCAATTAATGCCGCATTAGCATATTTCGAATTTGGCTTTCGAATTCTCGTTGACTTCCTGCGTTGTAATTGAGGCACTTCCTCCACTATCTCTTCTATTTTGATTGGTATTTCCTCTTCTAAAGACCCAGTGTGCACTCCTGTTTGCCAAGGTCTTTTCCCTTTATCTGGTGACCTTTCTCCTTCTTGATCAACAACTACTGTCTCTTCTCGTGTTGGGGTAACTTCCTTAATTTCTAGTTGTTCCTCCAACTACTCCTGTACCTTCTCCTCAATCTCCTTAGAATCTGGCAACAATACTGCTTGAGAAGGCCACCAAGAAGATGCTTCATCAAATACTACATTCCTGGACACGTAACAACGTCCTATTGTTGGGTCACAACACCTCCATCCTTTTCGCTGACTATCATAGCCTACAAGTATGCAACGAACTGCCTTCTTGTCAAATTTGCTACGTTGTTGACTTGGTATAAACACATAGCAAACACATCCGAATACTCGAAAGTAACTCACCGATGGCTTCGTCCTTAGCAATTTCTCATGTGGTGAAATGAAGTCAAGCCTAGCTTGAGGTAGCCTATTAATGACATAAGCAACCGCCTTCATACATTCTGCCCAAAATTTAGGCGGAACATTCTTAGCATGCAACATGCTCCTGCAAGTTTCTGCTAAATGTCGATTCTTCCTTTCAGCGACTCCATTTTGTTGCGGAGTATTTGGACAAGTTAATTGTCGCCTTATTCCACACCTATATAGGTACTCTGTAAACTCCTTTAAAGTGTATTCTCCACCATTATCAGTGCGCAAGCAACGAATGTTACATCCAATTTCCTTCTGAGTCTTCTCTTTAAACTCTTTGAACTTCATGAAAGCTTCTGACTTTTCTTTCATAAAATCCACCCACACATATCTTGAGAAATCGTCGATAAATGTGATCATGTATCGATTTTTGCTAATTGAAGGCTGCTTCACAGGTCCAAAACATCTGAATGCACTAACTCCAATGGTGCCTCCGCTCTATATCTTGACTCTTCATAAGGGAACTCGTGAGCTTTGCCAAACTGACATCCTGCACAGATAATGTTGTTTCGTATCTCCAAATTTAGTAGGCCCCTTAACATTGTTTTCTTCATCATTGCTTTCAACTTGTACTAACTCAACTCAAGCATTATGCAGGGATTATTTGGGCTAGTTTGAAGGTTGGGCCCAATATTGTTGAAGAGAATTATCAAGAGAATTGGGCTCAATATTATTGAAGAGGGCCATGATGTTGAGCTGAAGCCTGACATTTAGTGTGTGGTTGCATTTCAAGTCTATTTTATTGGTGCATCTTTCTTTTTGTGTTGGGGCCTGTGATGTCGAACTAAGGTAAATTTTATTTTATCATGTGTTTTTTATAATTTTGTGTGAATTTTAAATCTATTACATCAAAATAAAAAACTCAGCTATTAATTTTAGAAAAACATCTGTCACCTGAATCCTAAAAATAACCTATAACTCCGGCACACAGGCGGAAGCTACGCATTAAGTAAAGATAAAAATACCGATATTATAGAACAGGGATTCATAAATAAATACGAGAATTCACATACACCTTGGGGATTGAATCAACTACATTCAATCCTATTGAGACGCTTAGGTACGCATGGTAGCCATTACAACCCAATGGAGAAGCTGTCACCTTGCTCCAATCCTAGCTCTGCCTTTGTCGTCTCTCTAATCTCCTTCCTAAATGATCCTTCGCTAACCTCCTTGGGGTCCCGGGGACCTCCTTTGATCTTTAAAACAGGTCCTATTTATAGACCAAGGAAAGCTATCTTAAATCTGGAAGGAATCTATTTTGAAAACAGATCTAAAATTAAATCTACGTTCCTGTGCTTCACCTGCGCTCAGCGCGTTTGAAGCGCAGGATCCAGAGAGGAATCCTGATAGTTGCGCTTCACCTGCGCTGAGCGCAGGTGAAGGGTATTTCTTGTTCAAGCTTTCCTTGATTCTCTCTCTTTTTAACTTGATCGCTTCCTGATCTTATCCTTGTTTGCTTGGCTTTCCTTGTTTCCCTCTTTTTTATTTTTATTTTGCCTTTGAATTTAAATTGGGAAGTTATCCGCAAAATCCTTGTTTAAATGGCAACTGATCTTATCTTTATTTGTTCTCATTTAAACTTCAAATCTTGCAGACCCTATCCTCAAATGATGCTATCTTTTCTCCTCATTTAAATCTCCTCATATATCTGCAAAATCAACAGATTTTATATTAAAATAACATCAAATTCAAATAAAATAAACACAATTATTACAATTATTACTAAAAAGGGATTACTTTGGGGCATAAATTACTATTTTAACCTTGATAAGTGCAGTAAAAATACAAGAATATATCATATAATTTACAGTTATCATCTGTGATTTTTGTAAAGGCAATCATTCCGTTGGCCATTGTTCCATACCCATTAGCATCACTTGGGTTATTTTAAAAACCCTTGCCACTTTTTGAAAATGGTAAGATTTTGTCCTTTAATTTGATTGAAAATTAATTCTTTTCTTTTACGTACTACAGATTAAGAGATTTGTGTGATCAGAATATTAATTTTCGGGGATACAATCTTATTGAAGAAAAAAGAGATCGATGGGCAATCAATTTTGGGATACACTCTTATTGAAGAAAAAGAGGGATCACATCCAATCAATTTATTTTGGGATACAATTTGATTGAAAAAGACAGATTACAGGAAATCAATTTTGGGGATACATTCTAATTAAAGGAAAAGAAGGATTTTTGACAATCAATTTATTTTAGGATACAATCTGATTGGAGGAAAAGAGGAATTTTTGGCAATCAAAGGAATCAGCATTCAAGGCAAAGGAGAATAGTTTCACTATAAAAAGAGAGAAGAAAGTACGAAGAAAAGGGAGGAAAAAGGGAACACAAATTGAAATTGAGAGCCTAGAGTAGGGGACGAAAAAAAAACAGGTAGAATCACCAGATTGCAAGACTAGAGGTAGAGGCAAGAAATAACGTAACATCGTAAGAGAGGCACGTGAGCAAGGAAGAGAGAAGCAAGCAGCGATAGAAGTTACAAAAAGTGTTGCTTAAAACCTCTGGTTATAAGTCTTGTGGTTTTCTTTATTGTTGTGTATCCATTGTTGTCTTGCTTATTAATGAGATGGAAAAGATAATTCATTTATTTTTCTGATTAGGTCTATATGATTGTTACAAAGATTAATTTCATGAATTATTCTTTTGTTCAAGAATCTTGAATTCATTGGGTTTTTATTAGTTTGTGCGTCTCTCTTTGTATAGTTGTGTGTGTATATTGGAGATCAATGCAAACCAGAAATATAAATTTTGGATATATCAAATTGCATCTTCACGTAGTTTGATTGTTATTGTTATTGTATATTTGAATATATATCAAATCAACATTTTTTTTTGTAAATATCATAATCAAAGTTTGTAACTTTTACCGATATGCTCGCTGTAACATCCCAAAAATCAGGATCTAGAGAATACAATAGAAGTCTTAGGTTGTGAATCCCTTTGCAAGAAGGAAGTTAGAAGTAAAGATGAGGACTTAGGGATTTGAGATGAAAATAAGACAAGAGTTAGGGAATCGAGTAAGAGTTGTGAGTTGTAAGGGAACTGAGAAGGGAGAAACCAAGTATTAAGCCAAACTTGACTGTAGAGTTAACTTAGGAGGAGTCACACCCGATGGTGGAAAGGATGGCATGGTGAAGATGTGAGTATGGAAGTAGAGAGATTGGAATAGGAAATTATATTGAGACAGAAGGAACTAAGCTTTAGCGAATTGGCGGGAAGGAAGAGGAGAGGTGTAGACTCAAAGAACCAAGGTATAAAGGTGATTTTATGGAAAAGAACAAGGGAATAGAGGAGCATAGTCTCAAGGACAATTAGAACACTTGACCATAGCCTTAATGAGGTGAATTGATGATTTACATCATGGTTCACGTGAAATGTGCCCCGTTGGGCCTCAACCAAGGTTGTTGCTCAATTTTGAGTTTTAAGCCTAATGATCTTTATGCACTAATTTGCAAATATCTTGTGTTATAGATGTCCAATTGAGGTGATCCGACTTGGATTAGAAAGCTAAGATCCGGGGCTTCATTTTGATATGCTATATGATAGTATTTCGATCTCATTCGCACCTTCAAACAGACTCATTCTCGCTCAAGCAAGAATCTGCTTGCTTGAGCGAAAATATCAGAAGAAACAGGATTCGAAATGCTGTCAATTTCGCTTGAGCGAGAATCCTCTCGCTCAAGTGAAAATTTGGAAGAATGTCACTTTTTTCAATTTCGCTTGAGCGAGAATAAGCGAGACTAGTTTTTAAAAACGGAGATCTAGAGCTTTCAACCCTCATTTCCTCTCATTTCTCTCATTCTAGAGGGAGGAACTAGAGAGAGAAGGGGTAGATTGAAGGAGGAATCATGGATTGGAGCCACCCATACCGTTCAAGGAGCTTGGATCTTAATCCTCATCCTTTAATTCCTCTCTATTTCCTCCATTAGAGTTGAGTGTGGTTCACCCACTCACTTTCATTTTTGAATGAATCCTCTTGTATGCTCCCTATTCTCACTTCCCTTACTTACATTGATAAATGTGGTTGATTAGAGTTGAATCTAGGGTTGTTGGTTGGATTGATTTGGTTGTATGTATTTATGGTTCAAACCCTTGGTTTGAGGATTTGGGGATTTTGTGAAATTTTGGATTGATGATGTTGAAACCATGGAAATGTTGTACATTCATGCACATGCTCATGCTCATGAAATTATTGTCAACTCTCATGTTACTATTCATTCATGTTTTGAAAGGAAATTGATTTGGGTCTTTTAGACCTCATGTTAAACTTAATGACTTTTGAATCCTTGGACTTCATGTTTAAAAAGAGTTATTTGTGTTCTTGGATTTCATGTTTAAAATGATTTTGGGTCTTATGACCTCATGTTAATAATCAAGACTTTGGTTCCTGGACTCATGTTCCCAAGACTTTGTCTTCAGTCCTTGGACTCAGGTTAAATAATCAGATTTTGGTCCCTGGATTCATGTGTTGAGTCTCAGAATTAATTTCAGTATTTAAATTAGATTCAAGACATAGTATCCTTGGTTTTAATGAGTAACAAAATAGATTAAACTATAAGAAAACAGGTGCTATTAAGAAAGGTATTTTTCTGTGTATTTCAGGAATTTTGTAGAAGCAACCTGCTGAAAGGAGAAACCTGCTGAAGGAGAACAAAAGATCAAGAAGAAGAAGAAAAGCAGTGGAGCAACTCTCTGAAGATGACCAACCAGCTACAAGAAGAAAGAAGCAACGAACTACAAGAAGAAAGAAGCTGCAAGCTAAAAAGAAGAACAACACAGCAAGCTATCTGGAGAATTGTTCAACCTGCTGAAAGCATATGGACTGAAGAAAAGAAGCATATCTGCAAGATGAAATGAAGACTTTCGAAAATAAAAAAGAACACAAAAGATGAATCCAATCACTCATAAGTGGGAATGCAGAAGAAAGAATTTCAGTAAGAAAGAACGCAATCCTCCATCATAGCAGCTGTCTGAAGATAATCAAGGGAAAACTGAGAAAAGATCAAATATGCTGAAGCAATCAACGTGCTGAATCAACCAATGAAGATCAGAATCAAGCTCATGGAAGATCATCAAGAACAAGGAAGAACAACGAAGCAATAATACGAAAAATAGAGGAAACAAATCTGAAAGAAGCATATTAAGAAGACTGAAGGAGAATCAATCTCTAAAAGTATGTTTATGATAAAATGAATCTACTAAACACATACTCTACGAATGAAATGACATGGGATTTCAAACTATCTGAAGAAGAAGAAGCCAGACATCTCATATAACATTCTGAAGAAATGAAGACTCTCAACTCTCTGACTACGTGGACAAATCTCAAACGACGAGAAATCTCAACAAAGGCAATGACCATTTGATTAACAGCTAGAAAATTGTCTAAATGTCTTGTGCCTTCATCCAGAAAGGAAATAGTAGCAAAAGCTATTTTCTTTATTTCAAGAAGCTCTGTTCGAGAAAGAAAAAGGCAGAAAAGCAAATAGTGATCAGAGATAGGTCAGCGCTGCTGTACACCTACTTCTGTACAAACTCTGCAACACGCCATCAGAAGTCGGAAGTCCTTTCGGGAAGAAAAGCTAACTTCACTATGGATAAAGAAGAAGCACAACGGCCAAAAGTCATCTCTATTTTATCAACAGACTTCCCATAGTGAAAAGAAAAGAAGAGAGAAGCTAAGCAAACCTGCTGAAGTGGAAATTTCACTCTCGGAGAAAATATAAAGAAGAAAGAATACAAAAGAAGAAAGATCAAGAGAGAGAAACATCAACTTACTGAAGATCAAGGAAAATCTCTCTGATAAAAGCAAGATTATTATATTATCTGCAGTGTGTCAAAACTAATTCATCTGCACACCTAATCTGCTTAAGAAAGAAGTTACAAAATGAGAAGCTATTTCACAACGGCTTGAAGACCATCACTCATACTTTCTCAACGGTAAAGTTAAAACACCTCTCAACGGCTATATTTTATTAGAACATATAAATAGCCTGATCTATGAATTTGAGAGAGAGTTTTTTTTTGTCTCAAGCCTCTGGCCTTTGGAGAAAGAGAGAGCACAGAAAAGAACTGAGGGAGATCCCATAAACTCCAAAAGAAGAAAAGAGAGGAAAGTCAGCCTTAACATCAAAATGATATATTCATAAGGCATTGACTAAAAGGAGGCAGCCGTGGATATTAAATCATCTATCCTTAAATCATGGAATTTATCAAGCTCACAGAAGAAATTGGCCAAGCTCAATAAAGATCATATACCGCCAACCTTCTGAACCTACAAAGATGAATTGAAGCCTAAATTTATACACTTATACCTCTGTCATTCCTGGTACCTAGCACTTAATCTTTTTATTCTGAGTTTTACTCAGTAATCCCTATGTACAAGAAAACTGAAATTTAAGTTTTGCTGAAACTTAAATTCGATTCTTAATTGTAAACACATTAAGTGTATGAGAGCCTGGAGAAGCTCGGTGGAAGAAATAATACTCTGGAGAGCCTGGAGAGGCTTGGTGGAGGAAAGAATACTCGGGTAGAGCCTGGAGAGGCTTGATAGAAAAGAATACTCTAGTAGAGCCTGGAGAGGCTTGATAGAAAAGAATACTTGGGTAGAGCCTGGAGAGGCTTGATAGAAAAGAATACTTGGTAGAGCTTGGAGAGCCTTGATAGAAAAGAATACTGCACTGAGTTTCCTGGAGAGGCAGTTGATAACAAAGAATACTTGTTAAGCCTGAAGAGGCTTAGGAAAAAGAATATTGCAATGAGTTGCCTGGAGAGGCAGTTGATAACAAAGAATACTTGGTAAGCCTGAAGAGGCTGGGATAAAAGAATACTTGTATCTGTGTTCAGATAGTGGAAAATCCAGTGGTGGTTTGCCCTGGGACTGGATGTAACTCACTGAGTCAGTGGGTGAACCAGTATAAATTCTTTGTGTAAATTTCTCTCTACCCTTAACTCTTTACATTCTATTATAACTGTTTATTACTAACTAGGGAAGGGTCTGAAAAGTGAATTTATATTTCTCACAACAAAACTTAGTTTATTTAAGCAAAAATTGTTTTGAGAAAGGAGTATTTACTGAACATTCTGATATGGTTCAACAAGTTCTCTATTAACATAATTTTTCAGCAAGTAACCAAATCAATTAAACGTCAATGAGAAACATTTCTGAACAACTTGCTTTATATGATTGAAATCGATATTTAAACTAAGTATTGAGAAATGTTTTATGATAAGTGAAAATTATATGATAAATTAGAGCACTTTTTAGTTCACTTATCAAGGATAAAATGGTAATTTTGCCCCAGTTTAATCCCTTTTTATTAAATATTAGATAAATTGTATTTATTAATCTTAGATTTGAATTTGATGCTATTTTGATAGAAATATTGCTGATTTTTGCAGGATATTGCAAGGATTTGATTTGAAGGAAAGATAACATTAAATAAGGGAGATATCTGCAAGATTTGAGTTTGATTGAAGACATTTAATAAAGATTTAAAGAAGATTTGAAGCAATTAATGAAGAGATCACTGCCAATCAAACAAGGATTCTGCAGACAAGTTTCCCAAATAAATCAAAGATGCTCAATAAATGCAAGGATTTCATCAAAGAAAAGGGAAACAAGGAAAGACAAATCAGCCAAAACTAGTCTCGGGGAGTGATCAAAATTAAAAAGAGAAAGTTCGAGCTGCAGGACGCATCCTGCGCTTCAACCTGCACTACAGCGCAAGGTGAAGCGCAACCCTCTGGATCCTGCGCCGTAGCGCAGCTTGAAGCGCAGGTCACACAGATTTGTTCCCTGTTGCCGTTTTTAGATAGATTTCTCCCCAATTTCCTTTGTCTTTCCTTAGCCTATAAATAGGAACCTCTTGCACCAGATCAGGTGTGCACGATTATTGTAATTCAGTGATATTTCAGTGATAATGCACCAGAGCTAATTTTAGAGTAGGAGAGGAGAAGCGCATCACAAGGATTGAAGATGGTGACAGCATCTTCGGTGATTTGTATGGCTACCTTGTGTAGTTAACTCTCTATTAGGATTGGATGTAATTGATTCTATCCCCAAGTGTAGGTAAACTCTATATTATTATTTCCTAAGCTCTCTGTCTATAATATTGGTAATCTTATTCTGTGCTTAATTCCTAACTTTCGCGCTTGCGCCGAAGTTATAGGCTAGTTTCGACTAGGATTGAGGATGGGGGAACGGATTCTAAAGAAACCCATTCTCTGAGTGAATAAGAATACTCGGTTAACCACTGACTGAACCATGGGTGTTACTGATGATTAATGGATAGTGTGAGTATCATAATGAAGGGCATCTAAACAATAGGCATGGTATTAATAAACCGATAGCAAAGGTTAGTTGATTATCAATCCAGGATTCGACGCAAGGATGTATCTAATGAGTGATGGGTAGTGACAATACTCTAATGAAGGTGCGTCTGTAGCTTTAGGCCTCGTTTATCAACTAGTTCTTCTACAAACAGAATAAAAGAAAGCAAAATAAGCCGAGGTTAAGTCTATCGCCTGGGAGAGCCCGCATGGATTACCTTTGAGTGTGTGAGGCCGCTAGTAACTCGGGGTCTTAGCAATATAGTTTGTCTACAGTATTATAGAGTAAACCTAAAATAATAGATAGTTTTTACATGCACAAAGGGTGTGATGATATGATGTTCAATCCTAATCCAAGTAAAGTGTCTCTAACTCTTCCTTTCTAATTCAATTGATTATTAATTTGTTATTTACGTTTTTCGCACAACAATATTCTCAAAACCCGTTGTTTCCCTTGATAATTAGATCACGAGTATACATGAATTGACCGTTCCCTGTGGATACAATACTTTTCTTACTATTATACTACTGGATTTTTGGTTCGCTTGCCAGAAACCCATCAAGTATTTTTGGCGCCGTTGCCGGGGAACTGTTTCCAATTCGTGTAGACCTTGGCGGTCTAGTTATCAAGATTTTAATTATCTTAGGATTTTATTTATTTGTTTTTATTAGGATTTCTCTTTATTTATTCTTCTTATTATTTTTAGGACCTATTACTATCTTAGGAAATTTATTGTTTTTCTATTATCATGAATTCTCTTCAACACTTACCTTTTTCAAAGTTTCTTGTTTATGCTTCTGAGAGGTCAGGCGTCCCCCAATCAATTACAGTTCGACTCGGAAATAGAAAGGACGTCGCGAAGGAACAGAGGTAGGAACTCGGGAAGGAGAAGAAGGAGAATAATTGTTGCAGAACCCAAAAACATGGCAGAGGAAATTCCAAGAAGGAGGCTAGGAGATTATATCTCCCATCAAGGACCACGTCACTTCTCAAGCATTGTGTTACCACCAAACGCGAGAGCGTTGGAGTTGAAGACTGCACATCTTAACCTCATTAGTGCACATCAATTCGCTGGATTGGATCATGAAAATCCAAATGCTCATCTCTCTAATTTTTATGAATTGATTGGTACTATGGGTTTCGATGAAGGTAGTTTAGAATCTGTTTACTTACGCTTGTTTCCTTTCTCTTTGATAGGTAAAGCTAAGGAATGGCTGCAATCACACCCAAATCAAAGTCTAATCAATTGGGGTGTAGTTGAGGAGAAATTCTTGACAAGATTCTTCCCACCAGGGAAGCAGATTGAAGCCAAAGCAGATATATCTACATTTAGACAAGGGATTGAAGAACCACTATGTGAAGCTTAGGAAAGATTCAAATCTATGTTGTGCAAGTGTCCCAATCACGGCTATGAGGATATAGCCCAACTCAATATATTCTTCAAGGGACTTCGTTCAGATTCAAAGTCATTCATAGATGCCGCAGCAGGAGGAACAATCTTATCCGCAGAAGTTGATCGTGCACTGGAGATCATTAACAACTTTGCTCAGAACGATCAACAAGCTTAAAGTGGAAGACAGCTCGCACAATTACCAAAGAAAGGGATGTTAGAACTCAATCAGAATGATGCTTTGTTACATGGGTAACCATGGAAGGCAAGGGAATTACTCCAACAACAACAACAATCAATATTCACAAGGTTGGAGGAGTAACCAAACCAACTCAGGTTGGAGTCAGAATGGAGGAGCAAGACAACCACCTTACCAACAGCAGCCTTCAACATATGATAAATTGAATACTTTGGAAGGTAAGATTGATGACCTAGTGCAAGGATTTAATGGATTCAAGAAAAATATTGAGGCATCAATCAAGGCTCTAGAGAACCAAGTGGGTCAATTAGCAAATGAGATGGCAGAGCACAGGCAGCAACACTTCTCAGCTGTGACCCAAACCAATCCAAAGGAACAATGCAACTTGGTTGCTACTGATGGCAATAAGTCAGAGGAGGAGGAACCTGATGAGGAATAGGAGATCATCTTTGAAGAACAATTGCTTCAAGAGGAAGCTGTTCTTCAAGATGAAGAAAAAGCAGCACCACAAAAAGAGGAACATCATGAAGAAAAGGTCGTTGTTACAAGTAAGTCACTTGACCCAGATTTCTACATTGCAGAGACAGAAGAGGAGGATACTGAAGTCCCCCTAATTTTAGGAAGACCCTTCATGAAAGCTGCTAAGATGATCATTGATGTTGATCGAGGGAAATATGAATTGAGCTCAAAAGATGAAACCATTGTGTTTCATATTGACAGGGGTATACCCAAGTCACAACAAACTGATGCTATTTCCAAAAATTCAACAAAGCTGCCAGGCTCCGAATTTCTGAGGAAGCCTAGGATAAGAGTAAAGCATCCAGAGTCAACTTGGGAGTTCCAATTCAAGAGAAGAAGAATATCAACATCTGATACTGAGGAAGATAGTGACAATGATAGAAGAGTCAAGAATTGGCATGGAGGATGGGAGCTCAAAGGAAGAACTGGTATGGAGTCAAACATCATCCTCCACTTGAGGCCACCATAAGAAGGTTGCGTAACCAGGTGTCGAGCTAAAAGACGTTAAACAAGCGCTTCCTGGGAGGCAACCCAGTGTTTGTGAGTTTTAATTTTCGTTTAATTTTCATTTTGTTAATTTTTAGTTTTAGGATTTACCTGTTTAATTAGGAAATTGTTAAAATGGAGGATCTAAATTTAAAAGGAATGCATGGAATCAATTAGGAGTAGCAGAAGTAGAGAGAATATGCAGATCTGTGCTTCAACCTGCGCTGTAGCGCAGGTGAAGCGCAAAATTAAAATTAAAAACCTGACTCTCTAACTTTTGCGCTTCACCCTGCGCTTCAGGGTGAAGCGCAGCGACACGCTTCATCTTCTGAAGTAGTACGCGCTCCACCCTGCGCTGTAGCGCAGGGTGAAGCGCAGGAAGCGGTTATAAATTTTCAAATTTTGAACGAGGAAGGTCATTTCGAACTTTCTCTCGTTCCTTCCCTTGCCTTTTCTTTGATATTCCTAACCTTTGCTTTCCTTTTCTCACTCCTATAGCCTTCATTTTCAGTTTCTGAGCTTATACCAGGTATGTTTTTATAGTTTTCTTTCTTTTTAACCGATTAAAATTTTGATTTTTTATTTTATTTGAGCATAACCTTAGGATAGGAAACTTAGAATTCTAGGAACCTTTAGGAAAGAAATAACTGTTCATAATGCTTTAAAAATAGATTGCATGTTGTTAGGATTCATTGTCAGTTATTCCTGTTTGCTTAGGTGGTAGTTTTTGAGTGCTCAATAATTTCTGCAAATTATTTTTGTTGGTGCATGTATGCTTCATTAATTGCTCTGATATTTTTGCATGCCCATACATAAATAATTGTGCCTTATTGCATGTTTCTCATGACATTATTTTTGAGCATGAGTTTAGTTCTCACTTTGCCTGTTTAGGATTGTTTAGGACTTGCTTTAACTGATCACTTTAGCATGTCTTAATTAATTAATTGGCATTTATTGGGTAAT
Organism: Sesbania bispinosa; assembly: GCA_026901365.1. Classification (NCBI taxonomy): domain Eukaryota; kingdom Viridiplantae; phylum Streptophyta; class Magnoliopsida; order Fabales; family Fabaceae; genus Sesbania; species Sesbania bispinosa. Next base: position 284,220 of record QLOH01000771.1, on the reverse strand, counting down.
ATTTAAAATCAAAATTTTTATGCACAATTGTTTGATTAATTGATTGTTCTGATTATTGAAATTAATTGGCCATTTATTTCATAATTATGAGTAATTAAATATTATGATTCATAAATAATTTTGATTTTCTTCTGTTTTGCATATGGTTCGCACGAAGAATGTCAGTGGTGCCAATTCTTCTAGGAGAGGCACAGGGGGTGCCAAGAGGAAGGCCCCCCAGAGGGAACCTGATTTTGACCCTCATCGCTTCAAGGACCTCAAGTCCTTTGAAGCATACACTAATATTGCAGACTGCAAGTTTATCTTGGAGCGACCAGTCATCCTTGAAGAGGATGAATATGAGGAGTTTGCTGCCGAGATTCACAGGAGGCGGTGGGATCGCCTCAGTCGCCCTGACTACTACTTTGACCCGGATATCGTCAGGGAGTTCTATGCTAATGCCATTGGAGACCACACCGTTAACTATAGGAGGGAGTCCTATGTGAGAGGACAAGTCATTAGATTTTATTGTGATGCAATCAATGCACTTCTAGGACATCCCATAGAGGGGGATCCAGACCTCGTGGAGTGCCAATACCACGAGAGGATGGAGGCCGTGGGGCTTCATGGCAATGATCTCCTTGATATTGAGACTGCTCAGCTGTTGTGCTCACCAGGGCGTTCCTTTGAGAGGAACGCATATCAGGAGGCTGCGAGGATCTATAGAAAGGACATGAGGAGCATAGCACAGATGTGGACAGTACTGATACTGGCCAACATTCATCCTACCGGGCATGTGTCAGACATAGTTATGCCCATGGCCCACCTCATCTACACATTCCTCACCGACGCCGTTATCCATGTCTCACGGGTCATCACCCAGAAGATATCAGACTTTGCTTCTTCTGTAGCACGTCGAACTCCTAACTCCAAGATCAGACTTGGCTTCCCTTCTCTCATCACATCACTCTGCAGATCTAGGGGTGTGGAGGTGAACCCCAGGGTTCGCATCGCACTGCCTATGACTAGAGCTTATATTGAAGCCAATTGTATCCCAGCTGCGGAGTTACAGGTTGAGGATGAGCAGCAGTAGCAGGCACCACCACCACCACCAGCAGACATGGATGCTCCAGTCTGGGCCCAGCATCTTGCGCCCAAAACACTCACATGATGGCTCAGATGTCTACTCTCCACCGAGCAGATGTTCACTTTCAGAGTAGCCACTATCAGGCTCGTGTGGACCCCATGCCCCTGTTAGGAATATGCACTAGAGACTTATATATTTGTGAACATCCATCACTTGTATCATGTTATTTTATAAAGGCAAACTTATTCTTTTAGAATATAATTATTGTCCTTAGAATAGTAAGCTTAAACTTCATAAGGAATCAAGTAGATGAATTGATCGTAAGAGCTTATGAAGAACTATTCTTAAATAGTCCCTAGTCAATTATCATCTTAGGACAAAGATGCATTTAGACTAGCATGCGAGTTCATTGATGATCACATCTCATAGATCATGGATATGAGATATCATGTGCTCACATAGGTACACATTAAGAGTAATGGTGTACTGGACAAACCCACCTTAAGAACGTTGCATGGGTTGTTACATAAGTGTCATGAACGTTTCTTAAATTAATAAATGTTATATGAAGTCCTTCGACCTGAAATCACTACGATTCCTACATAAGGAATTATATGTTTTAATTATCATCAAACGTTACCAGTAACAGAGTAATCATAAAGTTGGTTTGTGGACATATAATAAATTATGTGGTGGAATGTGAGTGCCCTAGATGGGATTTGTCCCTCCTATGTAACAGGAGTTATATCTGTAGGCCTCATGATAAAGTGAGACTGCAATATGCATGGCCATGCTCAGGAGAATAAATATGAGATATTTATTTTCTGTACAGTCTACTTGGGGATCAAGAAAATATAAATTGAACTATACAAGGTTGACACAATCCATGCCCTTGTGTTCAATTAGATATTTGGACAAAGGGACAGAGCATATAAATTATTATAATAAAATAGGATTTATCAAAGTTATTGATAATCGTAATATTTGGATAGTGATGTGTTTCTAGATACCGCTCACTATTTATGATATTAAATATAAAATGGTTTTAATTTAATATCATAACCAAATATTAAAATCCTATAGGGTCACACGCAAAGAACAATCCACTAGGAAAAGGATAATAATTCTAATTTAATTAGAATTATTATAATATAATGGGCCAGGCCCATAAGTATGAGGGTTAAGTGAGTGAAGGGGTAAAACCCTAACCACCACTCTATAAATAGAGCATGAGATGCTCTACCCCAAATTGATAAGCAATCGCTTCTTACTTTCTAAGGCTACTAGCAGAGCTGAGGAGAGAATCCTAGTCCTGCTGTTAGCGTGGATACCAATAGAGACGTGGCTACACTTGCTTCGTTTGTAATCCTAATAAGGTACGACCTTTCGTTTCAATACTTTTGGCCTTGATTCGTGTTTTCGCAAAACGATTATAACAAAGGATGGAATCCATTTATTTCCGCTGCACCCTGACCACATGCTTGATTCCCTTCAATTGGTATCAGAGCGTTGGTTTGCGATAAGCACGTTTTGGGCTTTTAAATCGTTTGAATATGTGATATTCTGTTTTTCTTTTTAAAAACGAAGAACGTTTTCTGAACGTCGTATCTGCGCTGGGCACAGGTAAAGCGCAGCATACTGGAATTTTGAATCTGAAATATGGGCTTCAATCTCGCTGAGCGCAAGTGAAGCGCAGATGAAGCGCAGAACACAGAATTTTCGATTCTGATACGTGCGCTTCACCCACGCTAAGCTCAGGTGCGCATTTGAATTATTTTGGATAATTTTACTCCTTTTATTGATTGTTTTGTGTATGATATATATATATATATATATATATATATATATGTTTATATGTTCTTATGTTGGAGGGTCCCATGGAACATGAAAGAGTTAATGTCTTGGGCGTCAAAGGGTTCAATTGTTGAAACCTTGTCTCGACTCAAATATTGGCTGCGATAAACATGCCACTTGTCAATTTGCTGACAAGAACGTATTCAAATGATAAGAGGGACTCACTCGTTTATCGGTTTATGAAGTATTCATTTGATGCGAGACACTTATTGATGATTGGTTGAATGTTTATCAAATCTAATTTTTTGTGTCGGGGCGCTGCCCCGCACCCATGCATTACCTTTGAGTGTGTGAGGCCGCTGGTAATTCGAGGTCTTAGCAATGTAGTTTGTCTATAGTATTATAGAGTAAACCTAAAATAATAGATAATTTTTACATGCATAAAGGGTGTGATGATATGAAGTTCAATCCTAATCCAAGTAAAGTGTCTCTAACTCTTCCTTTCTAATTCAATTGATTATTAATCTGTTATTTATGTTTTTCGCACAATAATATTCTCAAAACCCGTTGTTTCCCTTGATAATTAGATCACGAGTATACGTGAATTGACCGTTCCCTGTGGATACGATACTTTTCTTACTATTATACTACTGGATTTTTGGTTCCCTTGCCAGAAACCCGTCATTTTATTAAACCATCTGAAATGTTCATAGAACGCTCATCTGTTCTACTAAAGTCAGCAAGTTTATGAAAAAAAAATGTTTATAACTTCCGCATAACTCTGATAATCTTTTATTTGCTAACTGAATTTTCCATAATAACTTGTAACCGTTCATTTTATGTCTTTTAAGGAAATGTTTTCATAAATTAACTTAAAATTTTTAAAACACTATTCAACCCCCTTCTAGTGTTTCCTGTGGTTCTTACATCATGTTCCCAAGACTTTGTCTTTGGTCCTTGGACTCATGTTAAAAGAAGAAAAATCATGTTTGAATCTATCATGATTGTTTGGGTAAGGTCTTAGGGCCTGCAGGAACGACGGTTCCTGTTAGTCTGAGCTCAGTCTAGCCTCATGTAAAGTGGAAAGACCCCTTGGGTGTTGGGTAAAACATTTCATGACTAACCTTGCATATATGATTGTCATGGTGATGACTAACATTGCATGTATGATTTGTCATTGGGAATGTTTTTATAAACCGATCAAGTTATGTTATACTTACAGAATATTATGTGTTTGTCTCCTCACACTGCACACATTGTTATCGCACTCACTGGGACGCAGTCTCATCCTACGCTGCGGGAATTATATTCAGTTGTGCAGGTTATTGTCCGGAGGCTTGGCGGAATACTTGAGGACTTATTTAGTGTGGGAGGTTGTGACCTTGTAATTGTAAATGAAATTCGGGACTTGTAGGGATGTGCATAGGTCATGATTTTTAGGGGAGGGGATATTATGATGTTTGAGAAACTACATTGTACTATTATATATTGTATTGGTTGTATTTTCTGGGTTTCAGGTTGAGATGGAATTTTTGGAAATATCCAGTTTGCAGGGGAGACTCTACCGAAGTCCCGGTATGAATGTTATTAACCATAACATCATAGAGTGTAATTTAGTTTCATAAATTGTAAATAAGGATTTGTCCTAATTGTAACGGTGTATGAATTTTATGGAAGCTTAAGCAAATATTGGATTGCCTAAGCAATTGTGTGGTTTGCATGTCGATATCGGTAACGGCGCGAAATAAATTCAGAAATTTGAGAATGATGTCTCCAACGGACATTATTATTGAATTAAGAAATTAAGACGTTACAATCGCTCAAGCGAGAAAACCAGAACAAAATGTTGTAATTTTACTGATATGCTCGCTCAAGCGAGCCATTCTCGCTCAATCGAGCCATTCTCGCTCAAGCGAGAATATTAGAACTCAAAATTCTGATTTCTCTCTTTTACTTATTCTAACTCAATTTTTCTCACTCATTCCTCATTCCTTTTTACAAAACTCATACATTATATATTTATCTCTATAAAATGGAATTAAATTTTGGGATGTTACATTTAGCAAAAAAAAAAGTTAATAGACACGTAAATGGACACCTAAAAGAGAGTCTCACGACATCATTTGACACACACTAAATGAGAGGGATGAATTGCAAAAAACAAATTAGGAGGACGCTTTTAATAAAAAATTATAAGGACCAAAAACAAAAATCGCCAATTTTATAGAGATCAAAAACATATTTTACCGAAAAAGAAATCTACGAAATTATATTTCTTATTTATACTAACGGAAAGACATAAAATTTAATTTAGTGTTAAATATGTTTTTAGTCCCTCAAAATATAGCGAAATTTGGTTTTGGTCCCTCATTTATTTTTTCATTGGTTTTGGTCCTCCATTTTTTAAAATCACATGATTTCTGTCCTAGTCAGTAGTTATATTTCGCTAAGTAATGACGTAGTAATATTTGTAGATTTTTCTATAGATCTTCCTTCAAATTTTCCTACAAATTCCAAAATTGAAAGAAAATTTGTTTAGATTCTAAAATTTGCGAAAAATTTACTATATATTTTTTACAACAAAGCAAAGAAATTTTATAGCTGCATTTTTATTTAAATTTTTTTTTTTTGGAAATTTACTACACGTAAATTTTCAAGAGAAAAAGTCGCAAGAAATTTCCTGTAAATTTTTACCTGAGAAAATTCATAGTGGAGCTACGAAAGTGAGTTAACAGAGTACAATTAATTATGAGGACTAAAAACATGTGATTTTAAAAAATGGATGACCAAAATCAATGAAAAAATAAATGAGGGACCAAAACCAAATTTCATCATATTTTGAGGGATCAAAAACATATTTAACCCTTTAATTTATATGCAGAAATATAAATAAATATATTTTTTTTTGTTTAACCACTATCCTTCCTCTTATATAGATCAAAAACATATTTTACAGAAAAAGAAATCTAAGAAATTATATTTATTATTTATACTAACGAAAAGGCCTAAATTTAATTTATATATATACAAATTTATCCTTCTTCATATTGTAAGGATCAAAATCCCTATGAAGGTTTTAATAATAACAACCTCTCTAATTTCAGTAGGTATAAATTCTGATTTGATGAACTAATGATTTCACTTGAGCATGTGTTAAGAAAGTACAGATTCAAAGAGCCTTCAGAAGATACCAATTATGAAAATCCAAGAACAGAAGAAACTAAGCCTGCACTTCTTCTATAAAGCATGACAGAAGAAATAGGTTATTCAAAAACATTGAAAGAAAGAAACATAGCAGTTGAGAAGAAATAACAGTAACAGTAACATCTTTTGGAAGAAATATAGCTTCTGCAGAAGAAACAAAACTCTATCAGAAGAAGCAAGTTGTTCATTATAACAGATTGAGTAACCTGGCCCTTCTAAATGAAGAAAACTTTCTCAGAAGAAAGAATTAGAAGGAAGTCATAATATTAGAAGGAAGAATCACTATTAAATACTCTGCAGAAGAAAGCATCATTAGAGAACCCCAATTTATTCTTCTGCAGAATAACAGAAGTCTGTTTCTTCATTTAATAAAATTTAATTTAATCCTCTGCATAAATATAATATACATATCGTAGAAGGAATGAATTCCAGTCAAAGAAAGAGCTCCAGAAGAATCATTATAGACAAATAACAGCTATTCTTAACTGTCACAGACTGCAGCATGCAGTGATTCAGTCTGTCCTTGATAGTGATAGCTCCTTTGTCACAACTGGAGATGAGACAACTATCCCAAGGATGTCCAATGGCTACATCTTCAAACTTGGCTATAAAAGAAGCTCATTTCTTCACAAAAGAATAAGACAGACAGTCCAGAAGAAGCATCAGATTGCATAATTACAATCCTTCCTTCTGGAAAAATTCTCTCTCTCATAATTCTCAGATATATTGCTCCTATCAATTAAAGAAAGAGAAAGGTGGCTCAATACCTTCTGTTGTGCACTGAAAATTGTCATTTTGAGCCTTGTAATTTAAATTTCTACTGCACTAATTCTTCTGTTAATATTTCAAGAGGACAAAGGGTGTTTGAACCTCTTGGAAAAGCATTAGTATTTGTAAGTGGATAGTTCCACAGTCTTGTAGTAAAGAGAATAGCTTACATGAAGATTTCTGTAGCTATTTGTTGTCTGTTCCTTCTGCAGAAGTAACTGCAGTAAGTAGGAAGCCTTTAGTGGCTGAAAAGGTTGTCTGTTGGTGAGCCTGAAGAGGCTGCAAAAGAATACTAGTGGTAAGTGTACCCAAGTGCTTGTAACAATTGAGATTGAGTAAGAAAATCCTACTAGGTGTAGGGACTGGATGTAGCCTCAGGTTGGAAGAGGTGAACCAGTATAAAATCTGTGAGTGCAAATCTTCTTACCCTTATTACTCTTTATATTTCTATATCTGCATCTACATAAAAAACTATTTGAAAAGAAAGTAATACCTAAGTAAGTTTTCCTTGTGAAAAAGTTTCTATACAGAAATTATATCTTCTTCATATTGCATCACTAATAACTTTCTTCTTCTAAGTAAACTTTTAATACAAGCCAAGAATATCTTGAGAAGATTAAGTATTAAAAGTAAACTTGCAGAAAAATTTAAATAGATCACAATTCAACCCCCCTTCTTGTGATCGAAAGTTCAACTTCAATTGGTATCAGAGCTTGCCTCTAGGGTTGAACTCACTTAACAGTGAGAGAGGAAAAGATCAAGGAAGATGGCCAACCATGGAGCTGCAATGTTCATTCCAAAAGGATCATCCACAAATAGACCACTAGCTTTTAATGGCAAAGATTATTACTGCGGGAAAGATAGGATGAAATTATTTCTAGAATCCCAAGACATTGATCCATGGGATATCATAGAAAATGGAAATTACACTCCTATGATCAAAAGAACCAGAATCCTAACTCCTCCTAAAGAAGGAGAATCAGAAGTCCAAGAAGAACCTCCAAAGGATAAGCCTAGAGAAGAATGGACTTTGGAAGATAAGCAAAGGTATCTTCTAAACTCTAAAGCAAAATTCTTTCTTCTTTGTGCCTTAAGCAGAGGAGAATATGATAAAGTAGCTGGCTGCACTACTGCAAAAGAAATATGGGACACACTAAAAATCGCTCATGAAGGAACTGATCAAGTAAAAGAATCAAAGATCAATATTTTGATCCATCAATATGAAATGTTCAATATGATTGAGAATGAATCTATTGATGAAATGTTTAGCAGATTCACTGTTATCATAAATGATCCCAAATCTCTTGGCAAAAGCTATTCTAATCAAGAGTAAGTCAGAAAAATTCTTAGAAGTCTTCCAAAAATATGGAGACCTAAGGTAACAGCTATTCAAGAAGCAAAAGATCTTGCTGCACTAAAACTAGATGAACTTCTTGGCTCATTAAAAGTTCATGAACAAGAACTCATGGATGAACTGCAAAGAAAAGGAAAATCAATTGCTCTTAAAGCAAGTACCTCAAAGAAATGCAACACTGCATCAACAGAAGAAAAAGCTACTGAAGAAGAATCCTCCTCTGAAAATGATGATGAACTTGCCTTCATATCCAAGAGAATTCAGAGGATGATCAGAAGAAAAGGCAGAGGAAAGAGGTTTTTCAGTCTAAAAAAGGATGGACAAAAAGGAGATGGATTCAAAGGACCAATCATCTGCTATGAATGTAACAATCCAGGACACATCAAAGCAGAATGTCCCCAGCTGAAAGAGGACCCAAAACCTTTCTAGAAGAAGAAGGTCATGATGGCAACCTGGGATGATTCAGAAAGCTCTTCAGAAGAAGAAACAGAAGATGAAACGGCAAACCTATGTCTCATGGCTGGAAAAGAAGATGAACATGATGAGGTAATTACTTACAATCCTATTGCATATAGAGAATTAGAAGATGCATTTGAAAACCTACTATCTGATTCACACACTCTAGCCCAAAAATGTGCACTTCTAAAAGAACAACTTATTAAATCTAAAGAGGAAAATGAAAAATATAAGGAAGATAATGAAAGATTAATTAAAACCAACCAATGTCTCCAACAATCTCACTTTAAGCTATCAGAACAAATAAAACAAATTAAAACTGATGCTGCAGAAGATTCAAAATCTCTCTCACTTCAAAGAGAAAACAAGCTTCTGCAGAAGAAGATTGATGAACTGCAAAAAGATTTAAGTAAGTTTGTAAACAGTACAAGTAACTTAAATAAGCTAATAGGAAATAGTAGAGAATACTCTGATAAAAGAGGAATTGGCTATGATCAAGTTCGATCCTCAAAAACTTACAAAACAATTTTTGTCCCTGCAAAAAGGCAATCTCCAAAATGCTCTTGGTGTAACAGAATTGGACACTCTGCTAACAACTGTTACAGAAGAGAAAGGAGCTTCAGAAGAATGGAACCTAACCACTCAGGACCCAACATAATTTGGGTACCTAAATCTTTACTATCTTCTGATGTAGGTACAAGCAAAAATTGTCAGAAAGAAAGGGCAATGGTTCTTGGACAGTGGCTGCTCAAGACATATGACTGGAGACAAGAACAAATTCATCCAGTTACACAAAATAGAAGGAGGAACAGTCACTTTTGGAGACAACAACAAAGCACACATCAAAGGTATTGGAAAAATAGGTATGAAAAATTCTACCCAAATTAATAATGTCTACTATGTAAAAGGATTAAAACATAATCTTTTTAGCATAAGTCAACTCTGTAACAGTGGCTATGAAGTTATGTTTCATCCTACACTTTGTGAAATTAGAGAATCATCTACTAAGCAAGTTTTATTTTCAGGAATAAGAAACAAAAACTTATATAGCATTAGCTTAGAAGAACTACCAGATCATACTTGTTTTGCTTCTTTTGAAAATGACAAATGGATTTGGAATAAAAAAATAGGACATCTAAACATGAAAAGCATTTCAAAACTTTCTAAACTAGAATTAGTTAGAGGTCTACCAAAACTCAAGTTTGAAAAGGATAAAGTATGTGAAGCTTGTGTCAAAGGAAAACAAACACACTCCAGTTTTCATCCTAAAAATATAATTTCTACAAAAAGAGTCTTAGAATTATTACACATTGACTTATTTGGACCCACTAAAACACCTAGTCTAGGAGGGAAAAAATATGGTCTTGTCATAGTAGATGATTACTCTAGATTCACATGGGTTTTATTTCTAACTAATAAAGATGAATCATTTGATGCATTCAAAATTTTCTCCAAAGAGATACAAAATGAAAGTGGTCATACAATTGCTTCTGTAAGAAGTGACCGTGGTGGAGAATTTGAGAACTTCTCTTTCAAAAGATTTTTTGATGAAAATAGAATCTCTCACAATTTTTCATGTCCTAGAACTCCTCAACAAAATGGAGTTGTTGAAAGAAAAAACAGAACCCTACAAGAAATGGCTAGAACTATGTTGAGTGATAGTGGAATTCAAAAGTATTTTTGGGTTGAAGCAGTATCCACTTCCTGCTATATAATCAACAGTCTCTATCAGAAGCATTTTAAATAAAACTCCATATGAAATCTGGAAAGGAAGAAAACCAAATATTGCATACTTTCATGTCTTTGGTTGTGTTTGCTATATTTTAAATAACAAAGAAAACCTTGAGAAATTTGATGCTAAATCTGAAAAAGGAATATTTCTTGGATACTCTACTTCATCAAAAGCATACAGAATATATAATGTAAAGAATCAGACTATAGAGGAAAGCATGCATGTTATTTTCAATGATACTAACCTTTCTTCTCAAAGAAAGAACAACAATGAATCTGATGATGAATCAGATCATATACAGAAGATATCTTCTGAAAATGAGAACCTATCAGAAAAACAAACTGAAAAGGAAAATACCAAAAAGAAAACTACAGAAGATATCTGCACTCATAAAGATGACCTACCAAGAGCGTGGAAACTAATTACAACTCATCCTCACACTCAAATCATTGGAAACACCTCAGAAGGAGTGAAAACAAGATCTCAGACAAAAAAGGATGAAAATGGTACAACTTTGATCTCTCAAATTGAACCAAAAAATATAAGTGATGCTCTAGAAGATGATTCATGGATAAAGGCCATGAAAGTAGAACTTGACCAATTTGAGAAAAACAAAGTTTGGACACTTGTATCACCTCCAAAGGATCACTCCATAATTGGAACCAAGTGCGTCTTCAGAAACAAAATGAATGAGGAAGGTAATGTGATCAGAAACAAAGCAAGGTTGGTGGCTCAAGGTTATAACCAACAAGAAGGTATTGATTTTGATGAAACCTTTGCTCCTGTAGCTAGATTAGAAGCTATTAGAATACTTCTTGCATTTGCTGCATTTAAAAATTTTAAACTATATCATATGGATGTTAAAAGTGCCTTTTTAAATGGTTCCATAAATGAGGAAGTATATGTGCATCAACCTCCTGGTTTTGAAAATCCAAAACTTCCAAATCATGTCTTTAAATTATCCAAAGCTTTATATGGTTTAAAACAAGCTCCTAGAGCATGGCATGAAAGACTAAGTAACTTTCTTCTCAACAATGAATTTACAAGAGGACAAATTGATACCACCCTTTTCAGAAAAACCCTTAAGAAAGATTTGTTGATTATACAAATTTATGTTGATGATATCATCTTTGGATCTACCAATACACAAATGTGTCAAGACTTCTCAGAGTTAATGAAAGGAGAATTTGAAATGAGCCTCATGGGGGAACTCAAATTCTTTCTTGGACTTCAAATCAAACAAGAAGTATCAGGAATTTTTATTTGTCAAGAAAAATACACAAAAGATCTTCTAAGAAGATATAAAATGGAAGGATCAAAATGTATGAGTACTCCTATGCATCCTTCTACAGTTTTAAACTCTGATGAAAAAGGAAAATCTATTCCTGAAAAGGAATACAGAGGGATGATTGGATCTCCATTGTATCTAACTGCTAGTAGACCAGATATTTTGTTTTCAGTAGGACTTTGTGCTAGGTTCCAATCCTCCCCAAAAGAATCACATCTAGCAGCAGTAAAAAGAATACTGGGATATCTTGTTGGAACTACTGATCTTGGTCTTTGGTTCAAGAAAGGTACAAATTTTGATCTCATAGGATACTGCGATGCTGACTATGCTGGTGATAGACTAGATAGAAGAAGCACAAGTGGGGGATGTCAATTTCTTGGAGAATCTCTTATATCTTGGTCATGCAAAAAACAGCCCACAATAGCACTTTCAACTACAGAAGCAGAATATATATCTGCTGCAAACTGCTGTTCTCAAATGCTTTGGATTAAGCATCAAATGGAGGATTACAACTTGAGGTATTCAAATATCCCTATCTTCTGTGATAATACCAGTGCTATAAACGTGTCAAAAAATCCTATTCATCATTCTAGATCCAAGCACATTGATATAAAACATCATTTTATTAGAGACCATGTTCAGAAAAAGGAAATAGAATTAAAGTTCATTGAAACTAATTCTTAGATTGCCGATATCTTCACTAAACCTCTTGTAGAAGATAAAATTAACTTTTTAAAGGATAAGCTAAGGTTAGTTAGATTAATCTCATAAGTTTTTAAGGTCAGAATAGAAATCTGCATCTTCTGAATAGAAGAATGCATTATTATCATGCACTTCTTCTTTAGAAGAATATGCGCATTCTGAAACTTGCTAAATTTAAGTCCTATTTTTGCTATAAAATAGACAAAGCCTCTCCCTTGAACTGTCTCTATCAATCCAAGCTGTTTGTATCAGTATATAGCAAGGAAAGTTCCTATATTAGGTCAATATCATAGAATAGGACACGTATCAATGAAGAAGGGTGCAAACTGAACTAAAAAAAAGGTTCTTTTTGTCTTACAATATAAAAAACCTGAATATTACACTAATGAGGAAATAACCTCCTGACCGTTTGGAAGCATTAATGCTTCCCTAAAAAACTGAGCCTGTACAAACGCATTTCTCTCTCCTCTCACGCCCTTCATCTTCTCAAACGGCTAGTTGGCAAACTCTCTATAAACCTTCTACTGCAAAGGATATCTCTCACTCTCATCAGCTCTGTATTCCTAAGTCAAAATATAGCATCTCTCACTTCTTCCATTCCAAAAAACACCATACTCTGTTTTTTTCTGCCATTACCACAAAATGAGAATCAAGCATATAGCAGATAAGAATCAATCCTCATCTCCAGCAGATTTTGGAAGTCCTACAAGGAGTCAAGAATCCCCCTCAACCGGGAATGGAAATCATTCCCTACAAAGAAGTCCTTGAAGTTCAGCTTCTGTCAGCAAGAGCTCCATCTCCACCCCCTGTTCCAATCAGCACTTCCTCAAAACCTCCTCCTTCTCCCAAACCTGCAACCTTCACTTCATCTCTCTTTTCCAAGCCATCATCCTCTAAAGGTCCATCATCTTGAAAATGAAAGGATCCCATTGAAGAAAGCATTCTACACGTTAGAAGGTCCGAAAGGCGAAGAGCTGGAGTTAATGTGTCTATCCACACAAAGGGGAATGAACCTGGTAAACCCATTAAAATAGATTGCCCATCTCCTTCAAAGAAATGTTCTGATGAAAAAGAAGAAGAAGCCAGCATGGAAAATGACTCCTATGAAGAAGAAGATGACCCAAACAAGGATCTCTTTGAAAATGTTGAGCTGCTGAAAGTCTTTTATGAGAAATGGGATTGGAAAACCATCATCCCAGGGAAACTTTTTCTGCTGCAAGAAATAAGAAAAGTGTTAGGACCACAGGCAACACTAGAAGGGGGGGTTGAATAGTGTTTTAGACATTTTAAGACAATTTTGGAAATCTTTAAAATAAACAATCACGCTAAGTGATCATTGTACAAAACCAATCTTAAGATCAGAGTTATTTTAAGAACATGCGGAATATATGAAAGATTTGGATTAAAAACTTTCTCTTACACTTAAGATTGTTTTGATTTTAAACAAACTTCTCTTAGTGTCTTCTGAAGAATATTACTAAGAGTACCTTCAGAACTGTTTTTGAAATACTTTAGATGATCAGAGACCATCTATATCATGTGTCTGAACTAAGTTCCTGTTGGGCTCACTTCAGACAGGTATTTCAGACATCCCTCTGAACATATTCTTCTATAATACTTCAACCTACACTAGAGACGTTTTAACGTTATATTTGTATGAAAACTTGTTTTATTGAAATCGTTGTGTTAAGATTATTATGAAAAATACTTTTCAATCCCCATCGTAAATGTAAAGACTGTAAATAAAAGAGATTAAGGGAAAGAGAACGTAGACACAGAATTTATCCTGGTTCACCCACAAACCCTGTGAGCTACATCCAGTCCTAGTAGCAAACCACCACTAGCTTTTAATAACAACAACACATATGTGCCACTCCGAATCCCCCAGACCCTTGCAGCCACATATATGTTCCACTATCTGAAACCACAGATACACATGTTAACCTCTCCAGGCCAACACAACAAGTATTCTTTTCTATCAAGCCTCTCCAGGCTCTACCACGAGTATTCTTTCTTCCACCAAGCCTCTCCAGGCTCTCAGACACTTAACTAAGTGTTGAGTATTACTACTCAATCTAAGCTAGATGTTTGCTAGAACCTCTCAACTCAGATTCTTCTTGTACATAGTGATTACTGAGTACTACTCAGGATACAATCATTACAAACTAAATACAAGGATAGACAGTGATACAAGTGTTTGAATTTAAGTACAATCCCTGTCTTTTCTATGAGGAATACATCCTCTGAGAGTAGGCTAACTAAGATATGAAATTAAGCTCCAGCCTTATTCTCCAACCATTGGTTTCCATGGGCTACATTCTCACCCGTATCATTGGAATACCAAGGTATCTTCAAAGCTTCAAACCGTACCCGGTTTGATAGTCATTTGTACAGCATGATTGCCTTCCCGACAACCAACTCACTTGATCAACAGACCAACTGTACAATCTAACTAACTGACCAGCTGATCAGTAGCCCGATTGAGAATTCACTCTCTGATCAATTGTTGTTGACTTTTTCATGATGTATTTAAGCTCAAGTCAACTCTTGTTAACTGTAAGACACTCAGCCTAGTTAACAATTTTCATCCTGATTGATTTCAAGAACCTTCTTGAAAACAATCCCAATTGATCTATCCTGGTTGCGACAGCAGCTGCATGGTTGTTTCCATCAACCCGATTGATCTTCCACCCAATCAGCTTGGTTGTGCACTGCAACCACTGGTTGGACCGACCAACTTGATTGCAACAGCAGCTGCAGGTCGGCAGCATGGTTAATATGCTCAGCATGCCAACATCTTCAAATTCAATCTTGAGGCTATTTATATGTTCTGTTTGAATATAGCCGTTGAAGATGATTCATAATACCGTTGAGCTTTTGATGATGTGGCTCATATAGCCGTTGTGTAATAGCTTCTCAAACGGTTGCTTCTCCTTAAGCATATTTAGTGTTCAGAATACTCCCATTCTGACACTTCTGTTGATGAGCTCTGTTTTGAGAGATGTGACGATTATGTGTATTCTGTCTCATGAATTCTTCTGCTTTCTTGCATCTGTTTTATCCAACTTGCATCTGCTTGCTCCAGCTTGCATTATCTTGCATCTGCTTGCATCTGCTTTATCCAGCTTGCATTATCTTGCATCTGCTTGCATCTGCTTTATCCAGCTTTCCTCTGATTTTCTTGAGAGTGTGTATCCGTTGAATTTGCCCTTTTTGCTTATTCTGCATATACTCCTTTTTCATTTGCTCCTGACACCATTACTTCTATGAATGAGATGTCTTAACCAATAGTCGTTGTTTGCAGATTCCTCTTTTGAGATTTAGATAAAGATGTTGAATTGAATATATTTTATTCAAACATCTTCCTTGTTGCTTCTGCTTAGTCTCTTGAGCTTTTCTTCGGCTTTGTTCCAGATTGTACAAATGAAGAAATGTCCCGTTGAAATACTATCGTTTAGAGACAACAAATAGTCTTCTTTTAATCTGTTGTGAGACACGCTTCTTGAAAGTTCTGACATAGTACAACGTTGGTGCTGCAGTAAAGCGGCTACTGTTGTTTCTGCGAATGCTGCGTTGCAGAGATTTCCTCAGTGGTGTATGAAGTTCAAGCGCACCGGGAAAGGTCTCTGTGTTTGTTGCCACAAATGTGTTTCAAAACGTACGAGCAGCAGAGACTTAGAAAAGTCTTCACGCAAGGTTTCAGCAAAGATGCCACGTCATTACTAAAGCTTCAGACAACTTCCAAACTTCAGACGGGTTCCAGTCTTCAGACAGGTTCCAGTCTTCAGACGAGTTCGAGTCTTCAGACGGGCTTGGCTCTTCAGACAGCTTCGTTTGCTTCAGACATGTTGCGTACTTCAGACAGCTTCAATGCTTCAGATAGCTTCAATACTTCAGACGGGTTGCGTCCTTCAGACAACTTCAATTCTTCATACTGGTTGAAACTTCAGATGCCTTCTTCCTTATGATAATAGAATTGTAGCTTCATTCTTCTTTGTATCTTCTTCTTCTTGTATCTCTTCTTCTTTGTTTCTTCAGTTCATTGTTGTTCTTCAGACAGATGTATATTTGAATCTGTACTTCTTCATATCTTTTGCCTTCAGTTCTTCAGATAGTATTCTTGGTCTTCAATTCTTCAGATAGTCTTCAGGTCTTCACTTCTTCAGACAGTCTTCAAGTCTTCACTTCTTCAGACAGTCTTCAAGTCTTCACTTCTATTCTTCAGTTGCTTCAACTCTGTTAAGGATTAATCTTCTTCAGATTCTGCACTCTTGTTCTTCTGATTCTGATCTTCTGATTCTGATCACAAAATCTTCTTCTTCTAAAGAGTATTTCATCCTGAAACATAATTAACAAACAAATACCTTTCTCAGTAGAACCTGTTTATATAATCTAATTGGTTCTTTATATAATCTTATTTGTTCTTTATATAATCTTATATAATCTTATTTGTTCTTTATATAATCTTATATAATCTTATTTGTTAATCATTAAAACTACAGGATGTTATGTCATATAATCATGTTTAATTACTTAAACAGATTTATAGACTTCACAATCTCCCCCTTTTTAATGATGACAAATAAATTATATATTACTGACAAAATGGGTATAAAAAGAAATGAGAGATAATAAAATAAGATAATAGATTTTATTACTCCCCCTATCTATATTACTCCCCCTGAGACAGGCATTGATTCTTTTAGATATCTTCTGAAACAATTAAGTCTTTAATTAATCAATTCTAGTTGTTAAATCTTTTATTAACCAACTGTTACAAGTTTATCTTTAATATTTCAGATATTTTAGATAAACGATTGTTAAGATTTTTCTTGTTAAGATTTAGGGTATACCTATTGTTATTAGAACCCTTCAGATACCTATTGTTATATAATACTTTAGAAATTTTAGATAAACGATTGTTAAAATTTTCTTGTTAAGATTTCAGATACCTATTGTTATGACTTTTTGTTATTCTTACTTATTATTAGAACTCTTAGTTTGTTATCTTCTTTCTTACTGTATTTTATATTTCTTTGCTATTTATTTCTACTTCCTATAATCTCCCTATATATTTCCCTCTTTGTTACATTCTTTTTAGTATTTTGTTAGTTTATATTTCTCCCCCTTTTGTCATTAATTAAAAAGGTTTATATTATAAGTTAATGTAATCCTATACCAAATGTTAAATAATGTATCGTTCTGACAGATATATTTCTCCTGTTAAGATTTGTTACACTTAAAGATCTACTGAGGTTTCTCCCCCTAAGTTGATTAGTTTTCTACAATCTTTTAAGAATTTCTCCCCCTATTTATCTTCCATTAAATAGAGAGAAGTTTTAGATTGCTTGTTAAGCAATTATCAAGAGGTTATGAAGCATAAAAGAAACTAAACAAAGAAGATTTGAAATTAAAAGAGAACAATCTAAATTCACAGAAGAAAACACATTAGATAATGGAGACAGAAGAACAAAGACACTTAAACTGACATCAGATAAGTTTTAAAGACGATAGAGGGAACTAATTTCCATAAGATTGCTCATTAGACACTAGATATTATTAGAGATCTTGAGCACATTCTTCCTTATCTTCTTTATCTTGTGACGCAGTTGAGCATTCTCCATCCTTAGTCTTTGAATCTCAGGAATGTCATTGGTTTCCTCTGTGTTCCGATGATTTACCTTAAGAAAACCAGGATGTCTATGATCGTACAGGTGGCTAATGAACACATTGTTTACCATAAGAATCTTCATGATCACAGTATTGTGAGGTAGGATAGTAGAATCTTCCAGTTTTCTTCTTGCCATATCGAAAAGAATGATCCACGGAAGATTAATCTTCTTCTTTTGCAAAAGATTGATAACACAGAACCTTTCCATTTCAAGGTTATGGTTATCCTTAATACGTGGGATCACACGATATTTCAGAATATTGAAGAGAACTTTGGGAATGACTTTCATTCCTTGCCTATTGAAGATTAGATGGTTAAACTGTTCCTCAAACAGATCTTTCCAAGCTGTGGAGAACAATTCTCCTTCAGCTTTTACTCCTAGAGCTTTTTCAAGGATATTGGTAGTTACAACCACCTTTTGATTCATAACTTGGGCTTTGAGGCAGGTCTCTTCCCCTGAGTTTTCCAGACAAAGCGTGTTCCAGAATTGGTACACACTTTCTTCATGCCATTGACTGTCAATGGCTTCAAAGAAAGGTAACCATCCGGCGGCTTCGAAAAAGGCAGTTACATTATAACCAACCTTAGAGAGTTTCTGAAAGTCTACAATTTGAGTTTGAAAGATAGAGGAAGACATTTCGAGAGATGGAAGTGAGAAATCTTTTGGAGGTTTCCTAGAGAGATTTGGAGGTTGAGATGAAGAGAGCAAATAGAAGTTTGAGAGTATATACAAGAGCAATCAATTATGTCACTGACAGCGCGTTCTTGGGAAGAGTGCGTTGATTGATAGATAAGTGAAACGCCGCGACCTTTAAAGATATTAGCCGATATGGTTCCAAGAGACCCCCTTATTAAAACAACACGTCTTTTCAGAGGACAATGCATTGAATATAGGATCATGAAAGTTTAGATTAGGTAAAGAAGAGATGTTACCACATAATCCATTTATTGTTATCTGGGTGAAGCGGTGTTAACTGACATTGCTTCTTGCCTTGAAGACTTTTTCTTCATCTGAGGTTGCTTGATGTCTGCACGTTTCAGTATGCTTTTGTCTTTTGTGCTCCCAGAGAATCTTTGAACAGTCATCTTAACCTACCCCTTTACAATTGAGTTGGATTCTAATGACTTGAGTAACTATCCCTTAACATTTCAGACCCACAATTTCAGACAGTCCATAAGGAGCCTTCTGAACGGGTTAAATGAATAGAGATATTACTAAGTTAGTATAATCCATTCAGAGATTGAGTTAGGTTTGGTGCATAGAGTGTTAACTATCTTAACATTGTTGACCCATAGTTTCAGTGAGTTTATTTTGAACTTTCTGAACAGGTTCAGACAATGGAGATGTTATCACACTATGTCCTTTTAGATGATGTTTCTTAGATGGTATTCTTAAAACCTGTTTCCTGAAACATTCAAACTAGAAGTACCTTTCAGTAGCACCTGGTTGTAATTTGTCTAATTATTTAAATTAAGTATTTTAGAATTACAGATAACATTTCATCAAATTTAAAAATTATCTTATTAGGTTGATTAAATTTATCTTTTAGAAATACAATTTGTTAATCAATTAAAAAAGAATTATGTTCTTAATTATGCACAGATATTAACACAAAGGAATCAAAATAGAGAGACTTCAAACAAAATAGAATTTCAATATCATTAAAAAATATAAACACAAAGACATAGAAACAAAGACTCTGAAACAGGACACACGTATATCATTGATCATTAGATTGGTTCTCATCAGCCTTTTCCTTTTCAGCCGTAAGCTTTTGAAGCTCTTTTTCTGCAGCTCTCAATTTCTTTGTCAGCCGAATTACCCTATCATTTACCTTCTTCAGATTATTTGCACCCAATGCCATCATTTTCCTTTTACGAGACTTCAAGTTGGTATCTTCGGTTCCTTCTTCAATGCGTGGAGCAAAAAAGAGGAGGAATGACCACTTGATTCTCAGGAGCTTCTTCTCTTTCTATGAGAGTCCGGTCTAACTCAGCATATTCAGCCGGAGTAAAGAAGTCAGGAGATGGTTGGTCAAGGAGACTTTCCATAGGAAATCCCTTGTGCAATAGAATTTTCATAATCAAGGTGTTGTGAAGATAGAGGTCCTCATTTCCCATCTCATCTCTGAACATCATCTGATACAACAGTACCCATGGGAGATTAATTTTCTTCTTTGTCATCAAGAGTCCCAATACGAACCTCTCCATCATACTTAAAGTCAAGTTATTTCTACCTCTGGGAAGAATGCAACAGTTTAATACAGCAAGGAGGGCTCTGGGTGTGCTCAGAAGTTGAGAAGGTCTGAAAGGGGCAATCCTTCGTCTTCCAAATAGATGTTGGTCAAGAACGAATGTTCCACCATGAAGAGATTCCCATCTTTGGAAGTATTGTTCTCCGCTGTCAGGAACACCTATAACTTCAGCAATAAGTTTGGTGTCCACAGACAGTGATTTTCCCATCACCTTTGTCTCAATCCCGGTTCTATTGGGTTCAGATATGATCTTGATGTTGTCCCAAAAATCCGTTACACTCTTCTTATGCCAGGAGGAGGAAATGTTGTTGAAGTATGGAGTCCATCCAACGGCATTGAAGTACTCAGATATCTTGTAGTCTGCTTCATCAAAGTCAGAAAGGTTAACCGCCTTACAGGGTATGATCCTGTCATCAAACACGGAAGGGTTTGAGTTGCTTGATGATGCAGACGCGTTTGCCATTGATTTCTATGAATCAAATGATCTTTCTGAGATGAAGATACTTGAGGAGATTTGATCTTTTTAAGGAAAGGATTGAGTAAAGTGTGTTTTCCATGTTGATCATCCAATCCTTTTAAATAGATAGCCAAGCAAGCTTCAAGCATTGATGAGAGACGGTTATGTGTACTGAACCGGTGTGAGGAGTAGTGCATCGTGTCCATTGAGAGAAACCGGTTGATGATTCAATGATTCACATCATGCCGTTTCATATTTTCGAAAACAGTTATGACTAACACACACGACTCTTCATTTACTTAATTTAAAATGAGACACGGTTATTACTACACTAAGCATGTGTGACTCTTCAACACATATATTTAAATAAGTAAAGCATACATAAAATGAATCATATATTTCACACAGTAAACATAGTAAAACACATAGCACGCAGTGATTTATTTTAACACAATTTAAAAGCATGAAACAATTATATCATGTAATCATATTTTTAACAATTTCAATAAAACAAATCATGCAATAGATTAATAGCTATATTAAAATTATAACTTAAATATAGATAGGAAAGGTGTTACCAGTTTGTGATCTAGAGATAGATTCACTTTCCTTTTCTGTTGCGTCCTGTGCTTTAGCTTTATGAATAATGAGTATTGGAAAAATGATTTTCCTATTCTCATTATCATTCTTCAGAGTTGCTTCAGCCTGGTGAGATTTCCATCTTCTGAGGATCTACTCCTTCTGCATTTGTTAGATGCTCAACCCGAAGGTGAGCTCTGATACCAATTGTTAGGACCACAGGCAACACTAGAAGGGGGGTTGAATAGTGTTTTAGACATTTTAAGACAATTTTGGAAATCTTTAAAATAAACAATCACGCTAAGTGATCATTGTACAAAACCAATCTTAAGATCAGAGTTATTTTAAGAACATGCGGAATATATGAAAGATTTGGATTAAAAACTTTCTCTTACACTTAAGATTGTTTTGATTTTAAACGAACTTCTCTTAGTGTCTTCTGAAGAATATTACTAAGAGTACCTTCAGAACTATTTCTAAAATACTTTAGATGATCAGAGACCATCTATATCATGTGTCTGAACTGAGTTCCTGTTGGGCTCACTTCAGACAGGTATTTCAGACATCCCTATGAACATATTCTTCTATAATACTTCAACCTACACTAGAGACGTTTTAACGTTATATTTGTATGAAAACTTGTTTTATTGAAATCGTTGTGTTAAGATTATTATGAAAAATACTTTTCAATCCCCATCGTAAATGTAACGACTGTAAATAAAAGAGATTAAGGGAAAGAGAACTTAGACACAAAATTTATCCTGGTTCACCCACAAACCCTGTGAGCTACATCCAGTCCTAGTAGCAAACCACCACTAGCTTTTAATAACAACAACACATATGTGCCACTCCGAATCCCCCAGACCCTTGCAGCCACATATATGTTCCACTATCTGAAACCACAGATACACATGTTAACCTCTCCAGGCCAACACAACAAGTATTCTTTTCTATCAAGCCTCTCCAGGCTCTACCACGAGTATTCTTTCTTCCACCAAGCCTCTCCAGGCTCTCAGACACTTAACTAAGTGTTGAGTATTACTACTCAATCTAAGCTAGATGTTCGCTAGAACCTCTCAACTCAGATTCTTCTTCTACATAGTGATTACTGAGTACTACTCAGGATACAATCATTACAAACTAAATACAAGGATAGACAGTGATACAAGTGTTTGAATTTAAGTACAATCCCTGTCTTTTCTATGAGGAATACATCCTCTGAGAGTAGGCTAACTAAGATATGAAATTAAGCTCCAGCCTTATTCTCCAACCATTGGTTTCCATGGGCTACATTCTCACCCGTATCATTGGAATACCAAGGTATCTTCAAAGCTTCAAACCGTACCCGGTTTGATAGTCATTTGTACAGCATGATTGCCTTCCCGACAACCAACTCACTTGATCAACAGACCAACTGTACAATCTAACTAACTGACCAGCTGATCAGTAGCCCGATTGAGAATTCACTCTCTGATCAATTGTTGTTGACTTTTTCATGATGTATTTAAGCTCAAGTCAACTCTTGTTAACTGTAAGACACTCAACCTAGTTAACAATTTTCATCCTGATTGATTTCAAGAACCTTCTTGAAAACAATCCCAATTGATCTATCTTGGTTGCGACAGTAACTGCATGGTTGTTTCCAACAACCTGATTGATCTTCCACCCAATCAGCTTGGTTGTGCACTGAAACCACTGGTTGGACCGACCAACTTGATTGCAACAGCAGCTGCAGGTCGGCAGCATGGTTAATATGCTCAGCATGCCAACATCTTCAAATTCAATCTTGAGGCTATTTATATGTTCTGTTTGAATATAGCCGTTGAAGATGATTCATAATACCGTTGAGCTTTTGATGATGTGGCTCATATAGCCGTTGTGTAATAGCTTCTCAAACGGTTGCTTCTCCTTAAGCATATTTAGTGTTCAGAATACTCCCGTTTTGACACTTCTGTTGATGAGCTCTGTTTTGAGAGATGTGATGATTATGTGTATCTTGTCTCATGAATTCTTCTGCTTTCTTGCATCTGTTTTATCCAGCTTGCATCTGCTTGCTCCAGCTTGCATTATCTTGCATCTGCTTGCATCTGCTTTATCCAGCTTGCATTATCTTGCATCTGCTTGCATCTGCTTGCATCTGCTTTATCCAGCTTTCCTCTGATTTTCTTGAGAGTGTGTATCCGTTGAATTTGCCCTTTTTGCTTATTCTGCATATACTCCTTTTTCATTTGCTCCTGACACCATTACTTCTTTGAATGAGATGTCTTGACCAATAGTCGTTGTTTGCAGATTCCTCTTTTGAGATTTAGATAAAGATATTGAATTGAATATATTTTATTCAAACATCTTCCTTGTTGCTTCTGCTTAGTCTCCTGAGCTTTTCTTCTGCTTTGTTCCAGATTGCACAAATGAAGAAATGTCTCATTGAAATACTATCGTTTAGAGACAGAAAATAGTCTTCTTTTAATCCGTTGTGAGACACGCTTCTTGAAAGTTCTGACATAGTACAACGTTGGTGCTGCAGTAAAGCTGCTACTGTTGTTTTCTGCGAATGCTGCGTTGCAGAGATTTCCTCAGTGGTGTATGAAGTTCAAGCGCACCGGGAAAGGTCTCTGTGTTTGTTGCCACAAATGTGTTTCAAAACGTACGAGCAGCAGAGACTTAGAAAAGTCTTCACGCAAGGTTTCAGCAAAGATGCCACGTCATTACTAAAGCTTCAGACAGCTTCCAAACTTCAGACGGGTTCCAGTCTTCAGACAGGTTCCAGTCTTCAGACGGGTTCGAGTCTTCAGACGGGCTTGGCTCTTCAGACAGCTTCGTTTGCTTCAGACATGTTGCGTACTTCAGACAGCTTCAATGCTTCAGATAGCTTCAATACTTCAGACGGGTTGTGTCCTTCAGACAACTTCAATTCTTCATACTGGTTGAAACTTCAGAAGCCTTCTTCCTTATGATAATAGAATTGTAGCTTCATTCTTCTTTGTATCTTCTTCTTCTTGTATCTCTTCTTCGTTTCTTCAGTTCATTGTTGTTCTTCAGACAGATGTATATTTGAATCTGTACTTCTTCAAATCTTTTGCCTTCAGTTCTTCAGATAGTATTCTTGGTCTTCAATTCTTCAGATAGTCTTCAGGTCTTCACTTCTTCAGACAGTCTTCAAGTCTTCACTTCTTCAGATAGTCTTCAAGTCTTCACTTCTATTCTTCAGTTGCTTCAACTCTGTTAAGGATTAATCTTCTTCAGATTCTGCACTCTTGTTCTTCTGATTCTGATCTTCTGATTCTGATTACAAAATCTTCTTCTTCTTCTAAAGAGTATTTCATCCTGAAACATAATTAACAAACAAATACCTTTCTCAGTAGAACCTGTTTATATAATCTAATTGGTTCTTTATATAATCTTATTTGTTCTTTATATAATCTTATATAATCTTATTTGTTCTTTATATAATCTTATATAATCTTATTTGTTAATCATTAAAACTAAAAGATGTTATGTCATATAATCATGTTTAATTACTTAAACAGATTTATAGACTTCACAAAAAGAAGGATGGGATGCTTATCATTTTGTTAAGCTACAAGGCTGGGGAGATTTTTTGCTTGTTAAGGAACCCATATATCCAAGACTGGTCAAGGCATTTTATGCCTCATCCAGTGAATACAGAAGTGATGGAAGCTCACTAGTTATGGATATTAAGGGTTCAACAATGGTCATAAAAGCAGAATCTATAGAAGAAGCTCTGGGATTTCCCCATTGCCCAAACCAGCTGTATGAGGACACTTAGTATGCCTCAGCTGGAACTACTAGAGAAGAAGTGATCCAGAAGGTCGTAAGTGCATATGGCAGCAAGCTTGTCTCCAGTAAGCTGACTCCCATTTGCAGAATCTTCCATAAGATATGCTGCTATACACTCATTCCCAGAGCTGGAATCTTTGAAAGAGTCACTGATCAAGACTTACTTGTCTTGTATCATCTTCTGAAAGGTGAACCCATATCATTCTAAGAACAATGATATCTGCTGCTAACCCTCTTAGATCCTATGCCTGCCTGCTGATAAGTGTAAAATTAGCGTTATTTTCATATAGTTTTTATTACACTTATCAAGGTTAAAATAATAATTTATGCCCCAAAATATCCCTTTTTATTAATATTTACAATATTTGTAATTATTTGGTTCAAATTTGAATATGATGCTATTTTGAATAGAAATCTGTTATTTTATGCAGATTTACAGGAGATTTCGAATGAGAGAGAAAATAACATCAGAAAGGAAGTTGTTGCAGATTCAGAATTCAAATAAAGAGGAGATAATCAGAGAATCTTGCAGATAACCTCTTTAATTCAAATTCAAATTAAATAAATACAAAAATAATTCGGATAAAAGGGATAGAGGAAAACCAGATAAAATCAGAAAGAGATCCAGAGGTTAGATCCACAATTTAAGGAAAGCTGCAGCGTGTAACACGCTCCACACGCGCTCAGTGCACGTGGAGCGCATTCCAACCAGGCTTCACACGCGCTAAGCACGCATGAACCGCACCTCCTGATTAATGAAGCCTCTCAGTGACGTCAATTAATGAAAGGGGAGCTCCTGATTGGATAAGCTTCACACAAGTGACGTCAATTAATGAAAAGGCAGCTTCTGATTGGACAAGCTTCACACAAGTGACATCACAACTTGATCTCTTAAGGTTTTCCAACTCTATAAATAGAGCCCTTTGCATAGGTCACAGGCAGGTCCTCGGGACCTAAAACAGAGATACACATAGAGAGAGAGTAGTATAGGATTGAGAAAGGTGACAAATTTCTCAGTGTTTTGTAATGGCTACTATTTGTAGCTAAACTCTGCAGTAGGATTTGATGTAGTAGATTCAATCCCCTTGTGTATAAGAATTCTTTTCTTTTTATTTATGATTATATGCTTGTAATTTATCGGTATCTTTATGCTGTTTGTAATGCATCACCTCCGCGCGTGCGCCGGGGTGGTAGGCTAGTGTTGTGGATACAAAAAGTGGAACTCCGGCTAGTATCAGAGGTAGGTGAGCATGGAGCTGTTCATGAAGCTTATTCTCGGATTGCTAAAGATACTCGGTTTAGTCATATCGTAGTATAAGGATTGTATTCTAACGATTGGAGGTTCAGTGAGTGACACACCCCTATATAAGTGCCTTATATGAAAGTATGGCTAAATCGATAGCGCTGATTGCAAAATACAGGGAATGTTTGGGGTCGCCAAATGCCACTTTGAATGCCTGTAGAGAATAGCTTTTGGCGTTTATTTATGATGTTATAGGGGAATTTGCGGGTACGATAATTACCAGGCATGCCTTATAATTATTGTAAATAAACAATGCTAAGGTGATTACAAGTACGATCGTAAATAGAGGAAAGGATTCGCGTACACAAGGGCGGAGATGAAACGAAGTCAAATCCTAGTCCAAACCACTATTCTCCTCACGTTATCTTTGTCTTTATTTTATTTTATTATTACTCACAATCAAACCCTTTTTAATAACTGTGTATTGGAAGTACAATCACTATCAATATATAAATTACAACCGCTCCCTGTGGATACGATATCTTACTCTAAAACTACTGGACTACTGGTAAACTTGTCAGGAAATCCATCAAGTTTTTGGCGCTGTTGCCGGAGAGCGGTGTCTCAATTTGTATAATTTTAGTTGATTGTATTTTCAATGGTTTCAAAATTTTCAAAAAAAATATATTTTTAAATTTTAAATTTTGTTTTAATTTTGTTTTCTTTTTTATTTTATTTTCGTATTTTATTTTTTTTTAAAAAATTTGAAAATTGAAATTTGAATTGATCTTATCTTATCTTCAGTGCTTATCTTGTTTGAATTCTTTAGGATTTTAGGATAAGTGAATATCATCTTTCAAATTCAAATTTGTTCTTTTAGGATTTTATTTTATTTATTATTTTCATTTTTTTTATTTTCATTTTTTTTAAAAAATTATTATTATTTTGTTCCTCTTTCCTGAACTAACAATTGTTTGAGTTTCTTGGATAGTGCTCTTGTGAAGACAAGTATCTCAAATCAATTGATAGAAGGGACATCTAGAAGAAACAAAAGGAGAGAAGGGAAAAAGGGCAAAGAGACAATCTCAACACTCTCTGTTCAACCATCCCCAAGTGAAGTAACTTTTCCAATTACAATAATTATTCTAACAATTTTTCACAGGATTGGAGAAGTTACCAGAATCAAAATTTTGGGTGGCAACAAGATGGTGTTCCATCCTATAAGCAAACTGTTGAAGCTGAACTCAGGGCAGACACTGCAATACATAACACATGTTCAAGAATTGAGGAGAAGCTCGATAGACTCATACAAGATATGAATGACATTCAGAAGGAAAGAGAAGAAGCAAGAAAAAAATGATGCTTTGATAGCACAGCTAGCAGAGCAAAGGGAGTTAAGGCTTCAAAAGGAAATTGAAGAAGCACAAGAAAGAGAAGCTGAAAAAAGAAAATCAGAAGAAGTGGATGAAGAAGAGGGAGAAGAAGAAAAGGAAGAGTTCACACATGCACTACAAGTCAGAGATTTGCCATATCCAAAAAATCCCTCCTTGAAAGATCTACACATGCTATTTGCAAGCTTCATGAATAGTATCAACTGTGTGCAAATTACCAGCCCAATGTTGGAGGCCATGGAGCAAAGGCCTGCCGAGTTCATGTTGGAAATTCTCAACAAGAAGGGAGAGTTTCCCGATGCAACAGTTGAACAGATAGCAGAAGCAAGAACCAACCATCAGTCAGAACAAATTTCAGCAAATTCACTTCCCAAACCTGAAGAGCAGTGTGATGACATTGTTCAGCTAAAAGGGGAGGAAATCAATAACAATCTGACTGATGAAGAAGTAGAAGAAGAAAAATGGGAGGATGAAACAGAAAAGATTGTGCTTAAAGAAGAGATTGAATGTGAAGGGGAGAAAGAGAACAACATAGATGAGGGTGTACAAGATGAAAAAAATCAAGAGAAAGAGAAAAAGATTGAACAGGGAGATGATGAATCCAAGACCAAAGAAGGAAGGGAGGATATATCAAGACCAAAGACCGTGCCTTATCCAACCAGTCCTGCAAAGGAAGATCAAGAAAGGTATGGTACAAGTAATAATCCTTCCAGGCCTCCCAAAAGAAAGGCATGCAAGCACACTGACCAGAACAAGGCAGGGAGAAGGAAAGTCATGCTAGAATCAAACTCAGAGCCTAGAGCCAGATTGAAGATCAAGTGGTCAGGAGTGTTTCATATCAAGGACCCCTGCAAGGCAAAGAATTTGAGAGCAACCAATGGTGAATCATCAGGGCTTCAAGAGAAAAAGACTCATGCACCTGAGAGCAAGAAAATAAAGAAAAGAAGAGTCAAGCCAAGGGAGTCAGAGGCATGTTCTAACTCCAAAAAGAAGCCCAAATGCTTAAAGACATTTCACATTACAGGTTGCTCCAAGGCAATGTTATGGGGAGGCTTATGTTCCAAAGAAAGGAAGGGTGCAGCTCAAGCTCACCAAAAGATTTCAGTATCAGCCACCCTAACAGAGCAGGCGTCGTGCTATAAGACGTTAAACAAGCGCTTCCTGGGAGGCAACCCAGAGATTTTTAAGTTTTTAGTTTGTTTTCTTTTGTTTTTTTTAGTAATTAGGATCTTTCATTTTTTTAGGATTTAGGAAATTTTCAAAATTAATTGGAATAAGTTTGTGGAAGACAAAATATTTTTTAAAAAAAAAAACAATAGGGAGTAGCAGAAAACGTGACTGAAAATTGCAAATTCTCATTCTGCTTTCTGCGCTTCAATTGTGCTAAGCGCAGGAGAAGCGCACAATTGCAATTTTAGTCACTGTAATCTGCGCTTCACCTGCGCAGGTGAAGCATAGCAGTACAAAATTTTAAAAATCTTCTATTTTCTCATGTACTATTTCTCTACTTCCTAAGCTTTCTTTTCACTTTTTCCACTAACAAACTTCAATCAATTTTGAAACCTTCATATTTCATGCATATTTTTTTTTATTTATTTATTTTTACCAATTGCAATCTTCATCTATTATGTTTGCACTTTAGGATAGCAACTTTAAGATTATGAATATTATTGATTATTTGCTATCTTTAATGTGTTTCTGGCTGTGTGGAGCATGAAGAACAATGTGCTTGATTGGAATACTCTTTGTTTTGTGAGTTGTTAAATTTGAAACTGTTGTGCTCTATCTTTTTCAAAAATTTTAAACTCTCACTTTCCATGGATTGATTGAATACTTGTAAAACAAATTAGTATATTCTGTTTTAGGAAGGCATTACCAAGTGAAGTGAAATTTTTGTGAATAGAGTAATTCTTTATGCACGCAAATTGGTTAATGATAGGCTTCCATGTTCTTCATGAATTGATGTTTGCAATAAGGTATCATTGAAATTAATTTGTTTTTAGCAACTAATTGTTGTTATTTACCTTTTCAGATACCGGGACTAAATTGCTAGTCTTTCCCGTGGCTTTAGCTCACGAGGAGAAGACATGAAGAAAAGGATCATAGAATATGATCCCATGAGATTCAAGAGTACGCGGGCTGCTGCAAGACCCATAACCAGGCACGCTGTTTGAAGAGTTCCGGATATTCTAGCAGTGGCCTGGGGACAGGCCTATTCTTCCAGGAGGGAGGTGAAGCAGCAACAGCTGGAGAATATGATAAGGACCCACAGGATACAGAGGATGAAGATTGACATTGGTGTTTTTCTTTCTTTTAGTTCTTTTATTCTCTTTTATTTTATAGGATTAAATTTTTTTAATTAGGATTTTTTAGGATTTTTAAAAATTTTTAGGACCTAGGAATTAGGAAAATAAGGAAAATGTTTTTCAAAATTTCTGAAATTGGGTAGTTTAACTAACCAGATTAGGAAAGAAAAGAGGTCCTTTGATTAATCTCATAATCAATTAGGATTAGGATACTTCACATGAGAATCTATCAGGGTAGTTAATTAAAACCAATAAATATTTTATCAAGGAATTTAGCCAAGTAACCGGTGAGTTGAGAGCCCAAATAGTAAATTTAGAGTTTTTCACCGTTGTCTGTCAATTTTTATTGGTTGAGTTTTTAGATCTTTTGCTATTTGTGGTAAATATGGAAGTGAGAAAGGCAAAAATTTGTTTTTAACATATCTGCCCAGAGCCAAAAAGCCAACCTTGGTACAATTTTTCCAATTTTTGAATACCCATTTTGAGCCTAAATTGATTATTCTTGTTCACCCAAGCCAAAACAAATATATATCCTGTCCCTCACACATTTGGGATAGAGTGCAAGGTGGTAAGTAGAAAAATAATGGGAAGAAAAGGTTGAAATTCCAAGAAGCAGGTATAGAAAAACAAAAAGAAAAAGAAGAATACTCCCCCAAAAATCAAAAAGAAAAAGTGAATAAATTGAATAAGTTGGGCGGAGTGCATCTTCAAACAAGGAAAGAGGCCTGCAAGGAAAAGAAATAAATCAAGAAAAAATGGTGGAAGGAGAGAAAATCAAAAGCAACATCCAAAGATGCTCTCTATTCTAGATGTTTATTGTTTATCCAAGAAAAACCATAAATTCTTGATAACCCAGCTTCATTACAACCTTGAAAAGACCTTTTGATCCATACTAACCATGAACATGCTTAGGAACTAGAAACGACTATCAATCTTAGTTGTTCAGCTGTGGTGAAATTATTGAGGGAAACAGTACCCGTAAGCATGAGTGAAATTCCTTGGTATTTTGTTTATTGCTTTAATTACTACTCCTGAGAAAATTCAAATTGATGTTTGTGTTCCAATTTTGGTTGAGCTATGGTAATATCACTTGATCTTAACTTTTTCTAAAATGAAAAGTGACTTCTGCCTAATAAAGAGTTAACAAAAAAACAATTTCCTTATAGTTATTTTGAGAATTAATAATCAAGGGTGTTTTGAAATTTGACTGCAAAGGTGTCTTGCTTGAGGACAAGCAAGAAATTAAGTTGGGGGGGGGGTATTTGATAAGTGTAAAATTAGCGTTATTTTCATATAGTTTTTATTACACTTATCAAGGTTAAAATAATAATTTATGCCCCAAAATATCCCTTTTTATTAATATTTACAATATTTGTAATTATTTGGTTCAAATTTGAATATGATGCTATTTTGAATAGAAATCTGTTATTTTATGCAGATTTACAAGAGATTTGGAATGAGATAGAAAATAGCATCAGAAAGGAAGTTGTTGCAGATTCAGAATTCAAATAAAGAGAAGATAATCAGAGAATCTTGCAGATAACCTCTTTAATTCAAATTCAAGTTAAATAAATACAAAAATAATTCGGATAAAAGGGATAGAGGAAAATCTGATAAAATCAGAAAGATATCCAGAGGTTAGATCCACAATTTAAGGAAAGCTGCAGCGTGTAACATGCTCCACACGCGCTCAGCGCACGTGGAGCGCATTTCAGCCAGGCTTCACACGCGCTAAGCGCGCATGAAGCGCACCTCCTGATTAATGAAGCCTCGTAGTGACGTCAATTAATGAAAGGGGAGCTCCTGATTGGATAAGCTTCACACAAGTGACGTCAATTAATGAAAAGGCAGCTTCTGATTGGACAAGCTTCACGCAAGTGACATCACAGCCTGATCTCTTAAGGTTTTCCAACTCTATAAATAGAGCCCTTTGCATAGGTCACAGGCAGGTCCTCGGGACCCGAAACAGAGATACACATAGAGAGAGAGTAGTATAGGATTGAGAAAGGTGACAGGTTTCTCAGTGGTTTGTAATGGCTACTATTTGTAGCTAAACTCTCCAGTAGGATTTGATGTAGTAGATTCTATCCCCTTGTGTATAAGAATTATTTTCTTTTTATTTATGATTCTATGCTTGTAATTTATCGGTATCTTTATGCTGTTTGTAATGCATCACCTCCGCGCGTGTGCCGGGGTGGTAGGCTAGTGCTGTGGATACAAAAAGTGGAACTCCGGCTAGTATCAGAGGTAGGTGAGCATGGAGCTGTTCATGAAGCTTATTATCGGATTTCTAAAGATACTCGGTTTAGTCATATCGTAGTATAAGGATTGTATTCTAACGATTGGAGGTTCAGTGAGTGACACACCCCTCCATAGGTGCCTTATATGAAAGTATGGCTAAATCGATAGCGCTGATTGCAAAATATGGGGAATGTTCGGGGTCGCCAAATGCCACTTTGAATGCCTGTATAGAATAGCTTTTGGCGTTTATTTATGATGTTATAGGGGAATTTGCGAGTACGATAATTACCAGGCATGCCTTATAATTATTGTAAATAAACAATGCTAAGGTGATTACAAGTACGATCGTAAATAGAGGAAAGGATTCGCGTACACAAAGGGGGAGATGAAACAAAGTCAAATCCTAGTCCAAACCACTATTTTTCTCACGTTATCTTTGTCTTTATTTTATTTTATTATTACTCACAATCAAACCCTTTTTAATAACTTTGTATTGGAAGGACAATCACTATCAATATATAAATTACAACCGCTCCTTGTGGATGCGATATCTTACTTACTCTAAAACTATTGGACTACTGGTAAACTTGCCAGGAAATCCATCACTGCCTTATGGAATGCTACTCACCATTCTCTTCAAACATCATCATGTCTTTTTGGAGAATGAGGAAGAATATGAAGACATCACCTACTTTGATAGAAGCAACATTAGGAAGATGCACATCAACATTCCTGACATCTCTCAATATATGAGAAATGATTCTGAAGAAGAAGAAGAAGAGGAAAGTGATCAAGATGAGCTTGCTGCTCCTCGATCAAAGAATCAGAAAACCTACGTCCAAACATTCAGTAGAAAGAGAAAAAGAAGTCAAGAGGATACTTCTTTATCAACAGAAGAAAGTATGGAATTAGAAAAGCATACAAGTAGTGTTTCTGAATCTGCTGTCTCTCCAAACTTAGAGGTACCTAGCTCCTTTAGTTGTGAGGAAGAAGAGCCAAGCAACAACATCCATGAGGTACCTTCTCCATAAGAAACACCTCTGGATAATGTTGTTCCAGAAGAAAAGCACATAGAAACATCTTCTGCAAACTTGGGTTCCCCAAATCTGGCTGAGCATCAAGCTGATCCCCCAAGAAACTTTGAAGTCTCCATTGAAGATGGAATGACGGCTAATGCTCTAGCTATGTTAGCTCAAAACTACACCGAACATTCATCTCATGAAATTCCCACACCCATTCTACATTCATCCCCTGCTGCCTCAGAAGGAAGGAAGTCTCAAGACATGTCTCCTCCTAGAACCATTGAACTGAACCTATCTCCAGAAGATGCTGAAGATCCCAAGGGAGAAGTTCAATCTGTTCCATCTATTGGAACCTTTGGCACTGATCTGGTAAATCAGTTTTTGGCAACTCCAATTTTGGATTCCACTATTCCTCATTCTGCTCCTCTTATAGACAGCATTCCTGCCATATCTGCTAATTTATCTTCAATGAACACCTTTCTTCAATAGTTGATCTCAGAAAGGAATCACCCTCCATCTTCTGCACAAACTGCACAACCTCAGGGAGCTGAAACTGTTCCACCTCACCCCTCAGCTACTCTTCCTTCAAGCTCCATTGATAAACATGTCTTAAAGATGAAGGCTGACATCAAGAAGCTATTCTCCAATGTCAACATTCTCCAAAACTCTGTGAATGAGATGATCGAGATATTCACTCAACACCAGTTTTGGTTCAACATCTATGTGCTTCCCATAATTGCTCCTCAGGCTCCTCAGATGCCTTTTGCACCCTTCCAGCCACCTCAGAATATCTTGCAGCCAACTACTTCTTCATCATCTGACCATTCTTCTCCATCCAAATAGAAAGATGATGATTCTACTTCTTCTCACATGCCACTGCCTCTTTTTGATTGATGCCAAAGGGGGAGAAGTAGGATAGTAGGATACTAGGCTGACTTTTGTATTAGGCTGGTTTCTGTTTTTATGTATTAAACTGATCTATGTGGCCATAACTGCTATGAATGATTGTAGCTTAATCAATCTTTTGATTAAATGAAAACTGATCAGTATTTTGATGCATATTCTTCTTGATGGATATTATATCTTCTGCATAATCAAAGAATTAATCATAGCATAAATTAAGGGGGAGTTTTTTGATTAAAAATAAGAATAATACAAACTGAAATTTAAAACGTTGTCATCATCAAAAAGGGGGAGATTGTAAGGATCAAAATCCCCTATGAAGGTTTTAATAATAACAACCTCTCTAATTTCAGTAGGTATAAATTCTGATTTGATGAACTAATGATTTCACTTGAGCATGTGTTAAGAAAGTACAGATTCAAAGAGCCTTCAGAAGATACCAATTATGAAAATCCAAGAACAAAAGAAACTAAGCCTGCATTTCTTCTATAAAGCATGACAGAAGAAATAGGTTACTTAAAAAACATTGAAAGAAAGAAACAAAGCAGTTGAGAAGAAATAACAGTAACAGTAACATCTTTTGGAAGAAATATAGCTTCTGCAGAAGAAACAAAACTCTATCAGAAGAAGCAAGTTGTTCATTATAACAGATTGAGTAACCTGGCCCTTCTAAATGAAGAAAACTTTCTCAGAAGAAAGAATTAGAAGGAAGTTATAATATTAGAAGGAAGATTCACTATTAAATACTCTGCAGAAGAAAGCATCATTAGAGAACCCCAGTTTATTCTTTTGCAGAATAACAGAAGTCTATTTCTTCATTTAATAAAATTTAATTTAATCCTCTGCATAAATATAATATACATATCGCAGAAGGAATGAATTCCAGTCAAGGAAAGAGCTCCAGAAGAATCATTACAGACAAATAACAGTTGTTCTTAACTGTCACAGCCTGCAGCATGAAGTGATTCAGTCTGTCCTTGATAGTGATAGCTCCTTTCTCACAACTGGAGATGAGACAGCTGTTCCAAGGATGTCCAACGGCTACATCTTCAAACTTGGCTCTAAAAGAAGCTCATTTATTCACAAAAGAATAAGACAGACAGTCCAGAAAAAGCATCAGATTGCATAATTACAATCCTACCTTCTGGAAAAATTCTCTCTCTCATAATTCTCAGATATATTGCTCCTATCAATTAAAGAAAGAGAGAGGTGGCTCAATACCTTCTGTTGTGCACTGAAAATTGTCATTTTGAGCCTTGTAATTTAAATTTCTACTGCACTAATTCTTCTGTTAGTATTTCAAGAGGACAAAGGGTGTTTGAACCTCTTGGAAAAGCATTAGTATTTGTAAGTGGATAGTTCCACAGTCTTGTAGTAAAGAGAATAGCTTACAGGAAGATTTCTGTAGCTATTTGCTGTCTGTTCCTTCTGCAGAAGTAACTGCAGTAAGTAGGAAGCCTTTAGTGGCTGAAAAGGTTGTCTGTTGGTGAGCCTGAAGAGGCTGCAGAAAAATACTAGTGGTAAGTGTACCCAAGTGCTTGTAACAGTTGAGATTGAGTAAGAAAATCCTACTAGGTGTAGGGACTGGATGTAGCCTCAGGTTGGAAGAGGTGAACCAGTATAAAATCTGTGAGTGCAAATCTTCTTACCCTTATTGCTCTTTATATTTCTATATCTGCATCTACATAAAAAACTATTTGAAAAGAAACTAATACCTAAGTAAGTTTTCCTTGTGAAAAAGTTTCTATACAAAAATTATATCTTCTTCATATTGCATCACTAATAACTTTCTTCTTCTAAGTAAAACTTTTAATACAAGCCAAGAATATCTTGAGCAGATTAAGTATTAAAAGTAAACTTACAGAAAAATTTAAATAGATCACAATTCAACCCCCCTTCTTATGATTGAATGTTCAACTTCACATATCATCCTCCTCCCATTCTACCTCTCCTTATCCTTCTTATTTCCTCCACCCCTCTCCCTTCTCCTCCTCCTCATCATTCTCCTCTTCTAACACTAGCAGGTTTTGTTTTTCTTCTCTTTCAATTCACCTTTCCCGCCGTCCTCCCCCACCC
Source organism: Sesbania bispinosa (assembly GCA_026901365.1). Classification (NCBI taxonomy): domain Eukaryota; kingdom Viridiplantae; phylum Streptophyta; class Magnoliopsida; order Fabales; family Fabaceae; genus Sesbania; species Sesbania bispinosa. The sequence continues at coordinate 247,914 of QLOH01000771.1, read as the reverse complement.
CATCTTCCTCCACCCCTCTCCCTCCTCCTCCTCCTCCTGCCCCCCTCCTCCTTCTTTCTCCACATCAAATAGCTTATGGAATGTGTGATTGTTAAAATCAACCATAAAAAAGCCACATGTCACTATAAGGATGATTTTGAAAAAAAATTGGGAGGACTCTTTAAATATTTTTAAAGGGATTAAAAGCCCAACTCATTAATTTAATATATAGGTACAAAAAAATATATTTTATCCTAACTTATGGTGGCTAGAAGAAAGGGCGTGGCGAGACGGCGACAGAGACATGGTGGCTCTGGGAGGGCCTCATCTCTATCTCTCTCTTTACTGATCCCTTCATTTGTGCAATTTAATTATGGTTCAAAAAATCCTAAAACTTCTCTCTCGCTCTCTCTTTTTATTATTTCCATGTCCTGTAAATTAACAAATTAATCATCTATATTTAAATATAAATCAATATAATTTATGTATTTAGGTGACTTCTTATTATTTTCGTTTTAAAACAATTAAGATTGCCTTTTTCAGATAATAATATAAATTGACATGCACGATTTAATTTTGCTTAACTTACACAAATTGTTATAAATTGTCTAGCGGAAGGAAAGACATGCATAAGAGTGCACAATCATAAAATGACATGTATGCTCACTCTATGCTCATGCACAATGACTCTTCCTAAGGATCATGATTTGGAACTCCGTACAATGGGCTCACCTCATCAATCCCCCTAGTTGTTACCAATGATGGCCCTACCGTTAAAGCCCTCTTGGCCGATAGGTTGTACAGTTAAACACCCCTCTTGGGCCCGTGCAAAGACATTCGCTCCCCGTCATCGTCACCCACCTCTTTTGGGCTAGATGACTAGAATTGAAAAAAAAACACTCCCTCTTGGAGTCATGCATCGAATGTTTGCACCCCCTCGATGGGCCCGTGCAAGACACCCGCTCCCCGTCATCGTCACTCACCTCTTATGGGCTAGACGACTGATGAGTTTCTGACAAGCGAAACAAAAATCCAGTAGTATAATAGTAAGAGAGTTATCGTATCCACAGGGAACGATCAATCCGTGTATAGTTGTGATCTATTTATCAAAAGAACAAAACGAGTTTATGAGAATATTGTTGTGTGCAAAACGTAAATAGCAAATTAATAATCAATTGAATTAGAAAGGAAGTGTTAGAGACACTTTATTGGATTTGGATTGAACTTCATCTCATCGCACCCCTCATGTATGTTGAGACTACCTATTATTTATAGGCTTTGAACTACAACACTGTAGACAAACTATATTGCTAAGACCCCGAGTTACCAGCAACCTCACACACTCAAAGGTATTCCACGCGGGTTCTCCCAAGTGACAAAATTACCCTCGTCTTATTTTTGTTTCCTTTATTCCGTTTGTAAAAGAACTAATTGATAAACGATGCTTACTCCCTGGACGCACCTGTGAAGTCTATAAATCAGTTTAAGTATTTAAACATGACTATAAGACTTAACATCCTTAAGTTTTAATGATTAACAAATAAGATTATATTAAGGACAAATAAGTTTGTATAAGAACTTAATAAGATTACGTAAATAGGTTCTACTGAGAAAGGTATTAGTTTGTTGATTATGTTTCAGGTCAGAATTATTATCTGAAGAAGAAGATAATCAGAATCGCATTCAGAAGATCAGGATCAGAAGAACAAAATGCAGAATCCAAATAAGAGTAATCCACAACCAAGTTGAAGACTTGAAGACTATATGAAGAATTGAAGACTACGAAGAATTGAAGAAATGAAGACAATATGAAGCAGTCTATGTATCTGAAGTTTTGAAGATGTCAGAATCAAGAAATGATCTCTTGGAGACATTACAAAGCGTAAAGCACACTTCATCAAATGAAATTCACTCATTCAGTAGATAAAGCTAGACATCCTTTTCTACCTCGATCAAAGTCTTACACAAATAAGGAAATACTGCAAAGACTTTCTGCAACGCTTGCTGCACCTGCAACAAAAAGGATCTGTGTGCGCAGACCTACTACATCTACACCTGCCAATGTCCAGAATGGGTTAGAAGACTAAACAAAAGCAAGCAAGAAAGATGGTTGAATGAAGTACATACAATTCAACATCTTTATCTCAGAAGAAGAAGAAGAAGATACAAGAAGAAGAAGAAGAAAAAGAAGAAGAAGACACAAGAAGAAGAAGAAGAAGATACAAGAAGAAGAAGATACAAGAAGAAGAAGAACAAGAACAAGAAGATACAAGAAGAAGAAGAAGAAGATACAAAGAAGAACGAAGCTACAATCCTCTTATCATAAGGAAGAAACCTTCTGAAGTTTCAACCAGTCTGAAGGATTGAAGTTGTCTGAAGGACGCAACCCGTCTGAAGTATTGAAGTTGTCTGAAGCATCAACCCGTCTGAAGTGGTGAAGCTGTCTGAAGTTTCAATCTGTCTGAAGTCTCAATCTGTCTGAAGTATTGAGGCCTTCTGAAATCCGACGTGGCACTACTTGCTGAAGACTATGAAGACTTCTGCTCTCTGAAGATTGCTGAGAAAAGTCATTCTCTGCTACACGTTTCCTTCTCAAGCATATTTATGGAAATGAAAACAGAGACCTTTCCTGGTGCTTTTGAATTTCATACACCACTGAGGAAATCTCTGCAACGCAGCATTCGCAGCAACAACAGTGGCAACTTTATAGCAGCACCTACGTTGTACTATGTCAGACATGTCAGAGCCCTCAGAAGCGTGTCTCACAATGGATTAGAGAGGATTCAATGCTATCTCTAAACGATAGTATTTCAACGGATATTTCCTTTATACAATCCAAAAGAAAGCACAAGAAAGTTGAAGTAGAAAGCAAAAGCAGAAGAAATTCAAGAGAGAATACGCAGAATAATATCAAGAAACATCTCTCATGAAGAAGCATATAACAAGTGTCAGAACGGGATCGTCTGAACACCTATTCGCTTAAGAAGAAGCAACCGTTTGAGAAGCTATTACACAACGGCTATATGAGCCACATCATCATCAGCTCAACGGTATTGTGAATCATCTTCAACGGCTATATTCAAACAGAACATATAACTATCCTTAAGAAAGAATTTGAAGATGTTGATCGAAAGGATCAATCAAGTTGCTGTTGACCTGCTGGTTAGTAATCCAGTTGATCAAACAGAGTTAACTAGGCTGAGTGCCAAATGGTTAACATGGGTTGACTTGAGCTAAGGTGGATCACCAATATGTCAACAAGAATTGATCAGAGTGGATCAAATTGATCTTTGCTGAATCAATCAGGCTACTGACTAGCTAGTCAGTTAGTCATACTGCTCAGTTGATCTGTTAGATCAATTAAGTTGGTTGTTGGTCTGAAGACAACCATGCTGAGCATGTAACCCATGGAACCAATAGTTGGAGAATGAGGCTGGAGCTTAATTTCATATCTCACTTAGGCCAATTTAGTTGAGGGAGAAGTACCTCACTTATTAGAGACGAGATTGTACTTGAGATAAACACTTGTGTCTCTGTCTTACCCGTGTACTTAGATTCATATATTGTATCCTGAGTAGTACTCAGTTAACCTCTAGTACAGGAAGAAATTAAGTTTATGTTTCATGGAAACTTAAACTTGATTATAATTTGTAAACACTTTATGTGTCTGAGAGCCTGGAGAGGCTTGGTGGATTGGTGGAAGAAAGAATACTTGTGAGCCTGGAGAGGCTTGGTGAAGAAAGAATACTTGTGAGCCTGGAGAGGCTTGGTGAAGAAAGAATACTTGTGAGCCTGGAGAGGCTTGGTGAAGAAAGAATACTTGTATCTGTGGTTTCAGATAGTGAAAATCCAGTGGTGGTTTGCCACTGGGACTGGATGTAACTCACGGTGATGTGGGTGAACCAGGATAAATGTTGTGTCTCAGTTTTCCTTCCCTTAATCTCTTTTATTTTCAGTTCAGCATTTACCTTGAGGATTGAAAAGTATTTTCATAATCACCATATCATCACAATTTCAATCAAACAAGTTTTCAAAGATAATTAAAACTCAAATCTCTTTCATATCATTTGAAATATTACAGAGAATGTATCTTGAAGAAGTTCTGAAATAGGTGTCTAAAGTGAGTCTCTAAAGAACTCAGTTCAGAACCAGAATTAAACTTCAGACGATCTTCAGTCTGATGAAGTATTTTAGAAACCATTCTAAAAGATACTCCTTGTAATAATCTTCAAAAGATACTTTGAGAAACTTTCATTTAAAACAATCTTAAGACCGTTTTGAAAGATTATCAATCTTATCATTCTTATTTTCCGCATGTTTCATTTAAACTCTGATCTTAAGATTGGCCCTTGAACGTTGTTCTTTTTAAATGATATTTTAAATCAAAGATTTCCAAAATTATTCAATAAAGTTTTAAAACACTATTCAACCCCCCTTCTAGTGTTTCATGTGGTTCTAACAATTGGTATCAGAGCTCACCTTCGGGTTGAGCATCTAACAAATGCAGAAGGAGTAGATCCTCAGAAGACGGAAATCTCACCAAGCTGAAGCAACTCTGAAGAATGATAATAAGAATAGGAAAATCATTTTCCAATACTCATTATTCATAAGGCTAAAGCACAAGACGTAACTGGAAAAGGAAAGTGTATCTATTTCTAGATCACAAACGGGTAACACCTTTCCTGTCTAAATTTAAATCTAAATTTAAGTATAGTTACCTATCTGTTGCTTGATTTGTTTTATTGAAATTGTTTATAGTATAAAAATATGCTTCATGATCTGGTTGTTTGAACTCATTAATTCTCGAATGTGTATTCATTTTAATTATGTGAAAATAAACTATCGCATGCTATGTGTTTTAATCTGTTTTATGTATATACTTGTTGCATGTTTTCTTTATTAAATTAAATCAGTTGAATGGTTGTGCATGTTTAGTAAAACAGTATTTTGCACTTGAGATAATGAAGAGTCATATGTGTTGTTTTGATAAATGCGAAACGGCGCAATGTGAATCATTGTATCATCAATCGGTTTCTCTCATTAGTGGCACGATGCACTACTTCCCACACCGGTTCAGTGCTCATAACCATCTCTCATCAATGCTTGAAGCATGCCTGGCTCCCTATTTAATAGGATTGGATGATCAACATGGAGATTACACTGTATCCTTTCCCTAAAAGGTCAAATTTCCTCAAATATCTTCATCTCAAAAAGATCATTTGATCCATAGAAATCAATGGCAAACATGTCCGCATCATCAAGAAACTCAAACCCTTCTGTGTTTGACGAAAGGATTATACCTTGCAAAGCGGTTAATCTTTCAGACTTTGATGAAGCAGACTACAAGATATCTGAGTACTTCAACGCCATTGGATGGACTCCATACTTCAACAACATTTCCTCCTCCTGGCATAAGAAGAGTGTAATGGAATTTTGGGACAACAGCAAGAACATATCTGAACCCAAAAGAACTGGGATTGAAACGAAGGTAATGGGAAGATCATTGTTCGTGGACACCAAACTTATTTCAGAAGTCATAGGTGTTCCTGACAGAGGAGAACAATACTGTCAAAAGTGGGAATTTCTTCGAGAAAAGACATTCGCCTTTGATAATGCCCTCTTTGGAGAAAGACGTCTAGCACCGTATAGACACTCCAAACTTCTGAAGATTCCCAGAGTCCTCCTTGTTGTGCTAAACTGCTGCATTCTTCCCAAAGGAAGAAGCAATTTAACAATAAGCATGATGGAGAGGTTCGTATTGGGACTCTTGCTGTCAAAGAAGAAAATCAATCTCCCATGGGTACTGATGTATCAGATGTTGTTCATAGATGAGATGGGCAATGAAAATCTCTACCTTCACAATACCTTAATCATGAAAATTTTGCTGCACAATGGATTTCCTATAGAAAGTCTCCTTGATCAATCGTCTCCTGACTTCTTCACTCCGGTTTCATATGATGAGTTAGACCGGACGCTTATTGAAAGAGATAAAGCTCCTGAGAATCAAGTGGTAATTCCCTCTCTCTTTGCTCCACGCATTGAAGAAGGAACTAAAGATATCCGCTCGGACTCTCACAAAAGGAGAAGGACGACATCTAGTGCATACAATGTGAAGAAGAGAAATGATTAAGTAACAAAGCTGCAAAGAAAGAGATCCGAAAGCTCAAGGCGGAGATAAAGAATATTGAAGCCAGTACAAATGAGAAAAACCTTGTTGACGACCAATGATACACTTATGTTCTGTTTCTTGAGTCTCTGTGTTTATATCTTTATGTTTTGAGTCCATTTTGCCTTCTATTTGTTTTGGTTGTTTGTTTTGGTTTTATGTATTTTTCTTTTCACTTTTAATATTTTGATTGTTTTCTATGTGTTTGAGTTGTTTATATGTGTTTCCATCTGTGCATATTTAAGTCTATCAATCACCTCATCCTTAATTAATTAACAATTGTATTAAAATTGTGTGATTATTTACACTGTTCATGAATCTTATAACTTAACATTTGTTCCCTTAAATAATTCAACTAAAAGATAAATTAAATGAACACAACTAAAATCTAAAATCTAAAATAATTTCTTAAATTGGTAAAATATAATCAGGAATTTAAGACAATTGGTTTAATGATTAACTTAAACATCAGATGCCACTGAAAGGTATTTTTAGTCTGTGTATGTCTCAGAAAAATAGGTTTTTAAAGACAATCTCAAGAAAACCAATAGAAGATAAGGTGAAGACGACATCGTCTGAAATGGTTGCTAAAGTGATAACATCTCCGTTGTCTGAACCTGTTCAGAAAAGTTCGAAATGAACTCACTGGAATTGTGGGTCATCAATGATAAAGATAGTTAACATTATATGCACCAAACCTAACTCAAATCTTGAGAAGATAATCATGACTTAGTAACATCCCTATTCTCTGAACCTGTTCAGGAAGTTTTATGGACTTGCTGAAATTGTGGGTCAAGAATGCTAAGGTGACTGATACTTAAGCCATTAAAGTCTATCTCAATCCTTGAGAAAAGGTTAAGATGATTGTTCAAAGATTCTCTGGAGCGCAAAAGACAAAAGACAAAAGTGGAACGTGCAGACATCAGTCCACCTCAGATGGAGAAAAGGTCTTCAAGGCAAGAAGCAATGTCAGATAACACTGCTTCATCCGGTGGACAATAAACAGATCTTCGGTAACATCACTTCATCTTAAAACCTTAATATCTGTGAAAATTGTCTTTTAGTAAAACCCTTAAAAACTGATAACAAACCTTCAATTCTTTAATAAGTAAAAACCTAAGATAATCAAACATTAATAGTTTCTCAGATACTTGCTTTTACAAAACTCTCCATCTTCTTTCTTTTCTCTGTTTAACTTCTTTGTTTTTCTTTTCAAAAAGATTTTTTTTTATATTCTCTCTAAAATTTTTTTTTCTCTTCGAAAAATTATTTCGAAAATCTGTATTGTTCGCTCTTCTAAAGAGTTTTCTCAAATAAGCTTTTATAAATGCCTCCTATGACAGCCAGGACTTCACATGTTCCGTCCACAATGGAAATCACATCACTTCCAATGAAAATAGCCTATAAAAGCAATCTTAGCTTGTTCCCAGCGAAAAGACTCAAATCTCCTGCTTCTCTTTATTACTCAAGGTTCTATGCACTCTTATCAGCTCTTAAGGCAACCTCACTTATCACAAGGTGAGTCTTGAGAACTAAGTAAGAAAACCATAAGACAAGAAGAACAATAAAGAATGAAAGAAGCGGCACATGAACAAACTCTCATTGGTGTCAATGAAGCCCTGAAGAAGATTGATCTCCTTTGGATGATGTATGGAATGAGAAGAAGGGCCGAAGCTCCCCTTCAGAACTTTCCCTACAACGTTCCAGGCATGGAGATCATGCTGCATCACCAGTCTATTAAAGAGACACTGGTGAACACCAGAACACCCAATATCAAGGGTGGTGTTCGATATATGGTGTGATGCACTTCTTCTGTTCGTAGTGTTAAAAGAAGTTTGGATCTAAAAGAGATTGGAAAAGGCTACAGAGGAAGCTGTTCGGACTTGAAAGTAGCCAGAGGAGCAGTTTTCAAAAACCCCTCTCTCTTTCAAAACTTCTTTTGAATTTTCTATTTTTTTTGTTTTCCTTTTTATTCTTTTGTGTTTTGTTTCTCTTCAAACCTGTATCTGAGCAATTGTAACAATTTAATCTAATAAAATCCTCTGTTTGGTTATTTTTTTCCAGTCTTTATAACAACTAATTTAAGATTTTACTCTGTCTAATGCAACTAATCACCAAATCTTTTTAATCAATGACAAAATGGGGAGAAATATAAACCAACAAAATGCTAAAAAGAAGGCAACTAAAAGGGAAATATATAGGAAAATATAAAATAAGTAAGAATAACAATAAGTCGTAACAATAGGTATCTAAAATATTAACAGTAAAGCTAAAAAGAAGGCAACTAAAAGGGAAATATATAGGAAAATATAAAATAAGTAAGAATAACAATAAGTCGTAACAATAGGTATCTAAAATATTAACAGTAAAGATTTAACAGTTGGATAATAAAGATTTAATAGTTGGTATCTAAAAGACTTAACTAACAATTGGTATAGAAAAGATTTAATTGTTTCAGAAGATAACTAAAAGAATCAAATGCTTGTCTCAGGGGGAGTAATATAGATAGGGGGAGTAATACAATAAAATATTTTGTCTATTATCTCTTGTTTCTTTTTATACACATTTTGTCAGTAATATATAATTTATTTGTCATCATTAAAAAGGGGAGATTGTGAAGTCTATAAATCAGTTTAAGTATTTAAATATGACTATAAGACTTAAAATCCTTATGTTTTAATGATTAACAAATAAGATTATATTAAGGACAAATAAGTTTGTATAAGAACGTAATAAGATTACACAAACAGGTTCTACTGACAAAGGTATTAGTTTGTTGATTGTGTTTCAGGTCAGAATAATTATCTGAAGAAGAAGATAATCAGAATCGCATTCAGAAGATCAGGATCAGAAGAACAAAATGCAGAATCCAAAGAAGAGTAATCCACAACCAAGTTGAAGACTTGAAGACTATATGAAGAATTGAAGACTACGAAGAATTGAAGAAATGAAGACAATATGAAGCAGTCAATGTATTTGAAGATTTGAAGATGTCAGAATCAAGAAATGATCTCTTGGAGACATTACAAAGCGTAAAGCACACTTCATCAAATGAAGTTCACTCATTCAGTAGATAAAGCTAGACATGCTTTTTTACCTCGATCAAAGTCTTACACATATAAGGAAATACTGCAAAGACTTTCAGCAACGCCTGCTGCACCTGCAACAAAAGGATCTGTGTGCGCAGACCTACTGCATCTACACCTGCCAATGTCCAAAATGGGTTAGAATACTAAACAAAAGTAAGCAAGAAAGATGGTTGAATAAAGTAGATACAATTCAACATCTTTATCTCAGAAGAAGAAGAAGAAGAAGATACAAGAAGAAGAAGAAGAAGAAGAAGAAGAAGAAGGTACAAGAAGAAGAAGAACAAGAACAAGAAGATACGAGAAGAAGAAGAAGAAGAAGAAGAAGAAGAAGATACAAAGAAGAACGAAGCTACAATCCTCTTATCATAAGGAAGAAACCTTCTGAAGTTTCAACCAGTCTGAAGGATTTAAGTTGTCTGAAGGACGCAACCCGTCTAAGGTGTATTGAAGTTGTATGAAGCATCAACCCGTCTGAAGTGGTGAAGCTGTTTGAAGTTTCAATCTGTCTGAAGTCTCAATCCATCTGAAGTATTGAGGCCTTCTGAAATCCGATGTGGCACTACTTGCTGAAGACTATGAAGACTTTTGCTCTCTCAAGATTGCTGAGAAAAGTCATTCTCTACTACACGTTTCCTTCTCAAGCATATTTATGGAAATGAACACAGAGACCTTTCCTGGTGCTTTTGAATTTCATACAGCACTGAGGAAATCTCTACAACGCAGCATTCGCAGCACCTACGTTGTACTATGTCAGACATGTCAGAGCCCTCAGAAGCATGTCTCACAATGGATTAAAGAGGATTCAATGCATCGCTAAACAATAATATTTCAAGGATATTTCCTTTATACAATCCAAAAGAAAGCAGAAGAAAGCTGAAGGAGAAAGCAAAAGCAGAAGAAATTCAAGAGAGAGAATACGCAGAATAATATCAAGAAACATCTCTCATGAAGAAGCATATAACAAGTGTCAGAACGGGATCATCCGAAAACCTATTCGCTTAAGAAGAAGCAACCGTTTGAGAAGCTATTACACAACGGCTATATGAGCCACATCATCATCAGCTCAACGGTATTGTGAATCATCTTCAACGACTATATTCAAACAGAACATATAAATAGTCTTAAGAAAGAATTTGAAGATGTTGATCGAAAGGATCAATCAAGTTGCTGCTGACCTGCTGGTTAGTAATCCAGTTGATCAAACAGAGTTAACTAGGCTGAGTGCCAAATGGTTAACATGGGTTGACTTGAGCTAAGGTGGATCACCAATATGTCAATAAGAATTTATCAGAGTGGATCAAATTGATCTTTGCTGAATCAATCATGCTACTGACTAGCTGGTCAGTTAGTCATGCTGTTCAGTTGATCTGTTAGATCAATTAAGTTGGTCGTTGGTCTGAAGACAACCATGCTGAGCAAATGACTATCAAACTAGGTACGGTTTGAAGCTTTGAAGATACCTTGGTATTCCAATGATACGGGTGAGAATGTAACCCATGGAACCAATGGTTGGAGAATGAGGCTGGAGCTTAATTTCATATCTCACTTAGGCCAATTTAGTTGAGGGAGAAGTACCTCACTTATTAGAGACGAGATTGTACTTAAGATAAACACTTGTGTCTCTGTCTTACCCTTGTACTTAGATTCATATATTGTATCCTGAGTAGTACTCAGTTAACCTCTAGTACAGGAAGAAATTAAGTTTATGTTTCATGGAAACTTAAACGTGATTATAATTTGTAAACACTTTATGTGTCTGAGAGCCTGGAGAGGCTTGGTGGAAGAAAGAATACTTGTGAGCCTGGAGAGGCTTGGTGAAGAAAGAATACTTGTATCGTGGTTTCAGATAGTGAAACTCCAGTGGTGGTTTGCCACTAGGATTGGATGTAACTCACGGTGATGTGGGTGAACCAGGATAAATGTTGTGTCTCAGTTTTCCTTCCCTTAATCTCTTTTATTTTCAGTTCAACATTTACCTTGGGGATTGAAAAGTATTTTCATAATCACCATATCATCACAATTTCAATCAAACAAGTTTTCAAAGATAATTAAAACTCAAATCTCTCTCATATCATTTGAAATATTACAGAGAATGTATCTTGAAGAAGTTCTGAAATAGGTGTCTGAAGTGAGTCTCTAAAGAACTCAGTTCAGAACCAGAATTAAACTTCATACGATCTTCAGTCTGATGAAGTATTTTAGAAACCATTCTAAATGATACTCCTTGTAATAATCTTCAGAAGATACTTTGAGAAACTTTCATTTAAAACAACCTTAAGACCGTTTGAAAGATTATCAATCTTATCATTCTTATTTTCTGCATGTTTCATTTAAACTCTGATTTAAGATTGGCCCTTGAACGTTGTTCTTTTTAAATGATATTTTAAATCAAATATTTCCAAAATTATTCAATAAAGTTTTAAAACACTATTCAACCCCACTTATAGTGTTTCCTGTGGTTCTAACAGCACCATCGCTAGAGTAATGTCACTACCCATCACTCATTAGAATACATCCACGTTTCGCTTCCTGGATTGACAATCAACTAATCCTTTTCTATCGGTCCATTAGACCATGCCTATCCTTTAGATGCCCTTCATTAGGATACTCACACTATCCATCAATCATTAGCAACACCCATGTTTCAGCCACTGGTTAACCGAGTATTCTTATTCACTCAGAGGTTGAGTTTCCTATGTCTAGGCTCCCTCAAACTCAATCCTAGTCGTAACGTTAATTACAAACTAGCCTATAACTCTGGCGCAAGCGCGGAAGTTAGGAATTAAGCACAAAATAAGATTACCAATATTATAGCTAGGGAACTGCATAAATAAATAGATAGAGTTCAACATACACTTGGGAATGGAATCGATTACATTCAATCCTAATGGAGAGTTAACTACACAAGGTAGCCATGCAAACCACCGAAGATGTTGTCACCATCTTCAATCCTTGTGAAGCGCTCCTCCTCTCCTACTCTAAAGTTAGCTCTGGTGCATTATCACTGAAATATCACTAAATTACAATAATCGTGCACACCTGATCTGGTGCAAGAAGTTCCTATTTATAGGCTAAGGAAAGACAAAGAAAATTGGGGAGAAATCTATCTAAAAATGGCAACAGTGAACAAATCTGCGTGACCTACGCTTCAAGCTGCGCTACAGCGCAGGCTGCAGCGCAGGTTCCAGAGACGCTTCACCCTGCGCTGTAGCGCAGGTTGAAGCGCAGGATGCGTCCTGCAGCTCCAACTTTCTCTTTTTAATTTTATCTCTCCCCGAGACTGGTTTTGGCTGATTTGTATTTTTTTGTTTCCCTTTTCTTGATGAAATCTTTGCATTTATTGAGCATCTTTGATTTATTTGGGAAGGTTGTCTGCAGAATCCTTGTTTGATTGGCAGTGATATCTTCATTAATTGCTTCAAATCTTCTTCAAATCTTTGTTAAATGTCTTCAATGAAACTTCAAATCTTGCAGATATCTCCCTCATTTAATGCTATCTTTCCTTCAAATCAAATCCTTGCAATATCCTGCAAAAATCACCAATATTTCTATCAAAATAGCATCAAATTCAAATCTAAGATTAATAAATACAATTTATCAAATATTTACTCAAAGGGGATTAAACTGGGGCAAAAATTCCATTTTATCCTTGATAAGTGAACTAAAAAGTGCTATAATTTATCATATAATTTTCACTTATCAAAATACCCCCCAACTTAACTTCTTGCTTGTGCTCAAGCAAGAGACCTCTTTGCAATCAAAGATCAATTCGATCCGCTGTGTATTTCAAATAATTAAAACAAATTCAAGGAACTATTCATCAACTCCTTGCTAAGTAGCAGTCACTTTCCAGACATAAGAAAAACTCAGGATCAAGGGATGTTACCAATCATCAATCAGAATATAACACAAACATCAATCAAACTTCTCAAAAATAGCAATTAAAGCAATAAATGATAAACCAAGGAAATCTCTCATTCTCACGGGTAAGTGTTTCCCTCAATCTTTCTCACCACTGTTGAACAACTAGAATTGATAGTCGTTTCCAATATCTAAACCTGCAAGTAGTTAATATGGATCAAAAGGTATTTCTTAGGTTGTAATGAGGCTGGGCTATCAAGAATTCATGGTTTTTCTGCATAAACAAGGAACACTTTGAATAGAGAGCATCTTGTGATTGTGCTTGGGACTTCTCTCCATTCACCTGGTCATTCTTGAATTATCACCCTTTTTCAGCTTGGCCTCTTTGTTTGAAGAAATACTCCCCCCAACTTATTCAATATCCACACTTTTGTGCAGATTTTTTTTAGCTAACATACAGAAATAGATATTTGTGGGGGAGTATCCTTCTTTGTGATTTCTTGTGCCTGCTCTTTGAATCTCTTTGACCTTTTACTTTACCAACCTCTTGTCCCATGTTGTTGTGGTGCACCTTGCTCTCTATCCCAAGTGTTAAGGGACAAGATACATTCATTGAATATGGTTAGGGTGCATTAAAGGAAATATTCAAGGCTTAAATGGGCAAGCAATAAATGGAAACATTTATCAGGGTTGGCTATTTTGCACTGAGCACAATATTAGAATCACAAAATATGCCTTTGTCACTTCCATATCTTCTACTAGCAAGACAAAATTCAGAAATTCAAGCAATAACAGTTGGCAAGCAGCGGTGAAAAGCTCTCAATTTCAGTGTTTGGGCTCTCGGCTCACCAGTTATGAGCTAAAATTTCCTTGATAAAGCACTTACTGGTTTTAATTAACTATCCTGGTAGGTTTTCTTGAGAAGTATCCTAATCCGAACTGATTATGGAATTAATCACAAAACCCTATCATCTTTCCTAGTCTGGGTAGTTAAACTACTTAATTACAGAGAATTTGAAAAAGTTACCTTGATTCCTAATTTCCTAAGGTCCTAAAATAATTAAAAATCCTAAAAAATTTAAAAATTTAACAGAAAAACAGAAAAATAACTGAATAAGTACTGCATAATAGAGATAATGTATCAGCGGATAATCATATACAATACGTATCAAAAGAAAAAGAAAAGAAAAATAAGAAAATAAAAATAAGAAAATAAAATAAAAAAGGAAAAGAAAAAGAAGGAAAAAAACCAAATAGGAAAGAAAAATCAGTCCTCCTGGTCCTGATCCATGTAAGCAGCTCCATCCTCAGCTCCGACATCGGCTGCTCCATCCCCCCTGGGAAAATAGGCCTGTCCCCAGGCCACTGTAAATAATCATGAAACTGTGCAGGGGGCATGGGGTCCACCAGAGCCTGATAGTGGCTACTCTGAAAATGCACAGCTGCTCGGTGGAGAGTGGACATCTGAGCCATCAAGTGAGTGTTCTGGGCCTCAAGTCGCCGAGCCCAAACTGGAGCATCCATGTCTGCTGGTGGTGGTGGCGGCTGCTGCTGCTGCTGCTCCTCCTCAACCTGTAACTCCTCAGCTGGGATACAGTTGGCTTCAATATAAGCTCTAGTCATAGGTAGTGTAATGCGAACCCTGGGGTTCACCTCCACACCCCTAGATCTGCAGAGTGATGTGATGAGAGAAGGGAAGCCAAGTCTGATCTTGGAGTTAGGAGTCTGGCGTGCTACAGAAGAAGCAAAGTCTGATATTTTCTGGGTGATGACCCGTGAGACATCGATAATGGCGTTGGTGAGGATAGTGTAGATGAGGTGGGCCATGGGCATAACTACATCAGAAACATGCCCGGTAGGATGAATGTTGGCCAGTATCAGTACTGTCCACATCTAAGCTATGCTCCTCATATCTTTCCTGTAGATCCTAGCAGCCCTCTGGTATGCGTTCCTCTCAAAGGAATGCCCTGGTAAACAAAGCAGCTGGGCAGTCTCGAGATCAAGGGGATCATTGCCATGAGGCCCCACAGTCTCCATCCTCTCGTGGTATTGACATTCCACGAGATCCCTGTCCTCCTCTATGGGACGTCCTAGAAGTGTGTTGATTGCGTCGCAATCAAACCTGATAACCTGCCCTCGAACATAGGACTCCCTCTTAATGTTAACGTTGTGGTCTCCAATGGCGTTAGCATAGAACTCTCTGACGATAGCCGAGTCAAAGTGGTTGTCGGGGCGACTGAGGCGGTCCCATCGCCTCCTATGAATCTCAGCCGAAAACTCCTCATACTCATCCTCCTCAAGGATGACTGGTCACTCCAAGAAAAACTTGCAGTCTGCAATATTAGTGTATGCTTCAAAGGACTTGAGGTCCTTGAAGCGATGAGGGTCAAAATCAGGTTCCCTCTGGGGGGCCTTCCTTTTGGCACCTCCTGTGCCTTTCCTAGAAGAACTGGCACCACTGACATTCTTCGCGCGAACCATCTACAAAACAGAACCAAATCAAAATTATTTATGCATCATAATATTTAATTGCTCATAATTATGAAATAAATGGTCAATTAATTTCAATAATTAGAGCAATCAATTAGCCAAACAATTGTGCATAAAAATTTTGATTTTAATATTACCAAATAAATGCCAATTAATTAATTAAGACATGCTAAAGTGATCAGTTAAAGAAAGTCCTAAACAATTATAAACAGGCAAAGTGAGAACTAAACTCATGCTAAAAAATCATGTCATCAGAAACATGCAATTAGGCATAATTATTTATGTATGGGCATGCAAAAATATCAGAGCAATTAATTAATCATACATGCACCAACAAAATAATTTGCAGAAGATATTGAGCACTCAAAAACTACCACCTAAGCAAACAGGAATTACTCACAATGAATCCTAACAACATGCAATCTATTTTTAAGCACTATGAACAATTATTTCTTTCCTACAGGTTCCTAGAATCCTAAGTTTCCTATCCTAAGGTTATGCTCAAATAAAATAAAAAATCAAAATTCCAATCGGTTAAAAAGAAAGAAAACTATAAAAACATACCTGGTATAAGCTCAGAAATTGAAAATGAAGGCTATAGGAGTGAGAAAAGACAAAGCAAAGGTTAGGAATATCAGAGAAAAGGCAAGGGAGAGAATAAAAAGAAGTTTGAAATGAGCTTCTTTGTTCGAAATCTGGGATTTATAGATCCCGCTTCCTACGCTTCACCCTGCGCTGCAGCGCAAGGTGGAGCGCGTACCACCCTGGAAGTTGAAGCGTGCCGCTGCGCTTCACCCTGTGCTGCAGCGCAGGGTGAAGCGCAAAAGTCAGAGAATCAGGTTTTTAATTTTAATTATGCGCTTCACCTGCGCTACAGCGCAGGTTGAAGCTCATATCTGCAGTATTTTCTCTGCTTCTGCTACTCCTAACTGGTTCAATGCATTCCTTTAAAATTTAAATCCTTCCTTTTAACAATTTCCTAATTAAACAAGTAAATCCTAAAACTAAAAATTAACAAAATAAAATGAAAATTAAAACTTACAAAGACTGGGTTGCCTCCCAGGAAGCGCTTGTTTAACGTCTTTTAGCTCGACGCCCGGTTACGCAACCTTCTTATGGTGGTCTCAAGTGGAGGATGATGTTTGACTCCATACCAGTTCTTCCTTTGAGCTCCCATCCTCCATGCCAATTCTTGACTCTTCCATCACTGTCACTATCTTCCTCAGTATCAGATGTTGATCTCCTTCTTCTCTTAAATTGGAATTCCCAAGTTGACTCTGGATGCTTTACTCTTATCCTAGGCTTCCTCAGAAATTCGGAGCCTGGCAGCTTTGCTGAATTTTTGGAAATAGCATCAGTTTGTTGTAACTTGGGTATACACCTGTCAATATGAAACACAAAGGTTTCATCTTTTGACCTCAATTCATATTTCCCTCGATCAACATCAATGATCATCTTAGCATCTTTCATGAAGGGTCTTCCTAAAATTAGGGGGACTTCAGTATCCTCCTCTTTTGTCTCTGCAATGTAGAAATCTACAACATATGCAAATTTATCCACTTTGATTTGAATATCCTCTAGTATCCCATGAAGGCATTAAGCAGATTTATTTGCAAGGAGTAACTTCACATTTGCAGGCTTGACCTTCACATTACTCAACTTGTTAAAATACGATAGCGGCATCAAATTGATGCTCGCTCCAAGATCTAATAAAGCATGAGTAGAGGGTAGATTACCAATAGAGATGGGTATAGTAAACCTACCTGGGTCAAGTGACTTACTTGTAACAAGGACCTTTTCTTCATGATGTTCCTCTTTTTGTTGTGCTGCTTTATCCTCATCTTGATGAACAGCTTCCTCTTGAAGCAATTGTTCTTCAAAGATGATCTCTTCTTCCTCATCAGGTTCCTCCTCCTCTGACTTGTTGCCATCAGTAGCAACCAAGTTGCATTGTTCCTTTGGATTGATTTAGGTCACAACTGGGAAGTGTTGCTGCTTGTGCTCTGCCATCTCATTTGCTAACTGACCCACTTGGTTCTCTAGAGTCTTGATTGAGGCCTCAGTATTTTTCTTGAATCCATTAAATCCTTGCACTAAGTCATCAATCTTACTTTACAAAGTATTCAATTTATCGTATGTTGAAGGCTGCTGTTGGTAAGGTGGTTGTCTTGCTCCTCCATTCTGACCCCAACCAGAGTTGATTTGGTTATTCCTCCAACATTGTGAGTACTGGTTGTTGTTGTTATTGGAGTAATTACCTTGCCTTCCCTGGTTACCCATGTAGTTGACTTGCTCTGGTTGTATTCCTTGGTTAGCACATTGACCATTTAGATGGTCACCCCCACAGAAATCACAAATCAATGGTTGGGCTTGGATGGGTTGTGAGTGGACAGCTTTGAGTTGTTGAGGGAGTGCCTTTAACGTCTCAGTGAGTGCTTCTAGTTGACATTTAATGAGCTTGTTCTTAGCTAACAGAGCATCATTCTGATTGAGTTCTAGCATCCCTTTCTTTGGTAATTGTGCGAGTTGTCTTCCACTTTGAGCTAGTTGATCGTTCTGTGCAAAGTTGTTAATGATTTCTAGTGCTCGATCAACTTCTGCGGATAAGATTGTTCCTCCTGCTACAACATCTATGAATGATTTTGAATCTGAACTCAGTCCCTTGCAGAATATGTTGAGTTGGGCTATATCCTCATAGCCATGATTGGGACAGTTGCGCAGCATAGATTTGAATCTTTCCCAAGCTTCACATAGTGGCTCATCAATCCCTTGTCTGAATGTGGAAATATCTGTTTTAGCTTCAATTTGCTTCCCTGGTGGGAAGAATCTTGTCAAGAATTTCTCCTCAACTACACCCCAATTGGTTAGACTATGATTTGGGTGTGATTGCAGCCATTCCTTAGCTTTACCTATCAAAGAGAAAGGAAACAAGCGTAAGTAAACAGATTCTAAACTACCTTCATCGAAACCCATAGTACCAATCAATTCATAAAAATTAGAGAGATGAGCATTTGGATTTTCATGATCCAATCCAGCGAATTGATGTGCACTAATGAGGTTAAGATGTGCAGTCTTCAACTGCAACGCTCTCGCGTTTGGTGGTAACACAATGCTTGAGAAGTGACGTGGTCCTTGATGGGTTTCTGGAAAGCGAACCAAAAATCCAGTAGTATAATAGTAAGAGAGTTATCGTATCCACAGGGAACGGTCAATCCGTGTATAGTTGTGATCTATTTATCAAAACAACAAAACGGGTTTATGAGAATATTGTTGTGTGAAAAACGTAAATAGCAAATTAATAATCAATTGAATTAGAAAGGAAGAGTTAGAGACACTTTACTTGGATTAGGATTGAACTTCATCTCATCGCACCCCTCATGTATGTCGAGACTACCTATTATTTATAGGCTTTGAACTATAACACTGTAGACAAACTATATTGCTAAGACCCCGAGTTACCAGCAGCCTCACACACTCAAAGGTATTCCATGCGGGTTCTCCCAAGCGACAGACTTACCCTCGGCTTATTTTTGTTTCCTTTATTTCGTTTGTAAAAGAACTAATTGATAAACGAGGCCTACTCCTCTGGACGCACCATCGCTAGAGTACTGTCACTACCCATCACTCATTTGAATACATCCACGTTTCGCTTCCTGGATTGACAATCAACTAATCCTTTGCTATCGGTCCATTAGACCTTGCCTATCCTTTAGATGACCTTCATTAGGATACTCACACTATCCATCAATCATTAGAAACACCCATGTTTCAGTCACTGGTTAACCGAGTATTCTTATTCACTCAGAGGTTAAGTTTCCTATGTCTAGGCTCCCCCAAACTCAATCCTAGTCGTAACGTTAATTACAAACTAGCCTATAACTCCGGCGCAAGCGCGGAAGTTAGGAATTAAGTACAGAATAAGATTACCAATATTATAGACAAAGAGATCATGAAATAATAATATAGAGTTTACATACACTTGGGGATAGAATCAATTACAACCAATCCTTATGGAGAGTTAACTACACAAGGTAGCCATACAAACCACCGAAGATGCTGTCACCATCTTCAATCCTTGTGAAGCGCTCCTCCTCTCCTACTCTAAAGTTAGCTTTGGTGCAATATCACTGAATTACAATAATCGTGCACACCTGATCTGATGCAAGAGGTTCCTATTTATAGGCTAAGGAAAGACAAAGAAAATTGGGGAGAAATCTATCTAAAAACGGCAACAATGAACAAATTTGCGTGACCTGCGCTCCAAGCTGCGCTGCAGCGCAGGCTACAACGCAGGTTCCAGAGATCTACGCTTCACCCTGCGCTACAGCGCAGGTTGAAGTGCAGGATGCGTCCTGCAGCTCCAACTTTCTCTTTTTAATTTTATCTCTCCCCGAGACTGGTTTTGGCTGATTTGTCTTTCCTTGTTTCCCTTTTCTTTATGAAATCTTTGCATTTATTGAGCATCTTTGATTTATTTGGGAAGGTTGTCTGCAGAATCCTTGTTTGATTGGCAGTGATATCTTCATTAATTACTTCAAATCTTCTTCAAATCTTTGTTAAATGTCTTCAATCAAACTTCAAATCTTGCAGATATCTCCCTCATTTAATGCTATCTTTCCTTCAAATCAAATCCTTTCAATATCCTGCAAAAATCAGCAATATTTCTATCAAAATAGCATCAAATTCAAATATAAGATTAATAAATACAATTTATCAAATATTTACTCAACAGGGATTAAATTGGGGCAAAAATACCATTTTATCCTTGATAAATGAACTAAAAAGTGCTCTAATTTATCATATAATTTTCACTTATCAATGACTAGCATGGTAAAAACAAAAACACTCCCTCTTGGAGTAATGCATCGAATGTCTCCCATCATGGTCTCTGCACCCATCTCGTTGTCCCCTCTTGGGACTAGGGTATATGCTAGCCACATCTGGCTTCTCATGCATCACATGCATCTCATATCTCAAATGTTATGCTCAATGCAATCAACATCATATCTCATATTCTCTCACACAATCTCTATGCTCAATGCATCATCATCAATTCACATATATCTCATACAATCTCTATGCTCTATGCATCATCATCAATTCACATATATCTCACACAATCTCTTTTACTCTAATCACTCCACATCACATAACAATATTATAAACATAGAACATCACATAAGATACTCACACCACAATACTCATGCCACAAACACAATCTCTATGCTCAAAGCATCATCATCATTTCACATATATCTCATACAATCTCTTTTATTATAATCACACCACATCACATAAGAAACACTCTCTAAACTCATTTTTGGCCTGGTAATCGATTACCAGACAGCTGTAATCGATTACCAGAAGTTGTTACTCAATTTTGAAGCTATCAAGTTTTAAGCTTAATAACATTGGTGCACTAATTTGGAAATATCTAGAGTTGTAGGTGTTAGTGTATGCACTAGAGACCTATATATACATCCATCACTTGTATCATATT
This sequence comes from Sesbania bispinosa, assembly GCA_026901365.1. Taxonomy (NCBI): domain Eukaryota; kingdom Viridiplantae; phylum Streptophyta; class Magnoliopsida; order Fabales; family Fabaceae; genus Sesbania; species Sesbania bispinosa. The sequence goes on along the minus strand of QLOH01000771.1, from coordinate 226,829 downwards.
ATTATTTTATAAAGGCATTTCATTTTATTAATTCTTTTAGAATATAATTATTGTCCTTATAATCGTAAGCTTAAACTTTATAACAAATCAAGTAGATGACTTGATCGTGAGATCTTATGAAGAACTATTCTTAAAATAGTCCCTAGTCAAATATCATCATAGGACAAAGATGCATTTAGACTAGTATGTGAGTTCATTGATGATCACATCTCACAGATCATGGATATGAGATATCATGTGCTCACATAGGTATGCATTAAGAGTAATGGTGTACTGGAAAGACCCACCTTAAGAACGTTGCATGGCCATGCTCAGGAGCATAAATATGAGATATTTATTTTCTGTACAGTCTACTTGGGGATCAAGAAAATATAAATTGAACTATACAAGGTCGACACAATTCATGCCCTTGTGTTCAATTAGATATTTGGACAAAGGGACAGAGCATATAAATTATTATCATAAAATAGGATTTATTATTTTATTAATAATCGTAATATTTGGATAGTGATGTGTTGCTAAATCCCGCTCACTATTTATGATATTTAATATAAAAAGGGTTTTATTTTAATATCATAACCAAATATTAAAATCTTATTGGGTCACACGCATACAACAAGCCACTAGGAAAAGGATAATAATTCTAATTTAATTTAATTAGAATTATTATAACATAATGGGCCAGGCCCATAAGTGTGAGGGTTAAGTGAGTGAGGGGGTAAAACCCTAGCCACCACTCTATAAATAGAGCATAAGATGCTCTACCCCAAACACGTGAGCAATCGCTTCTTACTTTCTAAGGCTACTAGCAGAGCTGAGGAGAGAATCCTAATCCGGCTGTTGGCGTGGATACCAATAGAGACGTGGCTACACTTGCCTCGTTAATAATCCTAATAAGGTACGGCCTTTTGTTTCAATACCTTTTATGCCTTGATTCGTGTTTTCGCAAAACGATTATAACAAGGAAGGGAATGCATTTATTTCTGCTGCACCCTGATCACATGCTTGATTCCCTTCAATTGGTATCAGAGCTTTGGTTTGTGATAAACTTGTTTTGGGCTTTTAATCTTTTGAATATAGAAATATTCTGTTGTTTATTTTATATCGCGGAACGTTTTTGAAACGTCGTTTCTGCGCTTCATATGCGCTGGGCGCATGTGAAGCGCAAGATACTGGAATTTTGAATCTGAAATCTGGGCTTCAATCTCGCTGAGCGCAAGTGAAGCGCAGATGAAGCACAGATGAAGCCCAGATGAAGCCCAGAACACGAAATTTTCGATTCTGATGCGTGCGCTTCACCCACGCTAAGCGCAGGTGAAGCGCAGGTGCGAGTTTGAATTATTTTGAATTATTTTACTCCTTTTATTGATTGTTTTGTGTATGATATATATATGTTCTAATGTTCAAGGGTCCCATGGAACATGAAAAGTTCATGTTTTGGGAGTCAAAGGGTTCAATTGTTGAAACCTTGTCTCACTCAAATGTTGGCTGCGATAAACATACCACTTATCAATTTGTTGACAAGAACGTATTCAAATGATACGAGGGACTCACGTGTTTATCGGTTTGTGAAGTATTCGTTTGATGCGAGACACTTATTGATGATTGGTTGACTGTTTATCAAATCTAATATTTATGTTGGGACGTTGCCTCGTACCCCGCGAGGGGCGGCCTCACCTTGAACCCCGTGATACACTACGTGCACGTAATCAAACCTCACTATATATATATATCTTATTAAATCACTCATTTTACAATCAATGAATGTTGAATGTGCATGATGATTGGTTATGGCCTTAGATTGTTTTATTTAAATACGACCTGTGAGTCGTGCCTTACCTCCTATATTCCTTTTGTAATTCTTTTCTCATCTCTATCCCCTCGTATGTTAAACGAGGTTTCTTCTTGTTATGTAATGTAACCGAAAGGAGCATGGAGACAAAGGAGCAGGTGGAGACATGTGGATGGAGACTTCAAGATTATATGTGATGTAATTTTGTAATTATTTTAGGAGGCCATAACCATATCATGTGTTTGTATGAGATGCATGCTTGTATGTTAAATGGTTTAACAACGAATAAAAATTAAAGCGATCAAATCCCTCGATGCTCATTATGCCTTCCAATGAATGACACACGTCAAGACTAGAATCGGTTAAATGTGGGTCTGCCAAAGCAGGGTACGTTTATCTATTCTAGTAAGACACGATAGGATAAAAGTAATATCCGATTGTCAACCATTGGTCTTTAATTTGGTATATTCAATATGATTGAAAAAGCCTAAAGGCACTAATATTAAGTCATGTTTCGCCTTCCAATGTATGGCACTCGTCTAGGCTTGAATCGATTAAATGTGGGTCTGCCAAAGCAGGGTACATTTATCTATTTTAGTGAGGCGCGATGAAATAAATGTGGGTCTGCCAAAGCAGGGTACATTTATTTATTGTCAACCATTGGGTTTTGACTTAACTAGGTATATTCAATAGGATTGAAGAACCTAGAGGCACTAAGTTGGGCATTAATTCATAAGATGAATTAGAATAAGAGTTATTCACCTAACTATCCAAGAGTTGTATAAAGATGCAATTGGAAAGCGTGTTCCTACCTAAATAACCTTTTCTTAAGCGATCAACCAAAGCTGACTTAAAATAAGGTGAAATATGGATCTTGGCCCACTAGAAAATCTAGTGATGGGATTTTTTGATTCTTTATATTGAGGGTACTTGTTTTGAATCAAAATAGTGGGAGGCATATTTAATTAAGACCTTGTTGAATATGCTTATTATATGATACTTATTTGCATTATTTTCTGTTAATAGATTACCATGCAACGAACACAACAAGTAACCATTCACTGAGATTTGTCCTTAGGCATGAAAAGAAGTTGTATGTTCTGGAAGAGCCCGTTCCTGAAACACCCGTTGCAACTGCTTCGAAAGCTGACAAAGATGCTTTTAAGAAGCATGTGGATGATGCTCTCGATGTAGGTTGTCTTATGCTTGCTACCATGAATGCTGAACTCCAAAAACAACATGAGAACATGGAGGCGTACGATATGATCGTACATTTAAAGAGACTTTATCAAGGCCAAGCTAGGCATGAACGATTTGAAGTCTCGAAGGCACTTTATCAATGTAGACTGGTAGAGGGAAGCCCTGTTGGTGCTCATGTACTCAAAATGATTGGGTACATTGAAAAACTAGAAAGGCTTGGATTCCCATTAGGCCAAGAGTTGGCCACTAATCTTGTCTTGCAATCGTTGCCAGACAGCTATGGTCAATTCGTCATGAACTACAACATGAATGAATTTGACAAATCACTGCCAGAATTGTTGAGCATGTTGAGAACAGCTGAGCAAAACATTAATAAAGGAAAGGGGAAGGCCATACTGATGGTCCAACCTGGAAAAGGAAAGGGTAAGAAGAAATTCAAGAAGCCCTATTTCAAATCAAAGGACAAGGGCAAAGACAAGCCTAGTACCTCTGCCTTGAAGCCTACCGGCGGGATAGCTAAGGAAGGAAAATGTTTCCACTGTGGCCAATCAGGACATTGGAAGAGAAACTGTGCAAAGTACCTGGAGGAGATCAAGAAGAAAGGAAGTGAGACTTCCACCTCAGGTATTTATGTTATAGAAGTAAATTTATCTACTTCTGCATCTTGGTATTAGATACTGGATGTGGATCTCACATTTGCATGAATGTGCAGGATCTAAAAGGGAGTAGACGACTGGTTAAAGGCGAAGTCGACCTGCGAGTCGGGAATGGAGCAAGAGTTGCTGCTTTAGCCATAGGAACTTATTATTTAACTTTGCCAACTGGGCTTGTTATTGAGTTAGATAATTGTTATTTTGTGCCAACCATTAGTAGGAATATTATTCCTGTTTCTTGTTTGGACAAGAATGGTTTTTCATTTATAATAAAGAACAATAGTTGTTCTATTTATTTAAATGACATGTTTTATGGTTGTGCAAAATTAAACAATGGACTATATGTCCTTGACTTCGAAACACCTATCTATAACATAAATGCTAAGAGGTTCAAAGCAAATGATTTGAACCCAACTTATCTTTGGCATTGTCGCTTGGGCCACATAAATGAGAAACGCATATCCAAACTCCACCAAGATGGATATTTGGACTCATTTGATTTTGAATCAATTGAGACATGTGAATCTTGTTTATTGGGAAAGATGACCAAAACCCCATTCACCGGAAAAGGTGAAAGGGACAGTGATCTTCTTGGTCTCATACATAGTGATGTATGTGGGCCCATGGGCACAATGGCTATAGGAGGTTTTCAATACTTCATCACTTTTACTGATGATTTCAGTAGATATGGATTTGTGTATCTAATGAAATACAAATCTGAATCCTTTGAAAAGTTCATGGAATTTAAAAATAAAGTACAAAACCAACTTGGCAAGACAATTAAAACACTTCGATCAGATCGAGGTGGAGAATACTTGAGCCAACAATTTGATGACTATCTAAAAGAGTGTGGGATAGTATCCCAACTCACTCCCCCTGGAACACCTCAGTGGAATGGAGTTTCAGAAAAGAGAAATCGAACCCTATTGGATATGGTTCGATCCATGATGAGTCATTCTGATCTCCCCGACTCCTTTTGGGGTCATGCTTTGTTAACAACGGCCTTCACACTAAACCGTGTTCCATCTAAGGCTGTCATAAAGACACCATATGAGATATGGACTGGGAGATGACCTAGTATGTCTTTTATGAAGATTTGGGGTTGTGAAGCTTATGTGAAACGCCAAGTTTTAGATAAGATAGGACCCAAATCAGATAAATGCTTATTTGTGGGATACCCAAAAGAAACTAAGGGTTACTACTTCTATAATCCTAGCGAAGGCAAAGTGTTTGTCGCTAGGACTACTGTATTCTTAGAGAAGGAATTTGTCTCTAAGAAAATAAGTGGGAGGAAAGTAGAACTTGAAGAGATTCAAGTACCACAGAGTAGCAATGAACCTGTAATGGAACAAGAGCAGATACCATAAAGTGTTATGGAGCCACCTGCTCAAGTAGCGCAGGACTTGCGTAGGTCAGATAGGATACGTCACCAACCTGAGAGATATGGTTTCCTTGTGTCTCAGGAAGGGGATGTATTGCTAATGGATCAAGATGAACCAGTGACTTACCAAGAAGCTCTTTTGAGTCCAGAGTCTGAGAAATGGCTAGATGCCATGAGATCTGAAATGGATTCCATGTACACTAACAAGGTATGGACCTTGATTGAGCCACCCGAAGGGATAAAACCCATAGGGTGCAAGTGGGTTTTCAAAAAGAAAACTGACATGGATGGTAATATAAGTACCTTTAAATCACGATTGGTGGCCAAGGGTTTCAAACAAATTCATGGTGTAGACTATGATGAAACCTTTTCCCCAGTTGCCATGCTTAAATCTGTTCGGATCTTGCTTGCAATTGCAGCTTACCATGATTATGAAATCTGGCAAATGGATGTCAAGACATCCTTCCTAAATGGAAGTCTCCATGAAGATGTGTATATGACACAACCTGAAGGTTTTGTTAAACCTGAAAATGTTGGAAAGGTATGTAAGTTGCAACGGTCCATTTATGGATTAAAGCAAGCTTCTAGAAGCTGGAATCTTCGTTTTGATGAAGCTGTTAAACAGTTTGGTTTCATTAAAAATGAAGATGAACCTTGTGTCTACAAAATGGTTGGTGACAACAAAGTGGTTTTTCTGGTTTTGTATGTAGATGACATACTCCTCATAGGAAATGACGTTCCTACCCTTCAGTCTATAAAGACTTGGTTAGGAAATTGTTTTTCTATGAAAGATTTGGGCGAAACAACCTATGTATTAGGTATCAGGATCTATAGAGATAGATCTCGAAGATTGCTTGGCCTAATTCAAAGTACATACATAGACAAAGTGTTAAAACGGTTTAGCATGCAAGATTCTAAGAAGGGATTTTTGCCTATGTCACATGGTATAAGCCTATCTAAGGCTCAATCTCCTTCCAGTAAGGAAGAAAGAGAACGCATGAGTAAGATTCCTTATGCATCCGCTATAGGGTCTATCATGTATGCCATGTTGTGTACTCGACCAAATATATCATAGGCTTTGAGCATGACTAGCAGATACCAGTCTGATCCCGGTGAAGGTCACTGGACAGCAGTCAAGAACATCCTTAAGTACTTGAGAAGAACTAAGGATTCATTCTTGATATATGGAGGTGAGGAAGAGCTACTTGTAAAAGAATACACTGATGCTAGCTTCCAAACCGACAAAGATGATTCAAGGTCGCAGTCAGGTTATGTGTTTTGTTTGAATGGTGGCGCTGTAAGCTGGAAAAGTTCGAAGCAGGAAACAGTCGCTGATTCTACCACAGAAGCTGAGTATATTGCAGCCTCAAATGCTGCGAAAGAGGCCATTTGGATCAGGAAGTTCATTATTGAACTTGGGGGTAGTTCCTACCATTGTGGATCCTATAAGTCTTTATTGTGATAACAATGGGGCTATTGCACAAGCCAAGGAACCCAGGTCTCATCAACGATCCAAACATATACTTAGACGTTTCCATCTCATCCGAGAAATCATTGATAGGGGAGATGTGAAGATATGCAAAGTGTATACTGATGACAATGTTGCAGACCCATTGACAAGACCCCTTGTGGAACAGAAGCATGAAGGGCACACTAGATCATTAGGCATTAGAGTTATGTCTGAATGGCTCTACTGCAAGTGGGAGATTGTTAGTGTATGCACAAGATACCTATATATACATCCATCACTTGTATCATATTATTATTTTATAAAGGCATTTCATTTTATTAATTCTTTTAGAATATAATTATATTCCTTAGAATAGTAAGCTTAAACTTCATAACAAATCAAGTAGATGACTTGATCGTGAGATCTTATGAAGAACTATTCTTAAAATAGTCCCTAGTCAAATATCAGCTTAGGACAAAGATGCATTTAGACTAGTATGTGAGTTCATTGATGATCACATCTCACAGATCATGGATATAAGATATCATGTGCTCACATAGGTACGCATTAAGAGTAATGGTGTACTGGACAAACCCACCTTAAGAACGTTGCATGGGTTGTTACATAAGTGTCATGAACGTTTCTTAAATTAATAAATGTTATATGAAGTCCTTCGACCTGAAATCACTACGATTCCTACATAAGGAATTATATGTTTTAATTATCATCAAACGTTATCTGTAACAGGGTAATCATAAAGTTGATTTTTGGACATATAATAAATTATGTGGAGGAATGTGAGTGCCCTAGATGGGATTTGTCCCTCCTATGTAACATGAGTTATATCTGTAGGCCTCTTGATAAAGTGAGACTGCAAAATGCATGGCCATGCTCAGGAGGATAAATATGAGATATTTATTTTCTGTACAATCTACTTGGGGATCAAGAAAATATAAATTGAACTATACAAGGTTGACACAATTCATGCCCTTGTGTTCAATTAAAATTTGGACAAAGGGACAGAGCATGTAACACCCTAATTTCTAGATTAAAAAATAATGCTCGTTGGAGACACTATTCCTGAATTTCTCGAAATCAGTTTGTCAAATTTTAATATCGTCAATCAATTACTTAAACTTTCCAACGATTAGCTTAAGTTACACACATAATAACATCTTAACCAAAACTAGGGAATGAAACCTCCACTTGTAGTAGTAGGTTTCAAGAGATCCATGCCGGAGATCCGGCAGAGTCTCCCCTAAAACTGATGAATTCCAGTTTCCAACTTCACCTGAAACTCAGCAAAGCCAATCTACTTTAACATACTAGAAACTCAAACTTAATCATAACAAGCCTCCATGGCTAGTAAAGACATACATGGTCATTTATTACATTTACCATACATCATTAATACAACTTAATTGATATGATACATGAAATTCCCATTCTAAAACTCATCAGCTTCATCAACTTTCCTTATCCTCATCGTCATCTGAAACATCCTGCACACTAAAGAAAATCCCCGAAACGTGGGGTGAGACCATTGTCTCAGCAAGTATAACTCTATGCATGAATGCAGGGGACATACATATATGGAAGACAATCCTATACTCATATCAACTCAATACATCATCATATTCAATTAAAGCATAGCTTCAAATCACATAATCATCTATATTGTTAGCCAATCAATGCCAAACATAAACATTGTCAGTCTTAGAGTATTTTAACCTAAATACTCAAGGGTTCTTATCACTGTACCATAATTGAGCGCTCGGCCATGTGACCAAGGACCGTCGTCCAAGGCCACCATAATTACGTTTTATTAGCAATCACAGTAATTTAATTCATTGAGGAATCCCAATTCAACTCCTTGGCCATGGAGTGAACATAATCACCTCTCTTATAACTTAACTGGTCTTAAGAGGCGTCAGCGGAGTCAATACTCACTTCCGACTACGACTACTAAGAATAGCCCATGTCTGGATAGGAGTATTAACAACCTGAACTTCTTCACCCCCTTCAGGTGAATTCTTCTCATAAGAGAACCTCCCATAACCGGATCCAAGACCTAGGACTCGGCCCTGAACCCACATGAACGTACTTCTGTCTTGATCCGAAGATCCTTTCTTCTTACTCACAGCACAAAAGCCGGCTTAACTTAACTTACATTCATAATCAACATATTTGAATCAACGGTAAAAGCTAGAATTCCGAACGTTTCGAGTGTTTCGATACTTTCGCAAGTTTCGTAACTTTCGTAACTTCGGAACTCATTCGTTTTACCTTCGATTCAAACATCCGCTAATCAATATCATTACAAACATCAACCTTTGATCATATAGAAAGGGGTTTGAGAAGTGGGGATCATACAAAGAGAGTTTCGTCAATGTCGCTATTTCGACTTTACGCCACTAAACTCAATTCTCATATTCGACCAACAATCTAACCAAGATTAATGAAAACAATAAGTGTAAACTCAAAAGAATACTTATATGAATCGAAATCGGGGGAAATACGATAGTTTCGTAAGTTTTGTTCATTTCGTAAGTTTCGACATTTTCGATAACTTTCGAAACTAAAGATTTCGACTCTCGATTTCAATTCGTAATTTCAATCAAACATTCAACAATCCAATTCAACCAAACAATCATCAATTATTCCAATATTCAGCCAAGAAAGGGAGGGGAAGAAGAGGGGACATGCAAGGAGACCAATTCTAACCTAAGGGTGAGTTATACTCACAAATTGATGAATCCAAGAGGGAAATTGAAGATTAGAGATGATCCAAATGTTGATTCTAGCTTCAATCTACCTTCAATGCTTCAATTTTAGCTTCCTCTCTCTAGGGTTCGAAGAAGGGGGAGGGAGAAATGAGTTTCTGCTGAATTTTCGCACCAGCATATATATATATACTACTGGTAATCGATTACCAAACCCTGGTAATCGATTACCAGAGGCCAAAATGCATTCCTGGAGGTCTGGTAATCGATTACCACTTCTGGTAATCGATTACACTGAATCCAGAAGTCTGGTAATCGATTACCAAACCCTGTAATCGATTACCATCAACAGAGCTCACCGGTAATCGATTACCAACACCTAGTAATCGATTACCACCCACAAACCTCTCTGGTAATCGATTACCAACTCATGGTAATCGATTACCAGGGACCAAAAACCCCTAAATTGATTCTATTAAGGTTCCAAACTCATATCTTACCCTTTTCCTACCTTTTACTCATAATCCTTAATGATCTTACAAGGTTTAGACCTACTGAACACACATGTTATCTTATTCAAAGGTTGGGATGTTACACTAACATCCTAAGATTGGTTTAACCACTAAGATTTAACCCCTAAGTTCTTGACTTGCTTTCTTCTTAATCTCTAACACATGGTTAATTATCTACTCCCCATTGAATTAAACAAGCTCCTGGAATGCGGGATGTTACAGAGCATATAAATTATTATAATAAAATAGGATTTATTATTTTATTAATAATCGTAATATTTGGATAGTGATGTGTTTCTAGATACCGCTCACTATTTCTGATATTAAATATAAAAAGGGTTTTATTTTAATATCATAACCAAATATTAAAATCCTATTGGGTCACACGCATACAACAAGCCACTAGGAAAAGGATAATAATTCTACTTTAATTTAATTAGAATTATTGTAACATAATGGGCCAGGTCCATAAGTGTGAGGGTTAAGTGAGTGAGGGGGTAAAACCCTAGCCACCACTCTATAAATAGAGCATAAGATGCTCTACCCCAAACACATGAGCAATCACTTCTTACTTTCTAAGGGTACTAGCAGAGCTGAGGAGAGAATCCTAGTTCGGCTATTAGTGTGGATACCAATAGAGACGTGGCTACACTTGCCTCGTTAATAATCCTAATAAGGTACGGCCTTTCGTTTCAATACCTTTTATGCCTTGATTCTTGTTTTCGCAAAACGATTATAACAAGGGAGGGAATCCATTTATTTCCGCTGCACCCTGATCACATGCTTGATTCCCTTCAGTAGGTGTCTAATTGAGATGATTCCACTTGGTTTAGAAAGCTATGATCCGGGGCTTCAGTTTGATATGCTATATGATAGTATTCCGAGCTCGTTTGCACCCTTAATAGACACATTCTTGTTCAGGAGAGAAAGTTGTCGAGACCTGGTAATCGATTATAGGCTGTCTGTAATCGATTACCAGAGGACTGGTAACCTGGTAATCGATTACATCACCCATGTAATCGATTACCAGAGGCTCAGCCACCTGGTTTCCTGCCCAGAACACCTAGTAAACGATTACAGACCCTTGTAATCGATTACCAGCAACCCGATAGCGACTGCACCTGCGTTTTTGCCCCTTTTTAACCCTCTTCTTCCATCCCTACTCAAATCCTTAATGTTCCTAACTCAATTAGACTCATTTTTACCAAACTATATTGGTGAAATCATCAATCTTTCATACAATTTATCACATTTAATCCATTATGGTTCCTCATCGCTAAACCCTTATTTAACCCCCCCCTTTTCACTATTCTCGCTACCATCAATCAATTCATCAAGAATATCACGTTTATACATCAAATCAATCACATTTCAAACACATAACACATGATTCACAGATAAATTCTCAAATTTAGAATTCTTAGAGGGTCTTATGGTTGCCCTCGCTATCCAAGCACTCCCACATACACATACAAGCAACACCCTTTCCCCCCGTACCTTAGAGATGACGATCGACAATGAATGGCTGACCTCCCTTGATGATCTACTCTGCAGCACCTTCTCCTTGTGGAGTTGTTTCTCTCCTCCCCTAGGGTTTGGTTATCTGACGTTTGAAAACTAATGGGGTGAAATAGATAACCCTTCTCTTATTTAAACACCTAATTGGGCTGGACCTACTCCAACCCACCCATCCCCCCTTTTTAATTAATCAATATGATTTCTGAATAATAATAAATAAAGGTGATAATAATAATATTTCTTCTTTTTATTTTATTTTATCTACCCTAGAAATTTAAGGATGTTACATGGTGACCTTTGGAGGAAACCAGAAAGGTAGAATCACTGGCATTGGTTCAGTAGGTATATCCCCTCTCTCTGTTATTCAGAATGTTCTTCTTGTTGAAGGTCTTCAACACAACTTACTAAGCATAAGTCAATTATGTGATAGTGGATATGTTGTATCTTTCACTAAGGCTGGTTGTGTAGTCAAAGATGCTTCTGACCAAGTCATTTTTACTGCCAAGAGACACAATAATGTGTATAAGATAGATCTTGAGGAACTTGTATATCAAAATGTGACTTGTTTGCTTTCTGTCAAAGATGAAAAACAGATTTGGCATCAGAAACTTAGGCATGCCAGCTTGAGTTTAATCTCAAAGCTTACAAAGCACAATCTTGTAAAAGGATTGCCCAAGCTTTCTTTCAAATCTGGCATTTTATGTGAAAACTGTCTTAAAGGTAAACAAACAAGAATCTCTTTCAAGAGTAAAATTGTTGTGTCTACCACATGACCTTTAGAACTACTTCACATTGATTTGTTTGGTCCTACAAGAACTGAAAGCTTGGCTGGTAAAAAGTATGGTTTAGTCATTGTTGATGACTACTCTAGATTCACATGGGTTATATTCCTCAAAAGCAAGGATGAAACTTTTGAGAATTTCACAAAATTCTATAAGAAGGTGCAAAATAAAAAAGGGTTTTGCATATCCGCAACCAGAAGTGACCATGGTGGTGAGTTTGAAAACTCAGCATGTTGTATGATGAGAATGGGATCTCACACAATTTCTCTGTGGCTAGAACACCTCAACAGAATAGGGTTGTTGAGAGAAAGAACAGAAGCTTGCAGGAGATGGGTAGAACCATGCTCATTTCAAGCAACCTACTGTAACGCCTTAAATTTCTAACTCAGAATTTAGTTCGTTGAAAACCAAATTCCTAACTTCAAATTTATAACGTTCCGATTTAGATATCAACTAGTTCACTAAATCATTAATTATCCAACGAGAAATTAACAATTCAAGGAACAATACTTAAAAGATCATAATATAATCATGATAGGCTCCTGTACATTAGAACACTAAAATTTTAAAAGAAATCTCTAATACAACACCAATCCTACTGTCATAACTATATATATATATATTCAGTCTATTACATCAACTCAAAACATCAAGGAGTAAAGGGTCCATCCTTCTTGCACTTCACTTCCCAGACTGAGAGTCTGGTAAAGGAGGTACCTGCTCAACTAAATAATCCACATAACGCATGGTGAGATAAAAATCTTAGTGAATACAAATCATATGCATGAATGCATGGAACAGAAATCCATGGCAAGTCATAAGTCATAAAAATTCAAGGCAATCAACAATTGACAAATATGCAAACATGATGCACTCACTGCTGTGCCCAGCAGGCATGTTCTTATCTCTTTCTAGAGTTAGAACTGAGCTCAGACTACAGGGAATATCTTCCCCGGGGACGAATCCCACCCAAATTGGACCGAAGTCGTGTTTTCAATACAATTAATCATTTCTTTTACTCACAGCGCAATGGTCGGTTTCAATTACTTTAATAAACATAATCATGATGTTATGGTAATGCAATAATTCATACATAATCAATAAAAACAGTTTCGCTAGTTTCGACAGTTTCAATAGTTTCGATCCTATGATTATTAAATATCTCCTATTCTCAATTTAGATTTCCAATTCATCAAACACTACCATAATCTAGTTACAATGATACAATTACTACCCAAGAACTCTAATTAGAAAGGGAAGTTAAGGATTGGGGGCATGCACAATAGAAACATCAAAGAAAACCACAATTTAGTGAGTTGTACTCACTCAAATTGGAAATGGAGTGAAGAAGAACGGATCCAAGGTAGATCAATTGGTGATTCCTTGCTCCAAGAATCCGTTCCAAACTACGAACCACTTCTCTCTCTGTCTCTAAAACTAAGAAGAAGAAGAAGCAGAAATGAAGTAAAATTCTATTCTAAGTGACAGATCCTATGCCTATAAGTGAATTTTCGCTCAAGCAAATTATTTTCGCTTGAGCGAATGGGACAGCTGCATGCAAACATACGCAATTTCGCTCAAGCGAATCCAATTCGCTTGAGCGAAAATGACACAAGAAAAACACCCTCTCTGAACGATTTTTGCTTGAGCGAATTTCCTTTCGCTTGAGCGAAAATTTTCTAGAGAGCCTCTCCCAGACCCCTGATTTTCGCTCAAGCGAGAACCTACTCGCTTAAGCGAATATCACAACAATCAAAATTTTAAGTTTCATCTACATAATTAACTCAAGCTAATCCAATTCGCTTGAGCGAAAACTCTGAAACTTGGTTTTCAAACTGAGTTTCATCTCCTAATTTCTTAAACTTTCTTTCCTTAATAATAATCATACACTCTCTTATCTTAATCTTATGAATCAAAATAGGTTCTAAATTACGGGATGTTACATTTCTACCCCCTTCAAGCAATTTTGTCCTCAAAATTGATTAAAGAAAGAGCTGTAAAAATAATACCTTAACTAAAAAAGTTCTAGAAACTGAGCACGGATGATCTCTTCCTTTTCCCAAGTTGCCTCTTCTGGTGATAGGCCTTCCCAAATTACCTTAATCAAAGGAATTGTCTTGTTCCTCAGGGTTTTGGCACTTCTGCCTATAATCTGTGCAGGCCTTGAAGGAATTGTGAGATCTTCCCTCAATTATATTGATTCAGAGTTCAAAACATGAGAAGGATCATGAATATATTTTCTCAACTTAGATACCTGAAAGACATTATGAATTCTTGACAAATGACGTGGAAGGGCAATCCTGTAGGCCAGAGGGCCAACCCTCTACAGGATCTGAAATGGACCAATATACCCAAGACTCAACTTTTTGGTTTTGAGTGTTTTTCTAGCACCAGTGACAGGAGTTACTTTTAAAAAGATATGGTCTCCTTCCTCAAACTCTAAATCCTTTCTTCTGTTATCAGTGTAGCTTTTCTGCCGGCTCTGAGCAGTTTTAATCTTTTCCCTAATGATCCTAATTTTCACAGTAGTTTCCTGTACTAACTCCGGACCTAACAGTGCTCTCTCACCAACCTCATGCCAACAAAGAGGAGATCTGCACTTCCTACCATATAGAGCCTCATATGGTGCCATGCCTATACTGCTATGGAAACTGTTATTATAGGCGAACTCTATGAGGGGTAGATACCTATCCCAACTGCCTGACTCCTCTAACACACAAGCTCTAAGCATATCCTCTAAGGTTTGAATGGTTCTCTCAGACTGACCATCAGTCTGAGGATGGTATGCAGTGCTAAACCTAAGTTTAGTCCCGAAAGACCAGTGAAGTGCATTCCAGAACCCAGAGGTGAACCTAGGGTCCTTATCAGATATGATGCTAGATGGAATGCCATGGATTTTAACAACCTCCCTAACATACAGATTTGCTAACTTATCCGGGGAATAGGTATTCCCAACTGGGAGAAAATGAGCTGATTTAGTTAATCGGTCCACAATGACCCAGATGGCATCAAAACCGGCCTGGACTCGAGGTAAACCTACCACAAAGTCTATAGCTATACTCTCCCATTTCCACTCAGGGATTTCTAATGGCATCAGTGTTCCTGATGGTCTTTGGTGTTCTATTTTAACTTTTTGACAGCTTAGGCACTTAGAAACATACTCAGCTATCTCCTTCTTCATACCTTCCCACCAAAACATCCTCTTCAAATCCGGATACATCTTGGTAGTGCAAGGATGTATAGAAAACTTGCCCCTATGGGCCTCTTCTAACACTAGTTGCCTCATACTACCCCCCTAAGGGACAAAGACTCTTCCTTGGAAGAGAATCATCCCATCATCTGACTCAAAAAACCCTAATTGTCTCTTTCTACTTTGAAAATCCGGGTCCGAACCCTGAGCTCCCTTGATCAGAGCTTGAAGTTCACTGGTGATTTCCAACTTATGCAACTTGACACTACCCATACCAAACTCAACACTAAGACTCAAATCCCTAAATTCTTCTAAGAGGCTCATTTCATGTACCATCAAGGATGACACATGAAGGGATTTCCTACTGAGAGCATCAGCCACTACATTGGCTTTGCCTGGGTGATACTTCAACTCAAAATCGTAATCCTTAAGAAACTCCATCCACCTTCTTTGCCTCATGTGGAGTTTTTTTTATCAAAAAGATATTTCAAACTCTTATGATCACTAAAGACCTCAAATCTCACACCAAACAGGTAATGCCTCCAAATTTTGAGGGCAAAAACAACAGCCGCTAATTCTAAATTGTGAGTAGGATAATTTTCCTCTTGAGGCCTCAACTGACTAGAAGCATAAGCTACTACTCTCCTTTCCTACATCAGAACACATCATAAACCCTTTCCCGAGGCATCACTATACACCTCAAAGGTTTTTGACAAATCCGGCAACGCCAGTACCGGAGCGGTGGCTAACTTCTCTTTGAGCTCCAGAAAGATCTGCTCACACTTCTTGTCCCACACAAAGGCTTGGCCCTTTCGAGTTAACCTTGTGAGAGGCAAGGCTAAACAGGAGAATCCATTAATGAATTTCCGATAGTAGCCGGCCAATCCTAGGAAACTCCTAATTTTCGTAACGGTCTTAGGTCTTTCCCATTCCAGAACGGCTTCTACCTTACTAGGATCAACTGTTACTCCCTCTCTAGTGATTGCATGTCCTAAGAAATGGACCCTGTCCATCCAAAACTCACATTTTCAGGATTAGAAAACAATTTCTTGTCTCTCAGAATCTCTAAAACAATCCTAAGGTGACGCTCGTGCTCCTCTAGGCTATGGGAATAGATCAAGATGTCATCAATGAACACAACGACAAACTGATCCAAGAAGGGCCGGAAGATTCAATTCATGTAGTCCATGAATACCGCAGGAGCATTAGTAACATCGAATGGCATTACTAAATACTCGTAGTGCCCATACCTAGTTCTAAAAGTTGTTTTAGGGATATCTTCCTTCCTGATTTTGATCTGGTGGTAACCTGACCTCAAATCTATCTTAGAAAACACTGAGGCACCCCTGAGTTGGTCTAATAGATCATCTCTCCTGGGTAATGGGTACTTATTCTTAATGGTGACCTTATTCAGTTGTCTAAATACAACACACAATCTCATACTCCCATTTTTCTTTTTCACTAACAGTACTGGAGCTCCCCAAGGTGACACACTAGGCCTAATGAACCCCTTAGCTATAAAATCCTCTAGTTGAATTTTGAGTTCACTAAGCTCTAGTGGAGACATCCTATATGGTGCCTTAGAGATGGGTCCTGAACCTGGTAACAAGTCTATTGTGAATTCTATCTCCCGGTCCGGAGGTAAGGTTAGGACTTCACTAGGAAAAACATCTTGGAACTCCCGAACCGTAGCTACACTGCTTAAATCTATTTTGGATTCTAGGGTTGAGGAAAGAAACAAAATAAAACAATAACTCCCATCATTGATGCATTGTGAAACTTGGGTGACACTGGACAGAAGTACTGACGGCTTCTCCCTCGAAGGAAGAGGAATGGTAGGAAACACAACCTTTTTGTTAAAACAATCTAGCATAACCTGGTTGAAAGATAACCAGTTCATTCCTAAAATAATATCCATACCTTTCAATTGTAGACAAATCAGATCAACCTCAGAGACTCTTCCTTGTACAACAATAGAGCATTTGGAACACACAAGAGAAGTAGAGATAGTCTCTTTGGCTGGTGTGATTACATTCAGAACACAAGGTAAAGAATTAACAAACAACTTTAACTGGCTAACGCAATCAAAAGAGATGAAAGAATGGGTTTCCCCTGAATCAAACAATACAATTAAGGTCTTCTTTCCTAAGGTGCACGTACCTCGCAACAAATTGTCTGCAGAAGCTGCTACTTCCCCACTGAGGGTGAAAACTCTTCTAGTAGATTGAGGTTTTTGGAGATTCTTCAACTTTGGGCACTCTATCTTGACATGACCAGGCTGCTTGCAAAAATAACACACATTCTTCCCCGTCAGACACTCTCCTAAATGCACCTTTCCGCACTTGGGGCATTTAAGTGCCCCTTGGCGTTGGACCTGCTGAGTGGGCATGACTGGTCTGTCTTGCCACTTAGGCTTGGGGCCCTTGCCCTGGATGGGCACTTCAAACTTTCTCTTCCCTTTACTTTCTGTTGGTGCAATTGTTGATGTAGTTCCTTTGTAATTCTTCTCAGCAATGTAACATTTACTGACTAAGGCAGAAAAATCCCTGATTTCAAACGTTCCAACCCGATCCAATAGTTCAGGTCGTAGTCCTCCTTCAAATTGGGTGCATCTCCACTCCTCATCAGTTACAGCTTGAAGGTAGCGAGAGTACTTTGCTAGTTCTTCAAATTTTGACATATATTGACCCACTGACATATCTCCTTCCCTAAGTTGCAGAAATTCAACCTCCTTTTGCCTCTTGATAGTGGCTGGAAATTATTTTCCCAAAAACAGGTTATGGAACACATCCCAAGTTATGGGAGCCTCTGCCTCTGTAGCCCGAAACTTAGCAGTTTTCCACCAGTCTTCAGCCTCCCCTCTCAGCATATAGACTTCAAATCCCACTTTGGCCTTATCAGTACACTTCACCACATCAAAAACTCGGTTCAAATCTCGGAGCCAATTTGCTGCCACGTCAGGGTCATAAACTCCATTGAATTGTGGAGGATTGTGCTTCCGAAACTCAGATAGTCCTAGAGTAAAAGAATCCACAGAAGGGGGTGGGGGATCCATGTGCCACCTAGTCATCTCTTGGAGCACTGCTGCATTGGTGGCGGCTTGCTCCCGTGCCACTTCCGCTTGAGCTCGGTTAGAATTCAGTCGTTCCCCCTATCATCTGGGTGAGTGCTTGAAGGGCTGAAGCTACTAGATCCGGAGTAGGACCCTGGGAAGATGATGAAGAAGAGGAAGAACGATTGGATTGAACTGCATAATATTCCAATTTCACAATCCAATTGGATTGAACTGCTCTGCTACCAAAATATAACGCCTTAAATTTCTAATTCAGAATTTAGTTCGTTGGAAACCAAATTCCTAACTTAGAATTTATAACGTTCCGATTTAGATATCAACTAGTTCACTAAATCATTAATTATCCAACGAGAAATTAACAATTCAAGGAACAATACTTAAAAGATCATAATATAATCATGATAGGCTCCTGTACATCAGAACACTAAAATTTTTAAAAGAAATATCTAATACAACACCAATCATACTGTCATAACTATATATATATATATATTCAGTCCATTACATCAACTCAAAACATCAAGGAGTAAAGGGTCCATCCCTCTTGCACTTCACTTCCCGGACTGAGAGTCTGGTAAAGGAGGTACCTGCTCAGCTAAATAATCCACATAACGCGTGGTGAGATAAAAATCTCAGTGAATACAAATCATATGCATGAATGCAGGGAACAGAAATCCATGGCAAGTCATAAGTCATAAAAATTCAAGACAATCAACAATTGACTAATATGCAAACATGATGCACTCACTGTTGTGCCCAGCAGGCATGTTCTTATCTCTTTCTAGAGTTAGAACTGAGCTCAGACTACAGGGAATATCTTCCCCGGGGACGAATCCCACCCAAACTGGACCGAAGTCGCGTTTTCAATACAATTAATCATTTCTTTTACTCACAGCGCAATGGCCGGCTTGAATTACTTTAATAAACATAATCATGATGTTATGGCAATGCAAGAATTCATACATAATCAATAAAAACAGTTTCGCTAGTTTCGATAGTTTCGATCCTATGATTATTAAATATCTCCTATTCTCAATTTAGATTTCCAATTCATCAAACACTACCATAATCTAGTTACAATGATACAATTACTATCCAAGAACTCTAATTAGAAAGGGAAGTTAAGGATTGGGGGCATGCAGAATAGAAACATCAAAGGTAGATCAATTGGTGTTTCCTTGCTCCAAGACTCCGTTCCAAGCTACGAACCACTTCCTCTCTCTAACCAAGTTTCTCTCTCTCTAAAACTAAGAAGAAGAAGAAGAAATGAAGTAAAATTATGTTCTAAGTGACAGATCCTATGCCTATAAGTGAATTTTCTCTCAAGCGAATTATTTTCGCTTGAGCGAATGGGACAGCTGCATGCAAACATACGCAATTTTGCTCAAGCGAATCCAATTCGCTGGAGCGAAAATGACACAAGAAAAACACCCTCTCTGGACAATTTTCGCTTGAGCGAATTTCCTTTCGCTTGAGCGAAAATTTTCCAGAGAGCCTCTCCCAAACCCCTGATTTTCGCTCAAGCGAGAACCTACTCGCTTAAGCGAATATCACAGCAATCAAAATTTTAAGTTTCATCTGCATAATTCGCTTAAGCTAATCCAATTTGCTTGAGCGAAAACTCTGAAACTTGGTTTTCAAACTGAGTTTCATCTCCTAATTTCTTAAACTTTCTTTCCTTAATATTAATCATACACTCTCTTATCTTAATCTTATGAATCAAAATAGGTTCTAAATTACGGGATGTTACACCTACCAAGATCATTCTAGGCAGAGGCTGCTCACACAGCTTGCTACATTCAAAACAGAATTTTGGTAAGGTCAATTCTCAAGAGAACTCCCTATGAATTGTGAATAGGAAGAAAATCCAACATTTCATATTTTCACATTTTTTGTTGTGAGTGTTTCATACTTAACACCAAAGATGATTTGGGTAAATTTGACTCTAAATCTGATAAAGGATTCTTCATTGGTTATTCAGAAACATCCAAGGCTTACAGAGTTTACAACTCTAGAACCTTGACAGTGGAAGAATCCATTCATGTTAATTTTAATGATGCTAAAGAGACTGATAGAGAACTATCAGATCTAGAAGATGACTTTGCAGGTATGGAGCTGAATCCTACTTCAGAGACTATAAAGGTTAAGAATGAAGCACCTGCTGAAGGACCCTCTGAAGTACCTGCTGAACAGACTTCCAATCAACCTGCTGAAACAATGTTGAGTCTCAAAATGAGCATGTATTCCCTCACAGGCATGAATGGAGATACATAACTCATCATCCTCGAGAGCAAATCATTAGTGATACTTCAGAATGAGTAAGAACAAGATCAAGACTTAGAGAAGTCAATAATCTTGCCTTCCTCTCAGAAATTGAGCCAAAGAATATTGAGGGAAGCTCTGCATGATGATGGGTGGATCCTAGCCATGCAAGAAGAGCTTAATCAATTTTCTAGGAGTGATGTTTGGACTCTTGTTCCTAAACCTCATAGGAAAACTATTATTGGAACCAAATGGGTGTTTAGAAACAAACTCTTTGAAGATGGTCAAGTGGTCAGAAACAAGGCCAGATTGGTTGCACAAGGCTATAACCAACAAGAAGGTATTGACTTTACTGAAACTTTTGCTCCAGTAGCAAGGCTTGAAGCCATTAGGATTTTACTTTCCTATGCAGCCAATAATGGCATCAAACTATATCAAATGGATGTAAAGAGTGCCTTCCTAAATGGATTCATTGAGGAAGAGGTATTTGTTAGACAACCACCTGGTTTTGAAAATCTGACTTTTAAGCTAAAAAGGGGTAAGTTGGGTTATAAATTCAGAATTTTGCCATCAATAAGTGTTGTAATTATATAGGAATTTTATGTAGTTTTAACACTTATCAAGTGCTAAAACCCTGAGGAACAAAACCATTCCTTTGGTGAAGGTATGTTGGGAAGGTCAGATGCCGGAAGAGGCAACCTGGGAGAAAGAGGAGGACATCCCTTCCCTTTATCCAGAGTTGTGTATGTAAGGTAATTCTAGTTTTCGTTTGTAATTCTTAAGTAAATTTTGAGGACAAAATTATTTTTAGGGGGGTAGAATTGTAACATCCCAAAAATTTAACATAAGTAGATGTTTGTGGTGAAAAATTCAAATTCGAAAAGAATGAATTTTAACACTTTGATTCTACGAGCAATCTGGGGATTAGAATCAAATCCTCTTACGGGACTCTTTTAAAAAAGTAGGTTTATGTGTTCAAATGATCAAAAGAATGAATTTCTGAAACTTAGATTAAATGGTTCAGAATTTCACCAATTAATTTTCTAAACGTCAGAAATCCAGAAACAATAAGTTCTAAAAAGATTTGATTTAGAATTTCATCAAAGAACTTAATTTCCATAAAATTGCTTGATTCATAATTCTATCAAGTTTAAAACATGAGTTTTCATAAACTAATTTTGAGAAACTTCAGTAAAAGTTTTGAGTAAGAAATTGTACAAGAAATGAATTGCAAAATGTAAATTTCAGAATGTAAACAAAAGAAAAGAAAAATTGAATTGTAAGAACAATTGCATTAAGATAAATTTGGATGGGTTCATCACGTACTGTTCTTCTCCTTGTAACCTGTTTGTCGCTGTGAGTTTGGACGTTAAGGTGTTTCAGAGAATTTGAGTGAGTGATTTGCCAACCCTTATTACATTGTGGGTTCTAGTATTTATAGATTCCAATCCTAACGGCTAACTAATGCATGCTTGACACATCAGCAACCCTATGTGTTGGCAGCGTAGATGCTTGCCACGTTTCTGCTATCCAGAAAACTAATTACGAATTTTGAAAATCAACCACTAACTAGGTGACACTTGTCTTGATCTTCATAACTTCCAATAACTGTTTTCTTGATATCTTCTATCTTTTCGAAAAATGAGTCTTCTGTCTTTTCGAAAATGAGTCTTCTGTTTTCTTCAGAATTCTTCTAAGTCTTTAAAGATGTGTCTTCGACTTTCTGCTTTCTGACTGTTTCGAATTCCTTTATCTTGACTCTGTACCTTTCAAGCTTTTCGAATTCAAAGATGTTGATTCGAATTTTGACTTTCTCTTTCTTTTATGCTATGTAGCATATTTCTATTAGTCATTACAAAGGTTGTGAAGACCACCGGCCACCGTCCTCTCATTTTACATGTGCTTTTTCTTATTGGACGTTATAGTGGCACATTAATGGCTCTTGGCTCTTTTAACTCCTATAAATGGGAGTTCATTTTACACTTCATTCATTCAAACTTCTTCATTCTTCTCTTTTTCTCTTCTCTTCATCTTTTCGAAATATCTTCATAGAATTTCTTCAAAGCATATGAAGAAGTTAATTTCTTTGGCTGTTACATTTAATCTAATCTGGAATGACTTCATTTTTTATAAGATTGACGTAATAGCCTAAGTCATTGGCTTTTTCAATCTTTCTTCTTGAAAGTTTTATATTGGATTGAACGTAATAGCTAAAATAGATTCATTTTTTTATTTTCCATGCTGACTTCGATCTTCCTCCTCAGGTGCGAGGAGATTCGAAAGAATGTAGGTTTTATCAGACCTGTGTTGGATGAAAGAAGAAGAAAAGGCATGGAAGAAAAGAATGAAGTATTTAGTATACCTTAGGATAGTTTCTTTTCTGATATTCTAGGTGTTTAGGACAGTTTCCTATCTAAGTGTATTTCCAATGTATTCGAACAACATGTACTTCGAATTTTGGACTTAAATAAAAGAATTGTCCTTTACCTGATTTGTAATACCTTTCATTTACATCTCTTTACATTTTCGAATTCACAATATATCTTCTCTTCCGAATTTCCAAAGTTTCTATATTAACTCTGCTTCAAGTATTTTCTAAGTTAACAAGATTTTCAATCAGAATTCGAAATAAGATAATATTGTTCTTCTTCTGAAAATTCGAAATGGCTTCAGAATGCCATGACTTAAGGAATTCGAAATAATTGAAATGTCATCAATTAAGGAATTCGAAATAATTAAAAATCAAATCCTAACAGTAGAATATAGGGGGACTGTATAATTATGGTTCTGAGGTTAACTATATGAAAAAGGAAAAGGTAAGGATAGGAGAAGGATTAAGAGTGAACAATTAAGAAAAACTAAGTTTTGGCATTCTCGCTCAAGCGAGAATGACACACTTGAGTGAATTATGCAGCAAGAATATAAAAATATGTTTATGCATATTTCGCTTGAGCGAGAACAGGCTCGCTCAAGCGAGAGATAGGACAGTTTTGAGGGTTCTCTCGACGTTTTTCACTCAAGCGAGAAGGGGCTCGCCCAAGCGAAAAACTTCCAGAAAGGGGGTCAATTCTGGACCATTCTCGCTCAAGCGAGAATGTGAAGAAAAGACGTGCACCGAACCGCTCGCTCAAGCGTCTCACTTGAGCGATAATCCACTTACAGACTTAAAACCCTTAATTAGGTTTCAGATTTCACACTTCTTCTGTTTTCTTCTTCATCCAACTTAGAGAGAGAAGCTCTGGTTCTAGAGAGAGGAACAACTGTACAAGCTTGAAGGAAGGAATTCTAAGCCAAGATACTCATCTCCAAGCTCTACTCCATCCTTCTCTCCATCTTTTTAACTCGAGCTGAGTGTGGTTTTCCCCACTCACTCCATTAATATGCGAATTTTCCACTATGATCCCACCTCTCTACTCCATTTTTCTATTTGGATGTGCTTTGCTTGATTATATGTGAATTCATAACTTGAATTATGTTGAGGAATATGAATAGGGGTTGAGTGATAGATAAGGTTAAGGTTTCCTCTGATATGCTTCTCTTCTATTATTTCGTACAATAAATTATTGTTAGATTTTATAATTTTTAACCCTACAATTTAAGAGGTAAAATGTAAAGAGGGGAACTTCGGTTCCAAGAGGTTAATTAGAGGTTTTATATCTCAGAGGTTAAGAAATTAAGTTATAATTGAGATCGAATGATTGAAAACAGGAGGTTAAATTGACCACAAGGAAGATATTCCTTGTATGGTATTGAGCTTAGTCCACATCAAAGGTTTAAGTGATAATACTCCACTGGTGTTGGGTAATACACCAAGAGGTTGACTTATTGTATTTTATGTTGTATAAAATGAATTAATAATTGTTGCATTCATGCTATATCTGTACACTTGCACTTTAATCACACTCACTGGGACATCAGTCTCACCACACGTTTTGTGGATACTTTTAGATGTGCAGGTTCCTCCTCGCACAGGCCCGTGATCTAGAAGCTGGGAGCTGCTGGATATCTTCTTTTTTATATAGACACTTGTAGACTTGTGATAAAATTTTAGGTTATAAATGTAGTTTTTATTTTCCCTTTTTGGAGGAGGGTATGACTATACATGTGATAGAAGGATAGTTGTAGGATCTAGAATTGAGCAAAAACAACCGATTAGAATCAAGAAATAGCAATTAAATTGTGAAAATAAGGTGCAGGGCAGCAGCCTATTTTGCGCAAGAAAGTGATAGAAAATGAGAGAAAATGAAAGAAAAAGTGGAGAGGAAGAAATGGAGGGACGCCACTGATGCAGGAATTTACCCACAACAGATAAGTCCAATGCCAGACGCCACTAATTCAGGAGAATTAGATAAGTCTCAGTATGGTTTGAGCAACAACCACCAAGCCTCACTCAACTTACCAAGGGAGGAGAAATTTGGGCATAATGCCTTTACTATTATCAATCATGTGTGTAATACAAAGAGGGGAGACTCCTTTATATAGGAGTGGAGGGGGCGGCCACTTAAGGAATAAGTGGGGAAAATAAAAAGATGAGTAAAATACTATCCTATGTGGGAATTGAACTCAAGGCTCCAAGGCTTATGGCTAAGCTAAGTCCTAAGCCAATAAACCCACTCATGTAGCGCCCAACTCAAGGGTAAAAGGAGAAAATTACATCAATTTCCTAATTACATTTATTTCCCTAATTACAAAGTCCTAATTAATATGAGTCTTGAGTTGTTGACTTTGACTTTGGGTTGTTGACTTTGACTTTGACTTTATGATCACTGGTCAAAGGGTTGACCATGTTGAGGATGACTCATGCTTGGTTCAGCTCCAAGCAATTCTAGCAGCTCCATGTTTGATCCTAGCTTTCAACTGTCAGTCCAGAGTTCCACTGACAGGATGTCATTAACATGTGTTTCTTATACTATTTTCTTGTCAAGTCATATGTATAGGGTTATCCTCGGCATTCAAGATTTGTATAAATAGATTTTGAGCCAGCTGTCAATATTCTATATATGTATATAAGTTTGTTTAGTTTCTATCCTCATATACATGTTGTTTAAGTGAACATTGGTTACTTGAATGATGTATGATTAAGTTAATCGATATCTAAATGGCGCGAAATAATTTCAGAAATTCAAGATTTGGTTTCCAACGGACTTGTCGGCTTTAATTGTCAGCGTCACCCTTAGGATTCGATGGGCTTAACATCCCAACCCATGGCGCCTTTAACGGGCGCAGCCCCTTAAGCTAAATGCGGCTCTATCCCTTAAGGAAATAAAGTTGCACCCTTGCTATCAGCTATAGCTTTTGGCCTGATGGTAAGCGCTTGATCCATAAAGTGGTATCAGAGCAAGGTCATGGGTTCGAATCCCCCGGCTGACACTGGGGGGGAGATTGTTGGCTTTAATTGTCAGCGTCACCCTTAGGATTCAATGGGCTAAACATCCCAACCCATGGCACCTCTAACGAGCGCAGCCCCTTAAGCTAAATACGGCTCTAACCCTTAAGGAAATAAAATTGCGCCCTTGCTATCAGCTATAGCTTTTGGCCTGATGGTAAGCGCTTGATCCATAAAGATATTGTGAAGTCTATAAATCAGTTTGAGTATTCAAACCTGACTCAAAGACTTAATATCCTTTAGTTTTAATGATTAACAAATAAGATAACCAAAGAACTTAATGATTAACAAATAAGATAACATGAGAACTTAAGGATTAACAAATAAGATGATATAAGAACATAATAAGATTACATAAGAACAAACAAGAACATATAAGAGCAAACAAGATTATATAAGAACTTAATAATTAACAAGTAAAGATTATATAAGAACATTACAAGAATAAATAAGATTATAAGATTATGTAAACAGGTTCTACTGAGAAAGGTATTGGTTTGTTGATTGTGTTTCAGGTTGAAATATTTACCAGAATCAGAAGAACAAATGCAGAATCTGAAAAGAAGAAATCTACAAAGCAAAGCCTACTATCTGAAGACATGAAGATTATCCGAAGACTTGAAGACAGTAAGACATGAAGACTATCTGAAGACTTGAAGACAACAGTGAAGACTCAACTATCGTCTGAAGAACACAAGCTTGAAGTGAAGAAAAGAAAGCTCGTCTCTCTGAAGCGTCTGCATTATCTGAAAACTTAACTATATCTGAAGAGCAGT
Organism: Sesbania bispinosa; assembly: GCA_026901365.1. Taxonomy (NCBI): domain Eukaryota; kingdom Viridiplantae; phylum Streptophyta; class Magnoliopsida; order Fabales; family Fabaceae; genus Sesbania; species Sesbania bispinosa. Next base: position 200,131 of record QLOH01000771.1, on the reverse strand, counting down.
TATCATCTGAAGATATGAAGACAGTCTGAAGCAGTCTACGAACAATATCAAGAATTGATCTCTTGGAGACGTTACCAAATGGACTACACTTATTTCAGTGTAAAAGCTAGACATGTTTTTCTACCTCGACCATAGTCTTGCACAAATAAGGAAATTCTGCAAAGACTTTCTGCAACGCCTGCTGCACCTGCTACAAAAGGATTTGCGTGCGCAGACCTACTGACCTGCACCTGCTGCTGCCCAGAGTGGATCAGAAGACTGAGTAAAAGCAACAAGAAAGATGTTTGAATTGAGTTGATAAAGTTCAACAACTTTATTCATTTAAATCTTAGAAGAAGAAGAAGTTATAAAGTAGAATGAAGCTACAATCGTTTGAACAAAAGAAGAGATATCTTATCAGAAGAAAAGAGCTTATTGAAAGCATCTCAAGCTGAAGAATTGAAATAAGCTTGAATCAATTATATGAGATGAGCACATGTTGAAGCTGATGAAATTACAACGAGATAAAAGCAAGCATCTGAGTATATGTGAAGATTAAAGAAATCAATTGTCTGAACATATAAACTCTCTGAATGCATGAAACAGATTTCAACATAGAAGAAATTAATACAGAAGCTGAGACTATATGATTCAACGACTATAATATCATATGTCTTTATTCAAAGAGGAAATTGCAACAAAAGTTGTTCGACAAGACACCTCACTCAAAGAAGAAAGAAGAAATGGTGTCAGGAGCAAATGAAAAAAAGGAGTATATACAGAATGAGCAAAAGGACAAATCAAACGGATACCTCCTCATGTACACTCCTAAGGAAATCAGAGGAAATCAGAAGAAAGCAGAAGAAAGCAAAAGAAAGCTTTAAAAGCAGAAGAAATTCAAGAGAGAGAATCATCATAACAATATCAAGAATATCTTTCAAAAGAGATCATCTACAGAAGTGTCAGAACAGGATTGTCTGAACACTTGTTTGCTTAAGAAGAAGCAACCGTTTGAGAAGCTATTACACAACGGCTATATGAGCCACATCATCAACATCTCAACGATATTATGAACCATCTTCAAACGGCTATATTTCATCAGAGCATATAAATAGCCTCAAGATTGAATTTGAAGATGTTGGCATGCTGAGCATATTAACCAGGCTGCCGACCTGTTGGTCAAAGTTGTTGCTCGGTTGAACAACCTACCAAATTGGCCAAAAAGAACAATCAACCAAAAATGGTTTGAAGCCATAAACATACCTTGGTTTTTCCATTCATACGGGTGAGAATGTAACCCATAGAAACCAATGGTTAGACAACAAGGCTAAGCTTAAATTCAGTATCTACCTAGCCAATTCTTAGAGGAAGTTATTCCTCATTTTTAGAGACATGGATTGTACCTAAACTTATACACTTGTATCATTGCCCTACCCTTGTACTTAGAATTCACTCATTGTATCCTGAGTAGTACTCAGATAACCTCTAGTACAGGAAGAGGTTAAATTTATGTTTCGTGGAAACTTAAACTTAGTTTAATTTGTAAACACGATAAGTGTCTGAGAGCCTGGAGAGGCTTGGTGGAAGAAAGAATACTCTACACTTGGTTAAGTGTCTGAGATCCTGGAGAGGCTTGGTAGAAGAAAGAATACTCGTGGTAGAGCTTGGAGAGGGTTGATAGAAAAGAATACTTGTGGTAGAGCCTGGAGAGGCTTGATAGAAAAGAATACTTGGTATAGATCCTGGAGAGGCTTGGTTGACAAAGAATACTTGGTTTAGAGCCTGGAGAGGCTTGGTAAGAAAGAATACTTGTTGAGCCTAGAGAGGCTTGTCTGTAAAAGAATACTGCATGAGTTGCCTGGAGAGGCAGTTGAAAACAAAGAATACTTGGTTTAGAGCCTGGAGAGGCTTGGTAAGAAAGAATACTTGTTGAGCCTGGAGAGGCTTGTCTGTAAAAGAATACTGCATGAGTTGCCTGGAGAGGCAGTTGAAAACAAAGTAATACTTGTGTTGGCCTGAAGAGGCTGTGAATAATACTTGTATCTGTGGATTCAGATAGTGGAAAATCCAGTGGTGTTTTGCCCTGGGACTGGATGTAGCTCACGAGATTAGTGGGTGAACCAGGATAAATTTCTTGTCTAAGTCTTCTATCCCTTAAACTCTTTTACTTTCAGTTTGCGTATTTATTAAGGGGATTGAAAAGTATTTTTCATAATAAACTCTAAGTAAACAATTTCAATAAAATGAACTTTCACAGAAACATCAACATTAAGTGTCTCTCATATCATTTGAAGCATTATAAAGAATGCACTTTGAAGAACCTTTGGAATAGCTCTCTGGAGTGGGTCTGATCTGAACTCGGTTCAGAAGTTATTAACAAACTTCAGACGATCTCCAGTCATCTGAAGAAGTCCAGAAAAGGTTCTGAAGAGGTTATGTATAATAACCTTCAGAAGATACTTTGAGAAGTTTTCGATCAAAACAATCTTAAGCTTTTAGCAAAAAGATTATCAATATTTACCGTTGTTAACTTCCGCACTTTTAACTCTGATCTTAAGATTTGTTTTAAACTTGATTTATTTTATATGATGATTTAATTTAAGATTTCCAAAATTACTCAAAAAGGCTTAAAACACTATTCAACCCCCCTTCTAGTGTTTCCTGTGGTTCTAACAATTGGTATCAGAGCTCACCTTCGGGTTGAGCATCTAACAAATGCAGAAGGAGTAGATCCTCAGAAGATGGAAATCTCACCAAGCTGAAGCAACTCTGAAGAATGATAATGAGAAAAAAAAATCTTTTTCTCAACACTCATTATTCATGGAACTAAGGCATCCTTCAAAAGGACGTAACTGGAAAAGGAAAGTACATCTATCTCAAGATTATACCTTGGTAACATCTTTCCTATCTTAGTTTAAATTAATTTGTTTATTCGTATAAAGTATGAAAATAAATTGTTGCATGTTTTGTTTGTTATTGAAATTGTTAATGCATGTATGAATTTGTGTGAATAAATTACTGCATGCTAACTGTTCCATATGCATGTTTGTGTAATTATTAAATGTTGTATGTAATCTATGTCATATGCGTGAATATATGTTTATAGCTATTTTAGCAGATGAAGAGTCATGTATGTTAATCATGCTGTTATTAAATTTGAAATGGCGCAACGTGAATCATTGAATCATCAACCGGTTTCTCGTAATTGGCACGATGCACATCTCTCCACACCGGTTCAGTGCACGAAACTGTCTCTCATCAATACTTCAAACACGCCTGGCTCTCTATTTAAAGGGATTGGATGATTAACATGGAAATTACACTTCATTCAATCTTTTCCCTAAAAGGTCAAGTCTCTTCAAGTATCTTCATCTCAGAAAGATCAATTGATCTATAGAAATCAATGGCAAACATGTCCGCATCATCAAACAACTCAAAACCGTCTGTGTTTAACAAAAGGATCATACCCTGCAAAGCAGTTAACCTTTCAGACTTTGACGATGCAAGATTCAAGATCTCTGAGTACTTTGATGCTATTGGTTGGACTCCCTTCTTCTGCAATATTTCCTCACCATGGCATGAGGAAAGCGTTCTAGAGTTCTGGAACAACTCCAAGGTTGAGTCCAACAAAGAATGGTCTGGAATAAAAATAGAAGTGATGGAAAGACCAATCTGTGTGGACTTCGCCTTAATAGCTGAAGTGATTGGAGTGCCTGCTCGAGGAGAACAATACTCTCAAAGATGGGAATTCATTCGAGAAAAGACATTTGCCTTTGATAGAGTTCTCTTTGGAGAAAGACGTCTAGCACCTTACAGACACTCTAAACTTCTGAAGCTTCCTAGAGCACTTCTTGTTGTATTAAACTGTTGCATCCTTCCCAAAGGACACAACAAATTAAAAATAAATCAACTGGAAAGATTCGTGCTGGGAAACTTGCTGACGAAGAAAAGAATCAGTCTCGCTTGGGTGCTGATGTATCAAATGATTTTCAGAGAAGACATGAGCAATGAAAATCTCTACCCTCATAACACCATAATTATGAAAATTCTCTTGCACAAAGGCTTTCCTATGGGTGATCTCTTTGATCAACCGTCACCTGACTTTTTCACTCCGAGTGCACATGCTGAGTTAGAACATACTCTTATGGAAAGAGAAGCTGCCCCTGAAAATTAAGTGGTTATTCCTCCTCTTTTTGCTCCATACACTAAAGAAGGAACTGAAGATACCCACTTCAAGTGTAGAAAAAGGAAAAGGACGATGTTGAGTGCATATCATGTGAAGAAGGTGAATGGCAGAGTGACCAGATCTTGCAAGAAGACTAAGAGCCGCTAAGAAGGAAGTTTAAAGGCTCAGAACTGAAGGAGGAAATATTGATGAGAATTTGTCTGATGATCAATGATTCCCTTGTGTCTTTTCGTTTCTCTTGCTTTTATCATGATTAAACATTTTCTTTTTAATGACAATAGTAAGACTTTTGTTTTAACTTAGTTGTTGATATACATTTTCCTTATCAGTTATTAAATTTCTTCTTATTTGTGACTACTTGTACAGTTCTTCTGGTAACAATGTATGTTTGTATGAATCTTTAACTCAACACATTTCTTTAAATGGTATAAGTAAAAGATAAAATCAATTAACTTAATAAGATAAGGATAAAATCAAAATTCTACGAAAATTTCTTAGTGATTTAACTTGTTAAAATATAATTGAAATTATTAACCTAAGACGTGTTTTAATGATTAACTAATTTTATTAGGAAATATCAGATGCTACTGAAAGGTATTTTTAGTTTGTATGTTTCAGAAAACAGGTTTTGAAAATAATCTTAAGAAGACCAACAGAAGGAAATGTCGTGTGTAAAAAGATGAATCAAGGCAACATCATCTGAAAAGATTGCTAGTGTGATAACATCTCCATTGTTTGAACCTGTTCAGAAACGTTCAAAATGAACACAATGAAATTGTGGGTCAGAAATGTTAAGGTGGTTGACACTATGCAATAATCCTACCTCAACTCTTGAGAAGACAATCTTGACTTAGTAACATCCTTATTCTCTGAACCTGTTAAGAAAGTTCTCTATGAACTTGCTGAAATTGTGGGTCAAGAATGCTAAAGTGATTGATACTCAAGCCATTAAAGTCTATCTCAATCCCTGGGGGACAGGTCAAGATTATTGTTCAAAGAATCTCTTGAAGCACAAAAGACAAAGACCATGCTGGAGCATGTAGATATCAAGCAACTTCAGAAGGAGAAAAAGTCTTCACAGAAAGGAGTAATGTCAGAAAAACATCTCTCTATCCAGAGAACAATAACCGGATAATGTGGTAACATCACTTCACCTTAAAACTTGTCCTAAGTGAAAACTTAAATCTACAAATAAAATTTTAATTCTCTTAATAAGTAAAAACTTAAAAGACTTAAATCTTTAAAAGCTTCTCAGACAATAATGATCATAAAACCTTATTGTGAGTTTTTCTTTCTATCTGAAATGTTTTGTTTTAAAATGTTTTCTCTTAATTTCTTTCTCTTCTCTTTCTCAAAAAGTATTTCGAAAAATGTTTTTGAGTATCTGTTTTTCTGCTTTTCACAAACGTTTTTTTATCAATGCTACTAACTCAGTTTCCTATGGTATTTCATCTATGACCAATCAATGATGTACATTTCGAGACTCCCAAAGTCTGAAACTGTCATCATATAAGCTACCCGAGTCCTTATGTATCATGTGTGCAACAATCCAAAAGATTCAATCTTCTCACTTCTCTTTTTACCTTTACTTCAAAGTCCTATAAATTCACCAGAGCCCTTTACACATACTCATATGTTCAAAGCTCTTCTATAGCTTTGTCTAAGAGTCTAAGTGTGTTGATCTCTGAAGGACAATGAAGAAGCAAAGGAAAACAGCAGAAGGATTTCTGGAACATGTTGAGGCAAAGATCAAGTCATCTTGGATGATGTTAAGAATGAAGAGTAAGGGAAAGGGTTCGTCTGAAAATCCGTTTCTCTATACTTGGACCATGGAGATCTCATTGCATCACAGTGGGACTGGAAGACCACTGGGAGATCCCAGTATAGCCAACCTTATAAAGAGAATTACTGACAAAGTGGTTCTTGGAATTAAGGTGGTGGCTGTTGGTCAAAACATTGTCCTAAATGATGCACCTCCCCTGTTTCAGTTGTCACAAGGAGATTGCGTGCAGAATGCACGGTTGACAAGAGGGATTACAGGCTCAAGAGGCACCTCTGAGGCTTTTCAGCTGAAGGAGTGGTGGTAGTTTTGAGAGAGATGAAGTCTCATAAGGCTATGTCTCAGGCCTTCATAGGAATCAAGAGAAGTTGTAATGATAAATGCATTCTATTTTTGGAATGTAACTTGTTTTTCTTTATTTTTCAAAATTTCTTTTGTACATATAAAATGTTTTGAGAAAAATTTAAAAATGTGTATTTCTGTGTGTTTCTTTTTCTATTTCAGATTCTCTTGTTTAAAAAGTTGCTGTTTTATTATTAATTAACAGTTGGTATCTTTAACAAATTGGTTTATTCTTAACACCTGGTATCTGAATAATAATAATATTCTAAGTAAAAACAACACTGCATAATCAATACATCTTAACAATTAGTAGGGAAAATGGGGAGAAACACAGATAGGGAAACAGTAATGCTTACACTTTTAATATCCAAATCTTTTTAATTAATGACAAAAGGGGGAGAAATATGAAACTTAACAAAATGATATAGTATAAAATGATATAGTATATAGGGAGAAATAATAATAACAATTGGTATAGGGAGAAATATGAAACAATAATAACAATTGGTATTGGGAGAAATATGAATAAAACTTAACAATTGGTATTGGGAGAAATATGAATAAAACTTAACAAATATGAAACTACCAAAATGAAAATTGATATAGTAATAACAGTTGGTAAGTTAACAAAATGCTGTAAGTAAATAATGGGGGAAAAATATAAAAGACTGAAAACTCAGAAGATTTAAATACAAGTGGTATTTAAGGGTTAGAATATTAACAAGTTGTATTTAACAATTAACAAACTAAAGAATTAATGTTCTTCTCAGGGGGAGTATCATATATAGGGGGAGCCATTTATATACTTAATCATCTTTCCTTAAAACATTTTGTAAGTTTTACATATCTTATTTGTCATCATTAAAAAGGAGGAGATTGTGAAGTCTATAAATCAGATTGAGTATTCAAACCTGACTCAAAGACTTAATATCCTTTAGTTTTAATGATTAACAAATAAGATAACATAAGAACTTAATGATTAACAAATAAGTTGATATAAGAACATAATAAGATTACATAAGAACAAACAAGAACATATAAGAGCAAATAATATTATATAAGAACTTAATAATTAACAAGTAAAGATTATATAAGAACATAACAAGAATAAATAAGATTATAAGATTATGTAAACAGGTTCTACTGAGAAAGGTATTGGTTTGTTGATTGTGTTTCAGGTTGAAAAATTTATCAGAATCAGAAGATCAGGATCAGAAGAACAAGTGCAAAATCTGAAAAGAAGAAATCTATAAAGTAAAGCCTACTATCTGAAGACATGAAGATTATCCGAAGACTTGAAGACAGTAAGACATGAAGACTATCTGAAGACTTGAAGACAGCAGTGAAGACTCGACTATCGTCTGAAGAACATAAGCTTGAAGTGAAGAAAAGAAAGCTTGTCTATCTGAAGCATCTGCATTATCTGAAAACTTAACTATATCTGAAGAGCAGTTATCATCTAAAGATATGAAGACAATCTGAAGCAGTCTACGAACAATATCAAGAATTGATCTCTTGGAGACTTTACCAAATGGACTACACTTATTTCAGTGTAAAAGCTAGACATGCTTTTCTACCTCGACCATTGTAACATCCCAAAATTTAAGAATCTAGAATTAGAAATAAAGTACTTATAATTTATTTTATGCAAGTAATTAATAAAATAATAATAAGGATAGTATAATTTAATTATAATAATAATAGGTTAGAAATATGTTAAATAAATGAGATATAAGGTAAGATAATATTTATAAAGATGGAGTATTTAAACCTAAATTTTATTAGAGTCAATTAAATTCCATTCTTTCAGAGCAATATAAATCTTTGTATAAAAGAAAAACAAAGTAAACAAAATAGATACTTATATAGTTATATATGTCACTTAACCTATTCTTAACTATATACATATATAGGTTACAAAAATAGAAAAAAAGAAATAAAAGAGAAGAAGGAAAGAAAAAGGGGGGGGCGGCTGAGAGGGGGTTAGGGTTAGGGTTTCAGGGCTCTTATGGGGTAGGAGAGGGAGAACCAAGAAGAAGAGGCATGGAGGGGTGGCTGCTGGCCGTAGTTGGCCGCAGCTGTTGGTGGCCATAGAAGGGGAGGAGACACGACCATGGAGGGGGACGACGCACTGCACGTTCGCACGGCCAGAGACAGCGGCGTACGATCGCGAGGTTGGCGGCACAGGGTGGCTCGCGGCCGTTTGGACGATGGTGGTGGTGACCATTCGCGGTGGACGCGGCCGCAAAGGGAGATGCTCGGAGAACGGAGGAGCCATGGAAGCCCTTGTGGTAGAGAAGGCGCGAGACGGTGGAGACAGCGGCTGGAAGGGGTTTCCGCGGCGGTGACTGGGCAGTGAACCGCGGAGGTGCGCGGCTGCACACGCGGCGGCCCACGTGGTGCAGACGACGGCCATCTTTGCCGCAGCTAGGAAGTGGTGAGGGATTTTCCTTCTTCCTTTTCTCATGCTCTGATTTTCCTATTTGTTACATTTTAATTACTTTTATCCCTGGATTTGGATGAATAAGGAGACTTTTGGGCTTATGGGTATTCTAAGGGTGGTAGCACCATGGTGGTGGCTGAGGATGGTGGCGCCTTGGTGGTGGCTGAGGAATGGAGGGACAACTTGCTATGGTTCACGGGATTGGATGTGAGTATAACTCACACAACCACTCTCATTCTTGCTTGATTTCCGGGAATGATCCCTAATTCCCCTTTTCCCTTTCCTCTAGTCATGTATGTCCATGAATGATTGTTGGTGTTCTATGGTTGGTCCTTGTATGAATGATATGGTTAGAGACATGGTTTAGGGTTTGTATGTTAGGGTTTCACACATCCCCTTTCAATATTGTCGTATAGTTTATGATTTAGGGTTTGGCTTCGGCCCAGCAAAAACGGCTTCGGCCCCAATTTTGGCTTATGCCCCAGTTCACCCTAATTAAGCAAGTTTGGACTTCGGTCCCCAGTTAATTGGACTACGGTCCCCAGTTAAAACACGGGTTTCGGCCTCCAGTTAATTGGCGGTGTTATGCCCAAGGAAGACGTTCTTTGTAGTCTGAGCTCAGGTCTAGCCCCAGATAGTGAAAAGACCCCGTCTGCCGGGTAATGCAGGTCATGCATAACATTTCTATGTTCCAGTTTTTCATTACACATCATGTATTGCTAGGTGTAGTTGTAATATGGTGATCGATATGGTTATGCATGATATGTTGAGTTATTTGTTGCATCTCATATGTTTGCTTCCCTACACTGTATGATTGCATGGTTATGCTTGATGGGACATTAGTCTCACCCCACGTTACGGGGATATATGTTAGTTCATGCAGGTTATTCCAGTGTGTGCTCAATGGAGAGGGAGCATTTGGGGTGGGTCACACTCCCAGTAACCAAAGGGAAGTCTCCGGAGAAGATTTATTTGTAATTATATCCAGATGTTATTGGAGATTCGTTTGTAGTGACTATCTCGTTGATGTATGATGTAGTAGTCTATAGTTTGGCCATGGAGGCCTATTATTACTGAATTGGATTAGTGGTTTTGCTATTATAAACTGCACTGGTATTTTGCTGGTTTTCAGGTGATTCCGAAAATTCAGAAATATCCAGTTTTCAGGGGAAACTCTGCCGGATTTCCGGTAGGAGTTTATGAACTCTCACAATTGAGGGTGTGGTTGCCCCATGCTTCAGTTTAGAATTTTTTGTTTAAAATGTGATGTATGAATTATGTGGTAGTCTAAACAAACGTTGGATTGTTTAGGCGTCTTTGTATTATGTGTGCCGATATCGAAAATGGCGCGAAATAATTTCAGAAATTCGGGAATAGTGTTTCCAACGGACATTATTCTTGGATTTAGGATTTAGGACATTACATTTTGGTATCAGAGCAGTTCAATCCAATTGGACTGTGGTTAGGTTAGTTGCTCGTGACTTACCGTAATTCCACCGTGGCTCATGCTCAGTATAGGAACTGATCACCCCTCTACTGGGTGCGTTGTACACGGAATTATGGCTAGTGACGAAAACAAGAATACCTTGTTATGGGGGTTGGGACACCTCCCCAACGGGGTTAGAGCCACCCACTTACAATTAGAGGGTGAGAGTGACATAGATCCATTGTCAAGAGTAAGATCTTCCCCTTAGAGATTTTATAGGACCTATCCTTAATCTCTAGTGGACTTGAGGCACACTTAGAAGGAAAGGTAAAGGGTAAGCATTGGAATAGAGTGCATTAGTTGCGGTATGCAATTAAGAGAGTAACTAGAGGGTTGATGAGTTGGCTTCCTGGCGTGCTAGGAGGAGGTCGGTTGCTTGTAATTGAACTTGGATGGTATGAGTTGTTTGGCTAATTATGATGCTCATTTCTGTTTGAATGATTGCATGACATATTTGTTGTTTGTGTTGCTTGAATTTTTGGTTGTCCTGTATACTTGGTGAAGATTTGAGGAATGAGTTACGATGTCATTTGCATAACTTGTATGTTAGGTTGCTTGACTTAGAAGGATGTGTAAGTAGAGGGTTAACGGTACACTTTTCGGGCAAGGGCTGAATGATCTTAGAATTTGGAATCTTGCGGATTTAGAATTTCATACTCGGTGGGTTGGTAATGGTAGGAAAGACTCATGGGAAGTTAGGGGAACCTAATACCCCCGGTAAGGGAGAGTAACCCTAGTTCTTTGGTCAAGTTTCGTGCCGAGGGACGGATGTAACCCTGGATACGACTTGAGAAATCGAATTAGGGCCTTGACCTTACTTGTAGTTATCTTAGGCGCTATAACTCCGGATAGATGTCAATTAAGTAGTCAGTGAATTTAATAATTATTAGTGATGAGAATACTCAAGTCTTATGTACGGATAACTGGTTTTAGCGTGAAAGGAGCAAGTCCAACCTTGTGTTTCCGGGGTATTAGATAGATTCTTTAGAGTCCTTACCTACTTCTTAGGTCCATGTGCCGGAGAACCTAGTTCTCCTTTTTAAGGGAAGGGTCTGAACCTTTGGTATCCTAACAAATCAATCAGAGAGTTCTTAGGTGTAGTTTCGGTTCACCAAGGTATAAGTTAACCAACTAGTTGCTTAAGTGTGTTCTTACTCCATGAACCATTAGGGTGGGTTGAGTATGTAGACCATGACTCCTTAAACCACCCTGTTTTACCTTAGAGCACCCTGCGTACCTTAGGTCCCTTGTGGTGTAGGACCTTACTAGCCATATCTGAGTTATGGTTGGGCATTATCGCGTAGTGCAGACCCCATGACTAGTTCGGTCACGTTAGAGGGTACAACCTCAATAGATAAAGAGGGTAAGTGATATTGAGAACTCGGATGGGTAGAGGTACTTAGAAAAATGCTATCATGATCGATTTCTTTCGGTTCGAGATTCACTCTACAGCTAGCACCGGAAGGATAGGATCCCTTGTTGGTTGGTCAAAGTATATAGAGTATACGTCTCATAATTATCAAAGTTTCGGTACCCAATAAATCATTGTCGGTTCGTCAGGATGTAGGCACTCCTGTTGCCGGTTTTCTAAGTTATCTGTGGTAGGGCTAAGTCTACAGGTTAGGCCTCTCGGCTCTTTCTCTTTCGATTCCTTAGCGGTAATACTTTGGCTTTTTATTAGAGTCAATTAAATTCCATTCTTTCATAGCAATATAATTCTTTGTATAAAAGAAAAACAAAGTAAACAAAATAGATACTTATATAGTTATATATGTAACTTAACCTATTCTTAACTATATACATATATAGGTTACAAAAATAGAAAAAAAGAAATAAAAGAGAAGAAGGAAAGAAAAAGGGGGGCAGCTGAGAGGGGGGTTAGGGTTTCAGGGCTCTTATGGGGTAGCAGAGGGAGAACCAAGAAGAAGAGGCATGGAGGGGCGGCTGCTGGCCGTAGTTGGCCGCGGCTGTTGGTGGCCATAGAAGGGGAGGAGACACGGCCATGGAGGGGGACGACGCACTGCACGTTCGCACGGCCAGAGACAGCGGCGTACGATCGCGAGGTTGGCGGCACAGGGTGGCTCGCGGCCGTTTGGACGATGGTGGTGGTGACCATTCGCGGTGGACGCGGCCTTGGAGGGAGATGCTCGGAGAACGGAGGAGCCATGGAAGCCCTTATGGTAGAGAAGGTGCGAGACGGTGGAGACAGCGGCTGGAAGAGGTTTCCGCGGTGGTGACTGGGCAGTCAACCACGGAGGTGTGCGGCTGCACACGCGGCGGCCCTCGTGGTGGAGACGGCGGCCATCTTGGCCGCAGCTAGGAAGTGGTGAGGGATTTTCCTTCTTCCTTTTCTCATGCTCTGATTTTCCTATTCGTTACATTCTAATTACTTTTATCCCTGGATTTGGATGAATAAGGAGACTTTTGGGCCTATGGGTATTCTAAGGGTGGTAGCACCATGGTGGTGGCTGAGGATGGTGGCGCCTTGGTGGTGGCTGAGGAATGGAGGGACAACTTGATATGGTTCACGGGATTGGATGTGAGTATAACTCACACAACCACTCTCATTCTTGCTTGATTTCCGTGAATGATCCCTAATTCCCCCTTTCCCTTTCCTCTAGTCATGTATGTCCATGAATGATTGTTGGTGTTCTATGGTTGGTCCTTGTATGAATGATATGGTTAGAGACATGGTTTAGGGTTTGTATGTTTTGGTTTCACACATCCCCTTTCAATATTGTCTTATAGTTTATGATTTATGCTTGAGAAATATGCTATGGTTGATTGGGGGGTTGGGCTATGAGAATGTTTAGATCCGTTATGAAATATGTGTTATTTATGATGCTTGTGCATTTCATTCAGGCCTTTGGCACAGTTAATTAGAAAATGAACTTGAGCTTCGGCTCCCAGTAAAAAAAAATGAATTTGGCTTCGGCCCAGCAAAAACGGCTTCGGCCCCAGTTTTGGCTTATGCCCCAGTTCACCCTAATTAAGCAAGTTTGGACTTCGGTCCCCAGTTAATTGGACTACAGTCCCCAGTTAAAACACGGGTTTCGGCCCCCAGTTAATTGGCGGGGTTATGCCCAAGGAAGACGTTCCTTGTAGTCTGAGCTTAGGTTTAGCCCTAGATAGTGAAAAGACCCCGTCTGTCGGGTAATGCAGGTCATGCGTAACATTTCTATGTTCCAGCTTTGCATTACACATCATGTATTGCTAGGTGTAGTTGTAATATGGTGATCGACATGGTTATGCATGATATGTTGAGTTATTTGTTGCATCTCATATGTTTGCATCCCTACACTGTATGATTGCATGGTTATGCTTGCTGGGACATTAGTCTCACCCCACGTTACGGGGATATATGTTAGTTCATGCAGGTTATTCCAGTGTATGCTCAACGGAGAGGGAGCTTTTGGGGTGGGTGACACTCCCTGTAACCAAAGGGAAGTCTCCAGAGAAGATTTATTTGTAATTATATCCAGATGTTATTGGAGATTCGTTTGTAGTGACTATCTCGTTGATGTATGATGTAGTAGTCTATAGTTTGGCCCTGGAGACCTATTATTACTGAATTGGATTAGTGGTTATGCTATTATAAACTGCACTGGTATTTTGATGGTTTTCAGGTGATTCCGAAAATTGGGAAATATCCAGTTTTCAGGGGAAACTCTGCCGGATTTCCGGTAGGAGTTTATGAACTCTCACAATTGAGGGTTTGGTTTCCCCATGCTTCAGTTTAGAATTTTGTGTTTAAAATGTGATGTATGAATTATGTGGTAGTCTAAAAAAACGTTGGATTGTTTAGGCGTCTTTGTATTATGTGCGTCGATATCGAAAATGGCACGAAATAATTTCAGAAATTCGGGAATAGTGTTTCCAACGGACATTATTCTTGGATTTAGGAATTAGGACGTTACAACCATAGTCTTGCAGAAATAAGGAAATTCTGCAAAGACTTTCTGCAATGCCTGCTGCACCTGCTACAAAAGGATTTGCGTGCGCAGACCTACTGGACCTGCACCTGCTGCTGCCCAGAGTGGATCAGAAGACTGAGTAAAAGCAATAAGAAAGATGTTTGAATTGAGTTGATAAAGTTCAACAACTTTATTCATTTAAATCTTAGAAGAAGAAGAAGATATAAAGTAGAATGGAGCTACAATCGTCTGAAGAAAAGAAGAAATATCTTATCAGTAGAAAAGAGCTTATTGAAAGCATCTCAAGCTGAAGAATTGAAATAAGCTTGAATCAATTATATGAGATGACCACATGTTGAAGCTGATGAAATTACAACGAGATAAAAGCAATCATCTGAGTATATGTGAAGATTAAAGAAATCAATTGTCTGAACATATAAACTCTCTGAATGCATGAAACAGATTTCAACATAGAAGAAATTAATACAAAAGCTGAGACTATATGATTCAATGACTATAATATCATATTTCTTTATTCAAAGAGGAAACTGCAACAACAGTTGTTCGAAAAGACACCTCACTCAAAGAAGAAAGAAGAAATGGTGTCAGGAACAAATGAAAAAAGGAGTATATACAGAATGAGCAAAAGGAAAACTCAAACGAATACCTCCTCATGTACACTCCTAAGGAAATCAGAGGAAATCAGAAGAAAGCAGAAGAAAGCTGTAAAAAACAGAAGAAATTCAAGAGAGAGAATCATCATAACAATATCAAGAATATCTCTCAAAAGAGCTCATCTACAGAAGTGTCAGAACAGGATTGTCTAAACACTTATTTGCTTAAGAAGAAGCAATCGTTTGAGAAGCTATTACACAACGGCTATATGAGCCACATCATTAACATCTCAACGGTATTATGAACCATCTTCAAATGACTATATTTCATTAGAGCATATAAATAGCCTCAAGATTGAATTTGAAGATGTTGGCATGCTGAGCATATTAACCAGGCTGTCGACCTGTTGGTCACAGCTATTGCTCGGTTGAACAACCTACCAAATTGGCCAAAAAGAACAATCAACCAAAAATGGTTTGACGCCATAAACATACCTTGGTTATTCCATTCATATGGGTGAGAATGTAACCCATGGAAACCAATGGTTAGAGAACAAGGCTAAGCTTAAATTCAGTATCTACCTAGCCAATTCTCAAAGGAAGTTATTCCTCATTTTTAGAGACAGAGATTGTACCTAAACTTATACACTTGTATCATTGTCTTACCCTTGTACTTAGAATTCACTCATTGTATCCTGAGTAGTACTCAGTTAACCTCTAGTACAGGAAGAGATTAAGTTTTTGTTTCGTGGAAACTTAAGCTTAGTTTAATTTGTAAACACGATAAGTGTCTGAGAGCCTGGAGAGGCTTGGTGGAAGAAAGAATACTCTACACTTGGTTAAGTGTCTTAGAGCCTGAAGAGGCTTGGTGGAAGAAAGAATACTCGTGGTAGAGCCTGGAGAGGCTTGATAGAAAAGAATACTTGTGGTAGAGCCTGGAGAGGCTTGATAGAAAAGAATACTTGTGGTAGAGCCTGGAGAGGCTTGATAGAAAAGAATACTTGGTATAGAGCCTGGAGAGGCTTGGTTGACAAAGAATACTTGGTTTAGAGCCTAGAGAGGCTTGGTAAGAAAGAATACTTGTTGAGCCTGGAGAGGCTTGTCTGTAAAAGAATACTGCATGAGTTGTCTGGAGAGGCAGTTGAAAACAAAGAATACTTGGTTTAGAGACTAGAGAGGCTTGGTAAGAAAGAATACTTGATGAGCCTGGAGAGGCTTGTCTGTAAAAGAATACTGCATGAGTTTCCTGGAGAGGCAGTTGAAAACAAAGTAATACTTGTGTTGGCCTGAAGAGGCTGTGAATAATACTTGTATATGTGGATTCAGATAGTGGAAAATCCAGTGGTGGTTTGCTCTGGGACTGGATGTAACTCACGAGATTAGTGGGTGAACCAGGATAAATTTCTCTTCTAAGTTTTACATCCCTTAAACTCTTTTACTTTCAGTTTGCGTATTTATTAAGGGGATTGAAAAGTATTTTTCATAATAAACTCTAAGTAAACAATTTCAATAAAATGAACTTTCACAGAAACATCAACATTAAGTGTCTCTCATATCATTTGAAGCATTATAAAGAATGCACTTTGAAGAACCTTTGGAATAGCTCTCTGGAGTGGGTCTGACCTGAACTCGGTTCAGAAGTTATTAACAAACTTCAGACGATCTCCAGTCATCTGAAGAAGTCCAGAAAAGGTTCTGAAGAGGTTATGTATAATAACCTTCAGAAGATACTTTGAGAAGTTTTCGATCAAAACCATCTTAAGCTTTTAGCAAAAAGATTATCAATCTTTACCGTTGTTAACTTCCGCGCTTTTAACTCTGATCTTAAGATTTGTTTTGAACTTGATTTATTTTATATGATGATTTAATTTAAGATTTCCAAAATTACTCGAAAAGGCTTAAAACACTATTCAACCCCCCTTCTAGTGTTTCTTGTGGTTCTAACAGGACTAAATCTTCGAATTAGAAATAGGACGTTACAGAAGTTTCTTCTTTCACCTTCTTTTCATCCCTTTCTCTCAACAATGGAGAAGTTTCACTTCTCATCTTCTTTTCATCCTTTCTTTTGAGTATGGAGAAGTTTCTGACACTGGCTATTACGTTCGACTTAATCTTCATTGGATTCACTGTTGATTAGGTTGACGGAATAGCCAATGTTAGAGGTTTTTCTGACTTTGCTCAATAATTGTTTAGGTCGAACGTTGTAGCCAAATTTTGGAGTTTATTACGTACTTGTACCTAATAATATTCGTTGTTTCTTCCCCAAGTGGCACTACCCATATCCTAGCTTAGCATCCAACAAGGCTTTTTATGGTGCAGGTCTAGCCAAGCTTGGGAAGAAGGAAGAGGAAGAGGTAGGAGAAAGAAGAACTAGAAGCAGATTTACTAATTTATCGAAGATCAAGAAGAACCTTTTACTTCATATATTTCTTTGTATTTTCTTTTCTGAAATTTCTTCGATTATTATTGTAATTCAAACAACATCTATATCATAAATACAATGCTCTTCTTAATTTATTCTACCTACTTTGAATGACTGTATAATCAATTTCGAGTCTAACTTCGAATGAACTAATCTGAAAAATGGTTTTTCTTTTTCGAATCTCTTAGTAAATGTAATTCGAAATTCTTCAAAAATATCTTCCATGCCTTTTGAATTTAACAAGTACCAAAGCTTACCCATGATACATTTCCAGACTCTCTAACAACATTCTTTTCGAAATCTTTTTCAAATGATAAGATCTTTCTCTGATAATCACTTAGTAGAATTTCTATACAAAAATGTTATAAAGGAGTCCTCTGATTTTCTACACATCATTCGAATAAGCTTGTGCTTTTTAGACAGACAAAGAATTCGAAAACAGTTTGCCTTCCTGCTAGACAAAATTTGAAAACAACTTGTCTTTTGAATGGCTAATTAATATTCGAATTGTCTTCATTAGAAGCATTACGTTTTTTGAATTGGTTCATACTAAAAGGCTTTCTTGGATAAAAAGACTTAGTAAAATTTCCACCACCAACATATGACCCCCAAAATATTCTCACTTTGAAAAACTATATCTGAGAAATGAAATATTTTATCACAATTTTGTGTGGGAATTTCAAAATCTCCAATTTTGAATTTTGAATTTTTGTTCCAAGAATTCAATCTCTTAATCTTTTGTATCTCAAGATTTGAAATTTTATTATAGAAGATTAGTTCTATCTCTCCGTCTTCTTGTAAACCTTAATCTTCCTCCGTAGGCTTCAAGATTTAGTTAGTTTTCAATAGACCTTTCATCTTCTAAGTCTTTAACTTTTCACCTTCCAATAGTATCATATAAATACCTTCCCCTATATTCATTTTTACCACTCAAGTTTTTCACTCTCAGTAAATTCTTTCAATTTCTTGAAGTTCTTCGAGTGTTCTTTGTGTTCATCAGGTCTCAATTCCTTCTTTGTCTTCCAAATTTCTTTTCCTATTCCATTTTCGATCTCTCTTGATCATGGGATATCTTGATCCTCTTCCTATGTCTATTTCTGGAGAAGTAATTACTCGAGATCAAGAGGAATATGTTTCAGATCCTAAGGATGAACCAGAAAAACTCCTCCTTTGGAAATCTCAGGTACTTTTTCCTTTCAGTATTTCAAATAGGACTTTAGCTTTCTTAGGTCCTTACAATCCAGAACACCTTGAAAAATCTTCTTCCTTCTTTCCTAGTCATTTGAATGAACAAATCCTTGCATTTGAAAATCCCATTCTGATAGCACCTCCTTTCCCGGATCTAGAATTGAAGCCAAGGAGCACAAAAACAGTGTTAGAATTGGTTCAAATTGATGAAAATGGGGAAGCAAGGTCGCAGCCAAAATAGGAACAAAAGAAAGATATTAAAGACAAAAATGGAGAAGGAAAGGATTGGTGATGAACGCCACTGGTGCAGGCAACTCCCACAACAGATAAGTTCGGTGTTAGACGCCACTGATTCAAGAGAATAAGATAAGTCTCTGGTTGGTTTTAGCAATAACTACCAAACCTTCTCTACTCACAAGATTGAGGAGAAATTTTGGCATAGTGCCTTTGCTTAAAATTCAAAGTTACAAATGAAGGAGATTCCCCTCCTATTTATAGCTAAAGGGGGCGGCCAAATTGAAGGAAAAACAAGGAAAATACAAGATGACTAAAAAACTATCCTAATTGGGTATTGAACCCATATCCTATGGCTAAATTAGATCAAGTAGCTACTACCCACTAAAACTACTTAGAAAGTAGCGCCCCTCATTAAGAGAAGGATTAGGGGAAAAATACAAATTAATCCTAATGCAAATAATTCCTAATTAAGTGGAGTCTTCATGTTGACTTGGATCAATGGGTCAAAGGTCAAAGGTTGACCATGGGAGGGTTGACCAAATCATGGTTGACCAAGGCTTGAGTCAGCTCTATGCACCCAAAATAGGTCCAAGCTTGCCACTAGCTCACCAGCTCCCAGCTGCCAGCTTAGGAGTCCACTGGCAGTTGCCATCACATTCAAATTCACTTCTTGGATGATCTAACCAAAATCTTTAGATCCATTCCTTTTACAAACAAAAATGCTTATCTTCTATGGCTCAATAGAACAAAAAAGGCAAAGGGAGATCAATGGAAGCAACTTGGTATCTTTGATCTAATTCAAATTAGTAGGTATAATTTGAATTACGATTTTACCATGTTGATGGCTTCCCTTTCTTTTGGAATCGAACAACAAATACATTTTTTACTCCTTATGATATGACCACCCCGACCTTTTCCGAAGGAGGTCTTGTATCGAATATAGCTTGAACTTTATTTCGATCAATTTCGATTCCTTTCTCATGGACCAAAAAACCTAGAAAGTTTCCTGCCACAACACCAAAAACACATTTGATTGGATTCTTCTTAAGACCAAACTTCCTCATCCTTTTGAATGATGTTCTAAGATGATGATGTACGTTAGGCAAGTGTATCAATCGTTACTGTAGTAATAAAAATATTGTCCTCAGGAATTGAAATTGTTGAGTACGAGTTTACTAATTTACGTTAAGTTCGAGAAATTATAAAACAAAATTAGAACACTAATTTATAAAATAAATGAAATTTAAAGATAATTAAAATTGTGAAGGAAAATTCAATTACTATAACAACGTTAGAGAATTGATTTTGTATTCTTCCTTATAAGTTCCTACCCTTTTCAATTGATGCAAGTATTCTAATTACCCATTTGAGTTATTCAAAAGTTGTTTACCCCTAATTTCTTAGGCAAGTAAATCTATTCATTGAACCCTAACCCTCAATTCCTTAGGAAAATTATGAAATTCAACAAAACTATGAAGAACAATAATCATCTCATATGAAAACTAATTAAGCATGCCCAATTTCCAAATTGTGACAGAGCTTAACTTGCTCTACCTCTAATCGCAAACAATCCTCAATTGTGAAATTGCTCATAGAATAACCATTCACCAATGGACAATTATAAATAGAGATAGAACACAAGGAAAATTAGAATTACTAAGCATCAACGAAATAGGTTCAGAACATATAAGTCAGAAAACTACATCAAACCCTTAACTAAAGAGAAATTAGTTATGCATATGTAGAAGATAAAGCCACAGATTGTTAAAGCAACTGGTTGCATGAAGGCAGCCTCCACCTCCCGGTCTTGACCTTTTTCTCAGTTGTCCTTTCTTCTTCTGCAAAGTCTCTCTATCTCCTCTGAATGCCATGGAAAAACCCTTTCTTTTTATTTATAGTGACTTGCCTTTCATCTAGGCCAAGCCTACTTTACAAATAAAAAATCACATATTAAGTCGAACCACAGGCGTGGAAAAATCCACAACCTGCCTATGGTTCGTTCTGACTTCAATTTAACACTTTTGGAGCGTTTCCACAAGCATGCATCGATCCCCAACCTGCTTGTGGATCTCCCTGACTTCAATCTTACAACTCTGCAACATTTCCACACGCATGGATCGATCCACAACCTGTCTGTGGATTTCTCTGACTTCAAAACTCCATTCTGAAACATTTCCACCAGCATGGGTCGATCCATAGGTGAGTTGTGGAATCTTCTTTCTTGACTTTTCTCATTCCATTTGATTCCAACTTGATACTTGCCCTTCATCTTATTTCCAAAACATGATTTAGGCGCCTAAAACATTCATTTACAAAGAAAAACAAGAAACCAAACGTGTAATCTAAAACAAAGACAATGCATGAGAAAATAAACCAACTAATGCTATAATGTATGCAAACGACCTAAATTAAAGCATGAATGCAAAAACAATTTACACACACATCAGATGACTCAAATGGTCTTATTTTATTTTTTACTTTACGACTACATCATCTATATAGACTTGCATAAAATCCCCAATCTAATCATGAAAGATAGTATTCATTGCCCTTTGATAAGTTGCTCCAGCATATTTTAAACCAAAAGACATGACTACCCATTCATAAGTACCTAAAGCACCTGGACATCGAAATGCAAGATTTGAAATATCCTCTTCGGCTATAAATATTTGGTTATACCCAGAATACCCATCTAACATACTCAACATTTCATTTCCAGCAGTGGATTTGATTAACATATCAGCTATAGGCATTGGATATTCATCCTCAGGTGTTGCATCATTTAAATTTCTAAAATCAATAAAGACTCGACGTTTACCATTTTTTTATTACAGGAACAACATTCGAAATCCAATCGACATACCTAGTAATACGAATGAACTTGGCCTTCAGTAACCTTTCAATTTCTTCCTTTATTTTCGAAACAACTTCAGGAGCAAACCTCCGAGGAGGTTTTTTAATTGGTTTCCTTCCTCGAAACACAGAAATTTTGTGTTCGACTAGTCTTCGATCTAAACCTGACATTTCTTCGTATTGCCATGCAAAGCAATATCTATACTCCTTCAGAAATTTTATATATTCTTCTTTGAACTTAGGTTCGATCAACTTTGAAATGTAAGTTGGTGATAAGTGTTAAAATTACGTAAAATTCCTATATAATTACAACACTTATTGACGACAAAATGCTGAATTTATAACCCAATTGACTCCTTTTTGGCTTAAAATGCAATTATTGTAATTATTTAGGTCAAATTTGAATTTGATGCTATTTTGATAGAAAATCTGCTGATTTTTGCAGGTAAAAAGCAAAGTTACAAATAAAGCATCAAGAGAGCAGCAAACAAGGACAGGAACGACATGAAACAAGCTTCAAAAGAGGACAATTCAGGAAAAACATATGTTGTTTCCTGCGCTCCACCTGCGCTGAGCGCAGGTAGAGCGCAGAAATGATTGTTAGTTACTGTTTCATGCGCTTCACCTGCGTTGAGCGCAGGAAACGTAACCTAATTTTTAAGGGGCTGCAATCAGAGTCTCAAAAGCCCATCAGAACAGTTTATAAAGGCACTTTTAGGGATTAAGACAAGAGACAGAGACGTACAGAGCCGTTGAGAAGATCTGGAGCTGGAGAAAAGTGTGACAATCTCTCTAGTTGGTCTGTAATGGCTACCATGAGTAGCTAAACTTCCCTTTAGGATTGAATGTAGTCAATTCAATCCCCAATTGTGTTTTGGATCTTCTTTGTTATTTAGGAATCTCTATTTTTATAATATTGGTGTTTTTATTCTATTCTTAATGCTTAGCTTTCGTCTTTGTACCGGAGTTATGATGCGATTTCTTAAATGCGTTGAGAAACGATTTTCTAAATCTGATTGGTGAAAAACACCAATTTGTGATTGTGGAGACCAGTATGAATTGATAGCTTTAACAACTGATCTTCAAACCGGGGCAATTTATGACTGTGGAGACCAGCATAGATTGTTTCTGAGTATTTCATAGTTGTGGAGACCTTTATGAAATAATATTTATTTGTGCTTCAATATTATAATTATAAATTCTTAAATATCATTGGGTTCCAAATACAAGAGGGTTGCGATAGACGAAGTTCAATCCTAGTTTCCTTAATTTGCTCAATCTTATCCATATTCTCTCTCTCTCTCTTTTCTTTTATTTTATTTACTATTGCAATCTTCACAAACAAACATTCAAAATTTCTCTTACTCGATAAGTGTGAACACTGAGAACTTATCTTGTACTGTTCCCTGTGGATACGACAACCCTTTTCTCTTACTATTATTTTTTTTGTGAAAAGAGGGACCCTAAGGCCAGAAGACAAAAAGACCAAACTAACCTAATATCTCATAGAGAGACCTACTACTTTCAAGCAAAAATTGCAGAGAAGCAAATTACGGAAGATGCTCAAAAATCTGAAAATCACACTCTAAATCGTGCTTGGCGAAAGCGTCCGCACCTGAATTAGCTTCACGGAAGCTGTGGCTCCACTTGATTTCTTCGAAGTATCGAGACGCCTCTTTGATTTGCGAAACTATGCTCGAGCAAGGATACGCAGGTATGCAACCATCTGTTATCAATTTAATCGCGATCTGAGAATCTGACTCTACAATCAAACGCCTAATTATTCTCTGTTTGGCAATTTGGTATCCTCTGAGAATAGCCCAGAGCTCTGCTTCCAAAACTGAGCATTGTGAAGTCTATAAATCAGTTTGAGTATTCAAACTTGACTTAAGACTTAGCATCTTTAGGTTCTAATGATTAACAAATAAGATCATATAAGCAGGTTCTACTGAGAAAGGTATCGTGTTGTTGATTGTATTTCAGGATGA
Source organism: Sesbania bispinosa (assembly GCA_026901365.1). Taxonomy (NCBI): domain Eukaryota; kingdom Viridiplantae; phylum Streptophyta; class Magnoliopsida; order Fabales; family Fabaceae; genus Sesbania; species Sesbania bispinosa. The sequence goes on along the minus strand of QLOH01000771.1, from coordinate 176,699 downwards.
AGAACTAAGAAGACCAGAGTATATCATATTATCATAAGAAGACCAGAAGAAGAAGAAGAACAAATCAGAAAAAGAACATATCAGAAGAAGACCAGAAGAAGAAGAACAGATCAGAAGAAGCCCAGAGTATATCATATTATCAGAAGAAAACCAGAATAAGAAGAAGAACAAATCAGAAGAAGGCCAGAACAACACAGGAGAAGGTTAAAGAAAGAATCAGAAGATGAAGCAACAAAGAATCAGAAGAAATAAACGAAGCAAGGACCTTTCTATCATCTGAAGTGTTGAAGACAAAAAGAATATAATTTCTATCATCTGAAGAGCTGAAGCCAAACATACGAAAGCTGGATACGACAAAATCAAGAGATGATATTATGAAGAATAATCAAGCGTGAAGAATACTCTATCCAAGAGTGCATTTCATTTTAGTATAAGAGCTAGGCATACTTTTCCGCCTCGATCAAATGACTTGCACGAATAAGGAAATTCTGCAAAAGCTGCTACTCCTACAACTAAGGAAATACTGCGCACGCAGGACAGGCAGCACCTATTGCTATTCAAAAGCAAATCAGATGTCTGAACCAGAAAATGACGAGAAAGATGGTTGAACTAAAGATATTTAATTCAACATCTTTATCCATCTGAGCATCAGAAGAACCAGAAGCAACAAAGCAAGATAAAACCTGAATCGTCTGAAGAGGAGAAGCAACTCCTAACAGAGGAAAGAAACTTGCTGGATGAATTTCAAAGATGAAGAAGCAAGAAAAGGATATGTCAAAGCAGAAGAAATCCAATGAGATAATGGCTGAAGATAAAAACTTATGAATCATCTGAAGGATAAACAAAGTTGATATCATCTGAACAAATTATGGCCTTTGAAGACTCTCTATACTTATTATTTAAACAAATCAAATGTGAGAAGTCTCGATCAAAGTAAATGTCAGTAGTTCAATTGGCTAGAAATGTTATTCAAATATTAGCAATGAACTCTGATCAAGGGAGAAAGGTGAAAGCAACAGACTGTCAGAAGCTGAACAGAAAAGAAGCTTGCACATTTCGGGATAAAAGACAACCTCAACGGATACATCCTCACATTCACAAAAAAAATCAGAGGATCAATCAAGCAGAAGAAGAGAGATGGAAAAGAAGACATCCATCAAATTAAAGGAACTCTCTCAAAGATAAAAGAGCTTATCAGCAATGTGTCAGAACTAAAGTTTTTTGCACACCTATTTGCTTAAGAAGAAGTAACCGTTTAGAGAAGCTATTTCACAACGGCTATCTGAGCCAGAATCACTTACTCTCTAACGGTAACCAATACATCTTCAACGGCTATAATTCATCAGAACATATAAATAGCCTTAAGGAACACTTTGAAGATGTTGATCAACTCATGAATCAACCAAGTTGAACTAATGTTGACCGACTTATGGATCAACCAAGTTGAACTGGTGTTGATCATTATTTGATTCAACCTGTTGGTGATAAAAATGTTAATATCTCAATGCTAGAAGGCATGAAGACCAACCAACAGTGGACTCTAAAGTCCATCAGAAAAATGGCTGAAGCACAATTGCATATCTAGCTTAGCCAAGTTAGTTGAGGGAGATGTACCTCACACAGAAGAAGAGATTGTATTCAATTCATACTCTTGTATCTTTGTCTTACCCTTGTACTTTGATTGTAATTGTTTGTATCCTGAGTTAGACTCAGTAACCTCTTTGTACAAGAAGAACCTGAGTTTAAGTGTCTAACGAACTTAAACTTCAGATTGAGTTGTAAACACTTTATGTGTCTGAGAGCCTGGAGAGGCTTGGTGGAATAAAGAATACTTTGTGATAGCCTGGAGAGGCTTGGTGTACTCAGTTTGTGCCCGGAGAGGCCTGGTGTACTCAACGATAGCCTGGAGAGGCTTGGTGTACTCAGTTTCTTCCTGGAGAGGCCTGGTGTACTAAACGATAGCCTGGAGAGGCTTGGTGTACTCAATTTGTGCCTGGAGAGGCTTTGTGTACTCTGTTTAAGCCTGTAGAGGCTTGTGTGAAAGAATACTACATGAGTTGCCTGGAGACACAGTTGAGAACAAAAGAATACTTAAGCCTAGAGAGTGATAGCAAGATAGTTGTAGGATCTAGAATTGAGCAAAACAATCGGTTAGAATCACTTAAAAGCAAATTAAATGCGCAAAATAGGTGCTAGACAGCAGCTATTTTGGGCGAGAAAATGAAGGAAAATAAGAGAAAGTGAAAGAAAAAATGGAGAGGAAGAAATGGAGAGGACGCCACTGAAGCAGGAATCCACCCACAACAGATAAGTCCAATGCCAGACGCCACTAATTTAGGGGAATTAGATAAGTCTCAGTATGGTTTGAGCAACAACCACCAAGCCTCAATCAACTCACCAAGGGAGGAGAAATTTGGGCATAATGCCTTCACTAAATTCATGAAAGTGTGAAATACAAAGAGGGAGACCTCCTTTATATAGGAGTTGGGGGGCGGCCACTTAAGGAATTAAGTGGGGAAAATAAAAAGATGAGTTAAAAAGCTTTCCTAATGGGTTTTGAACCCTTGACCCCAAGGCTTATAGCTAAGCTAAGTATTAAGCCATTAAACCCCTAATTCTAGCGCCCAACTCATGGGTAAAAAGGGAAAATTACATGAAATTCCTAATTACATTTATTTGCCTAATTACAATGTCCTAATTAATTTGAGTCTTGACTTGTTGACTTTGACTTCATGGTCAAAGGTTGACTTCATGGTCAATGGTCAAATGGTTGACTTTTATGAGGATGACTCATGCTCGGTTCAGCTCCAAGCAATTCTAGCAGCTCCATTTTTGGGTCCTGATAAGTGAAATTTAGTTGATAAATTAGATTACTTTTTAGTTCACTTATCAAGGATAAAATGGTAATTTTGCCCCAGTTTAATCCCTTTTTATTAAATATTAGAGAAATTATATTTATTAATCTGAGATTTGAATTTGATGCTATTTTGATAGAAATATTGTTGATTTTTGCAGGATATTGCAAAGATTTGATTTGGAAGAAAGATAGCATTAAATGAGGGAGATATCTGCAAGATTTGAGATTGATTGAAGACATTCAATAAAGATTTGAAGAAGATTTGAAGCCATTAATGAGGAGATCACTGTCAATCAATCAAGGATTCTGCAGACAAGCTTCCCAAATAAATCAAAGATTGCTCAATAAATGCAAGGATTTTATCAAGAAAAGGGAAACAAGGAAAGACAAATCTGCCAAAACCAGTCTCGAGGAGATCAAGAGTAAAAAGAGAAAGTTGGAGCTGCAGGACGCTACCTGCGCTTCACTTGCGCTACAGCGCAGGGTGAAGCGTAGACTCTCTGGATCTTGCGCTCCATCCCGCGCTGTAGCGTAGCCTGGAGCGCAGGTCACGCTGATTTGCTCCCTGTTGCCATTTTTAGATAGATTTCTCCCCAAATTTCTTTGTCTTTCCTTAATCTATAAATAGGAAGCTCTTGTGCCAAATCCAGTGTGCATGATTATTATAATACAATCATATTTCAGTGAGAATGCACCAGAGCTAAGTTTATAGGAGGAGAGGAGGAGCGCTTCACAAGGATTGAAGATGGTGACAGCATCTTCGGTGGTTTGTATGGCTACCTTGTGTAGTTAACTCTCCATTAGGATTGGATGTAATTGATTCTATCCCCAAGTGTATGTAAACTCTATATTATCATTTCGTGAGCTCTCTGTCTATAATATTGGTAATCTTATTCTGTACTTAATTCCTAACTTCCGCGCTTGCGCCGGAGTTATAGGCTAGTTTCGACTAGGATTGAGAGTGGGGGAGCGGATTCTGAAGAAACTCATTCTCTGAGTGAATAAGAGGTCTCGGTAGCCAGTGACCGAAACATGGGCGTTGCTAGTGATTGATGGGTAGTGTGAGTACTCTAATGAAAGGCGTCTAAAGGATAGGCATGGTTATTAAATTACCGATAGAAAAGAATTAGTTGATTGTCAATCCCGGAAGCGATAACGTGGGTGTATTCTAATGAGTGATGGGTAGTGACAGTACTCTAGCGAAGATGCATCCAGAGGAGTAGGCCGCATTTATCAATTAGTTCTTTTACAAACGAAATAAAAGAGAACAAAATAAGCCGAGGGTAAGTCTGTCGCTTGGGAGAGCCCGCATGGATTACCTTTGAGTGTGTGAGGCTGCTGGTAACTCGGGGTCTTAGCAAAATAGTTTGTCTACAGTATTATAGAGTAAACCTAAAATAATAGATAGTTTTTACATGCACAATGGGTGTGATGATATGAAGTCCAATCCCAATCCAAGTAAAGTGTCTCTAACATTTTCTTCCTAATTCCATTAATTATTAATTTGCTATTTACAATTCCACAACAATATTCTCAAACCGTTGTTTCCTTGATAATTAGATCACAAGTTTAGGTGAATTGACCGTTCCCTGTGGATACGATAACTCTTCTTAGTATTATACTACAGGATTTTTGGTTCGCTTGCCAGAAACCCATCAGGTCCTAGCTTCCTGCTGCCAGTCCAGAGTTCCACTGACAGGGTGGATGCCATCAGAGAGGCTTGTGTAAAAGAATACTGCATGAGTTGCCTGGAGAGGCAGTTGAGAACAAAAGAATACTTGAGCCTTAAGAGGCTGTAGAAAGAATACTTGTATCTGTGTTGCAGATAGTGAAAAAGCCAGTGGTGGTTTGCCTTGGGACTGGACATAGCTCACTGCTTGGTGGGTGAACCAGGATAAATTTCTTGTCTAAGTCTTCTTTCCCTTAAACTCTTTTACTTTCAGTATTTATTCATTTGAAGGGGTTTGAACTGTATTTTTCATAATAAACTTAATTCAACAATTTTAATAAAACAAGTTTTCCAAGAGAATAAATCATTCAGTTAATTTCATATCATTTGAGGTAACACTGAGAATGTACTTTGAGGAACTTCTGAGATAACTTGTTGAATGAGACTTGAAATAGTCTCAGTTCAGAAGTTAGATGTACACTTCAGACGATGATCAATCATCTGAGGAAGTTCAGAAACAGTTCTGAAAAGATTCTCTGTGATATCTTTCAGAGGGTATCTTGAGATAAATCTGAATGACTAAGAATAATTAATTAAGAGTCCATATTAGTCAGTGTTTTGTTCAACCTTCTTATGTCTCTATCTTAGTCAAAATTCTTCCTTCTTATCTTCCGCATATTTCATTTTTTACTCTGATTTTAAGTCTCTTTTTATTGTGTCTTAATGTCTTTGTATTTTTTATTTAATGATTTCCAAAATTAATCAAATTGTATAAAACACTATTCAACCCCCCTTCTAGTGTTGCCTGTGGAACTAACATTTGGTATTAGAGCTCACCTTCGGGTTGAGCATCTAACAAATGCAGAAGGAGTAGATCCTCAGAAGATGGAAATCTCACCAAGCTAAAGCAACTCTTGCGCAGTATTGAAAAGTTTGTTTTAAATTTTTTTAAAAATGTTTTCTCCATTTCTTTCTATTTATCTTGTTTCTCTTTTCTCGTTTCTCTCAAAAATGTTTCAAAAGTGTTTTCAAGCCTGTCTTAATGTAGCTCTTTCTTGTTTGCTTTCAAAAACGTTTTCCAAAACTTTCTTTATCAATGCTAGTAACTCGATTCTCTATGGTCAACAACATATCACCAGACCTATCAATGATATACGGTTTAATGTTTTCAACACTGTCATCATTAAATCCACAAGAGCACGTTTGTATTCCGTGAACAACTATCCATAAGGATCAATTTTTGTACCTCTCTAACTTATCATTGCCTCAAAGTCCTATATATTCACAAGAGCTCTTTACACAAACTCATATCTTCAAGGTTCTTCTATAGCCTTGTCTAAGATTCTGAGTGTGTTGCTCTTTGAAGGACCATGAAGAAGCAAAGGAAAATAGTAGAAGGAGCTCTGGAACAAATTGATGTGAAGATTAAGTCATCCTGGATGATGTGTGGAATGAGAAGTAAAAAAGAGGTTTTTTCTGAAAACCTGCCTTTCTTTACTTCGACCATGAAAATCTCTCTACATCAGGAGTACATGCTTTATTTACTAGTTGATCCCATAATAGCCAATCTTATGAAGGGAACCACTTCAAATGTGGCCCTGAAGATAAAGCTTGTGGCTAGTGGGCGAAATACAGTATTAAATGATGTACCTCCACTGTTCCAACCGCAGTAAGGAGATTGAGTGTTGCTTGCACGGTTGGGAAGAGAATACACGCTCTTAAGACACTTCTAAGAATCCAAATCCAAGGAAGAAGTGGTGGCTGAGAAAGGAAAGGGAGTTGTTGATAAGGCTATGCCTCAGGCTTTCATAGGAATTAAGAGAATTAGAAACGATAAATGTATTTTGAAGTTTTTCAAAATGTTTGTACATAAAAGGTTATTTTTTTAATGTATTTTGTAAATTTTTTGTTTGAATGTAACTTCTTTCTTTTTCAGAATGTGTTTTGTAAATATATGTATGTATTTGTTCTTATTTTAGAACCTCTTGTTTAATCATGATATAGAACTTAAAAATCTCTAACATCAGGTAATTTGTTTCAATTAAAGCTTATAATCTTAATCAACCAATAACAATCAATATCCTGTAAGTAAAAAAAAACTGGTATCTGTAACAATAAGTTTTCTTTTAACTATTGGTATTTTCTTTCATAATAACAACATCATCTAATAACCCTATAACAGAAAATTGATTCTACCAACTTGGTATTACAAATATTCCAAAAGATAATAAAAATTCAGGAATTTTAAAAAGGGGGGAGAACCTCCGAAAGATAACAACAACACCTTTTTAATTTATGACAAAAAGGGGGAGAAATATATATAACTTGTTCAAAATGTATTAAGTTCTAAAATAATCAACTGGTAACAGTAACAACTGATAAGAATTGGTAACAGTAATAATTGATAAGAAACTCAGAAGATTAAAAAACTCTTAGGAAAACATAACAGTTAAACTTGAACATAGTGGTTTCTAAAAATTAATAATCTATCTAAAAATTTGGTATCTGTGTTCATCTAAAATCTAAAAGTTGGTATCTTAAAATTGGTTTCTGTGCTTATCTAAAATCTGGTATAATAACTTTTGGGTATCTTAAATAACAAGTGGTAACTAATTATTTTTGGTATCTAAAAGACAAAAAAAAATTCATATCTAAGAAGATAAAAATTAACTTTAAAAACCTTAATGTCTTTCTCAGGGGGAGTAATATAGATAGGGGGAGCCTTCTATTTACTTAACCTTCTTTTCTTAAAACATTTTGTAAGTTATACATATCTTATTTGTCATCATTAAAAGGGGGGAGATTGTGAAGTCTATAAATCAGTTTGAGTATTCAAACTTGACTTAAGACTTAGCATCTTTAGGTTTTAATGATTAACAAATCAGATCATATAAGCAGGTTCTACTGAGAAAGGTATTGTGTTGTTGATTGTATTCCAGGATGAAGAACTAAGAAGACCAGAGTATATCATATTATCAGAAGAAGACCAGAAGAAGAAAAAGAACAAATCAGAAGAAGAACAGATCAGAAGAAGACCAGAGTATATCATATTATCAGAAGAAGACCAGAAGAAGAAGAAGAACAAATCAGAAGAAGACCAGAACAAGACAGAAGAAGATTAAAGAAAGAATCAGAAGATGAAGCAACAAAGAATCAGAAGAAATAAATGAAGCAAGGACCTTTCTATCATCTGAAGTGTTGAAGACAAAAAGAATATAATTTCTATCATCTGAAGAGCTGAAGCCAAACAAACGAAAGCTGGATACGACAAAATCAAGAGATGATATTATGAAGAATAGTCAAGCGTGAAGAATACTCTATCCAAGAGTGCATTTCATTTCAGTATAAGAGCTAGGCACACTTTTCCGCCTTGATCAAATGACTTGCACGAATAAGGAAATTCTGCAAAAGTTGTTGCTCCTACAACTAAGGAAATACTGCGCACGCAGGACAGACTGCACCTATTGCTGTTCAAAAGCAAATAAGATGTCTGAACCAGAAAATGACGAGAAAGATGGTTAAACTAAAGATATTTAATTCAACATTTTTATCCATCTGAGCATCAGAAGAACCAAAAGCAACAAAGCAAGATAAAACCTGAATCGTCTGAAGAGGAGAAGCAACTCCTAACAGAGGAAAGAAACTTGCTGAATGAATTTCAAAGATGAAGAAGCAAGAAAAGGATATGTCAAAGTAGAAGAAATCCAATGAGATAATGGATGAAGATAAAAATTTATGAATCATCTGAAGGATATACAAAGCTGATATCATCTGAACAAATTATGGCCTTTGAAGACTCTCTATACTTATTATTTAAACAAATCAAATGTGAGAAGTCTCGATCAAAGTAAATGTCAGTAGTTCAATTGGCTAGAAATGTTATTCAAATATTAGCAATGAACTCTGATCAAGGGAGAAAGGTGAAAGCAACAGACTGTCAGAAGCTGAACAGAAAAGAAGCTTGCACATTTCGGGATAAAAGACAACCTCAATGGATACATCCTCACATTCACAAAAAAAACATAGGATCAATCAAGCAGAAGAAGAGAGATAGAAAAGAAGACATCCATCAAATTAAAGAAACTCTCTCAAAGATAAAAGAGCTTATCAGCAATGTGTCAGAACTAAAGTTTTCTGCACACCTATTTGCTTAAGAAGAAGCAACCGTTTAGAGAAGCTATTTCACAATGGCTATCTGAGCCAAAATCACTTACTCTCTAACGGTAACCAATACATCTTCAACGGCTATAATTCATCATAACATATAAATAGCCTTAAGGAAGACTTTGAAGATGTTGATTAACTCCTGAATCAACCAAGTTGAACTAATGTTGACCGACTTATGGATCAACCAAGTTGAACTGGTGTTGATCATTATATTATTCAACCTATTGGTGATAAAAATGTTAATATCTCAATGCTAGAAGGCATGAAGACCCACCAACAGTGGACTCTAAAGTCCATCAGAAAAATGGCTGAAGCACAATTGCATATCTAGCTTAGCCAAGTTAGTTGAGGGAGATGTACCTCACATAGAAGAAGAGATTGCATTCAATTCATACTCTTGTATCTCTTTCATACCCTTGTACTTTGATTGTAATTGTTTGTATCCTGAGTTAGACTCAGTAACCTCTTTGTACAAGAAGAACCTGAGTTTAAGTGTCTAACGAACTTAAACTTCAGATTGAGTTGTAAACACTTTATGTGTCTGAGATCCTGGAGAGGCTTGGCGGAATAAAGAATACTCTGTGGCCTGGAGAGGCTTGGTGTACTCAGTTTGTGCCCGGAGAGGCCTGATGTACTCAGTTTGTGCCTGAAGAGGCCCGGTGTACTCAATGATAGCCTGGAGAGGCTTGGTGTACTCGGTTTGTGCCTAGAGAGGCCTGGTGTACTCAATGATAGCCTGGAGAGGCTTAGTGTACTCAGTTGGTGCCTGGCCTTCTATACTCTGTTTAAGCCTGGAGAGGCTTGTGTGAAAGAATACTGCATGAGTTGCCTGGAGAGGCAGTTGAGAACAAAAGAATACTTGAGCCTGAAGAGGCTGTAGAAAGAATACTTGTATCTGTGTTGCAGATAGTGAAAAAGCCAGTGGTGGTTTGCCCTGGGATTGGACGTAGCTCACTGGTTGGTGGGTGAACCAGGATAAATTTCTTGTCTAAGTCTTTTTTCCCTTAAACTCTTTTACTTTCAGTATTTATTCATTTGAAGGGGTTTGAACAGTATTTTTCATAATAAACTTAATTCAACAATTTTAATAAAACAAGCTTTCCAAGAGAATAAATCATTCAGTTAGTTTCATATCATTTGAGGTAACACTGAGAATGTACTTTGAGGAACTTCTGAGATAACTTGTTGAATGAGACTTGAAACAGTCTCAGTTCAGTAGTTAGATGTACACTTCAGACGATGATCAATCATCTGAGGAAGTTCAGAAACAGTTCTGAAAAGATTCTCTGTGATATTTTTCAGAGGGTATCTTGAGATAAATCTGAATGACTAAGAATAATTAATTAAGAGTCCATATTAGTCAGTGTTTTTTTCAACCTTCTTATGTCTCTATCTTAGTCAAAATTCGTCCTTCTTATCTTCCGCATATTTCACTTTCTACTCTGATTTTAAGTCTCTTTTTATTATGTCTTAATGTCTTTGTATTTTATATTTCAAGATTTCCAAAAATGATCAAATTATATAAAACACTATTCAACCCTCGTTCTAGTGTTGCCTGTGGAACTAACAAGCACAACCCCAGGTTGGCCGAAAACCCTACAAAGAAGGATCCCCATTCGTCACGGAGAATACCCCCACAAGCACCTCTTTGCTTCACCTGGGAAAATGCTCCATCTGTGTTGCATTTGTACCTGGCAGGGGGGAGGGTTCCACCCGAACAGGTTAGTCCTCGAATCTATAGTTCCCAAATCTTTGCTTGAAGTTGTATACTGAGCATGGATCAAAGCTAGAACTTGGCCATTAATTTGTTGAAAGAGTAATTCTGTAGATTGTCGCACACTGTTGAAAATAATGTTATTCCTGTGACGCCATAGAGCTTCTAAGGTGAACCCAAAAATTAGGCTATCTTTAGCTGATTGTGTTTGGGGCTTTGTATGTTTCAAGTTCTCCAACAACCAGTTGTGTAAATTTTGACCTCTAAAAATCTTTGTTGCTTTCTAGGATGGATCAGCTTGACCCAAAGAGCAGAAGCCTCATTACAATCACGTGACAGATGAAGGGAAGATTCTGGCTCAGAATTGCAGAAACTACAAAGGTCAGTGCTAGATATATGTCTTCTTTTCCTTTGAACATTAATTAAAATGGCATAGGAAGCAATTTTCCAAAGTAGCAAGTGAATTCTTTGTGGACCTTTCCAACTCCAAATCCAATTTATGAGTTTATTTTTAGACTGAGAATTAAAATCACTAATTGATTCATATGCTAATTTCAGGGAGAACCAACCATCAGATGTTCCTTCCCATGCAATAACATCACCATCTCTGTTAGGAATTGGTGGGGCAATGAGCAGAACCTTCTTGCAGATATCATCTGGCAGCAACTGTTGGAATCTTTGTAAGTCCCAATTTTCTTCCACTGTTATAAATTGATCTGCAGTAAGTTGTAGTTCCGTTTCTTCTATATTTGAGGTAGCATAGTTTGCTAGGCATTCAATTCCTGGAATCCACCTGTCTAGCCAGAATCTAACTTGTTCCCCATTGTGTATTCTCCATATACAACCCTGACTAAGCAATTCCCAATTTTCACATACCCCTTTCCGCAAGTTGGAGTCTCTCACCCTTCTTCGGACAATTGGAATTAACTCATCCCCACAATTATATTTGGACCTAAGGACTCTCACCCATAAATATGTAGGCTGAGTGATTAGTGCCCATCCAATTTTCATCATATAGGCCTTATTAACACCCCTAGTCTTCCTGAGACCTAACCCACCAATCAATTTAGGGATGCAAACCTTCTCCCAATTCACTAAGTGAACCTTCCTTTTATTCTCCTGGTCACCCCATAAAAAGCTCTTGCACTTTCTATCTATCTCTTCACATGTAGATGAAGGCAATAGGGTAGTTTGCATTATATACGAAGGGAGGGAATTTAGGACAGATTTGGAGAGAGTTTGCCTTCCAGCAAAAGACGGTGTTTTAGCTTTCCACCTTGATAGTCTCTGGTTGATTCTGTCCACAATATATCTGTAAGAGTTCTTTGAAATTCTTTGGTGTTGAATAGGAACTCCAAGATATTTCCCTAGATCCTCTGTTCTCTGGAAGCCTAGTGTAGTAGAGATCTCCTCTCTCACCTGTAAACAAACGTTAGCTGAGAAAAAAATTCTGGTTTTATCCAGGCTTACCTTTTGCCCATAACTTCTGCAGAACAGATCCAGAATAGTAGAAATAATTTCCACGTGCTCCATATTAGCTTTAGCAAACAAAATGAGATCATCCGCGAAAGCTAAATGAGAAATTGTAGGACCTCTTCTTCCTAGTTTTATAGGTTTCCAATATTTATGAGATACAACAATATTAATAAGATGAAACAAACGCTCTATGCATATAACAAATAAATAGGGGGATATGGGATCCCTTTGTCTAATTCCTCTAGAAGGAGAGAAATGGTCAAAGGCTACACCATTAAATAATATGCGCATGTTAGGGGTAGATATGCAATGCCAAATGATATCAATAATCTGATTAGGTAAACCTAAGTCAATTAAGGAATCCTTAACAAAATTCCAGTTAAGCCTATCATACGCTTTTTCTAAACCAATTTTTATTGCCATCCGGCCTCTATTCCTTTTTTTCCTTCGCATGCTATTAATCACTTCCTGAGTAATAATAATGTTATCCCTACTTTGACGTCCTGGGATAAAACTACTCTGGTTAGGACCAATTATATGACCCATGATTTGTCTTAATCTATGAGAGATCGATAAGTTTGGTAATGATTTTATAAGATACATTACATAAACTGATAGGTCTGAAATGTTTCAGAGAAGTAGCAGTGTCAAACTTTGGAATGAGTGTAATAAGTGTATCGTTTATTAGGCTAATTGATTGGGGGTTAAGCCAAACTTGATTTATTAACTTACAAATAGTTGGGCCCACTGATCTCCAATGGTGTTGATAGAAAGCTGCATGGGTCCCATCTAGACCTGGAGCTTTAAAACCACCAATGGAAAATAGGGTCTTCTTTATTTCTTCATTAGATATCTCCTTAGATAGTAGTTCATAATGATCCGGGAGAAGAGGAGGAAAACCTCCTTTAAGGCAAAACTCATTACATGTGCCATCATCTTGGAAAGGGGCTTTATAAAAGGAGGTACACATAATCTCTAAAACCTGAGTATCAGAGACCCAGACACCCTCTTCATTTTGTAGGCATTCAATTCTATTTCTTTTCCTTCTTGCTATAGTTGTGCCATGGAAATACCTAGTGTTTCGATCACCATATAGCAGCCATTTACATCTGGACTTTTGAAACCATAGTAGTTCCTCTTGGTAAGCCACCTCCTCATACTCCTTCCATAGACGTTTATATAGGTGAGGGATATCAGGATCCTGGGAGATACTAAGCTTCTTAAATATACCTTCTAGTCTTCAGATCAGTTTCCTTTCCTATGAAATATGTTACTAAAAACATTCTTGTTCAACTCTTGTAACTTCCCTTGAAATTCAGTTAGAGAGGATCTCCAATCAGGTTCTGGATTCCAGTTAGTAGTAACAAAATTATCAAAGTCTGGATGAGTAAGCCACGAGGCAATGAACCTGAAGGGCCTTCTATGTCAGTAAGGACTATTTTGTTGCTCAAACTGGATCATTATTGGGCAATGATCAAATTTAAAATAGGGGAGATGAAAAACAGTTGCAGTAGGATATTGGATCCTCCATTCCATATTCATGAGCATCCTATCTAATCTCTCAAATAAGGTGCCTCTTTTCCATGTAAAGGGGGATCCAATAAAGCAACCATCAAGCAGATTGCATTCTGAAATCATACTATTAAATTTTTGTACGCCCCTAAAATTTGGAGAACCACTCCCACTCTTCCTTTCATTAATATTTGAAATGGTGTTAAAATCACCTAATAGACACCAAGGATTAGAAGTTGTAGTAGATAGATCCTTTAGATCCTGCCAGAGAATATTCCTATTAATTGCTTGAGGGCTGGCATAGATAGAGGTAATGAGCCAAGATTCCCTACTCATATAGGTGACTTTCATGTGAACAAATTGAGAAGAACTAGAAATCACCTCCATTGATCACAAGGAGTTGTCCCAAAGAATAATAATCCCTCCAGACTGTCCATGGGAGTCCATAATGTGAAACGAATCAAACCCCAACTTTTTAACCTGATTGATTGCCTTCTCTCCACTTGCATGAACTTCTAATAAGAATAACAGATTAACCTTATATAAATGAGGCATGTCTCTAATCAGACTGGGAAAACTTTTTGAGAAAATTCCTCTGCAATTCCAGGCTAGATAATTCATGAATGATTAGAATTGGTTGATTTTTTGGGGCCACCTTTAGTGCCTTCATGCATACTTATGCACTCTTCCATATTAGCATCCTGTAACCCTGCACCTGAAGGGTTAGAAACATCAATCATATCATAATCTACAGCTTTACCTGGTGGTTGTTCAGGTTTCGTGTGAGAAGGATCAGGAGGTTTAGGATCTTTATAGGACCCGGCAGCATTAGACAGAATTAGCTGTTGTAGGTTCAAGGAATTCCCATGTTCAGCTGTTCTTTTTTCCAGTATACGCATTAATAGCAAATGATCTCTTTCTTTTTATTTTGATCATTGTTATAAGAATTGGCCTGAGATGGTACTACCTTAGAGGTAGTATCAGAAACTTCACCCTCTGGTTTTGGCTTAGAAGCAAGGTTCTAAATCTCGGTTGCGGTCACGGTTGCGTTCGCGTTAAGGTTTTCACGGTTACGGATATTGCGGCCGCTGTAATTCAGATTTCGAGTGTTGCGGTGTGAATTGTCCACAACATAGCACAAAATTATATTTAAATTTGTTATAATATTATGTAAAAAAAATTAATTTCCATCTCCCCAACCAACTATTGCAGTTGAATAGTCTCCCTTTCTCTACAGCTCACTGACTAACTCAATAAAATGTTCTTATCCCTTCGGTCTCATTTACTCGTTTCTCTCATCTCCCCTGAAGGCCAGACACCTATTTCTCCCTCTCCTTCCTCACCTACTTTCTATGGACGGCCAGAACAACACTAGCTCCAAGCTTCTTTGCTGGGATAGATCAAGCCTCCTAGCCGAAATAGACCATCCACTGCCTATGAGTCACGCTCAAATGAAGATCGATCACCTGCACATGGTGGAAGCTGGAAGCGCGAAGGTTGGACGATGGTGGGTGGGGTGACCGGAAGCCCAAACGTCTAACGATGATTGGGAAAAAATTCTTGTTGCAGTTGAAACAACGTTTTTCTCGGTGTGTTGCGGCCGCAATATCGCTCTGTTACGGTCGTTACAGGTGATTCGTCATCCCTTCGAGATCTCGTTCCGTTGCGGTATCGTTCAGCTCCAAAACCGTTTTGTTGCGGACGATTTCGGTGTTGCGGAGCGAGATTTAGAACCTTGCTTAGAAGTACTTCTCTCTGGTACTTTTGGAGTTGGCTTTGTCTTGGTGGTTTATCATGCCCTTATTCCTAGTACTTTGCTTCTTTACATTATCCCTTTGAGAGTTCTTACCCGCTTTAGGGTCCCTTACTCGTACGATCTTGGGAGCATCAGATTTCAGCTTATCTTTTTCATAAATCTCTGGTGTTACCTGCTCCAAAAGGGAGAATCTTGAACCTGTGTCTTGAGAAGGAGTAACTGAATCTGGTTTATTAATTGGATTATCAATTTTCCTCCTTGGTTGTCGTTTGACTATCATCCAAGGACCATAAGGGCCCTTTTCAGTTTGAACTTCTGTCACTTCCTCCAATATTTCACTACTGATCTTGGGCCTGTGATTTGCACCTGACTTCAGCTGAGAATTCTTCTGCTGTTGAGAGATAGACTCAGCATTCTGGGGCATATCCTCAACATCTTGGGTTGTCATATTGACATTCTGGGTATTTACAGTCTCCGGTTCTGGGCAGATATCCGCTTTATGGCCATACCTTCCACACCTAAAGCAGATTTGGTGGAGACCTTCATACTCAAGTCTTAGAACAATTCCCACTGCTTCTAGCTCTGGGGTTAGCCTCTTAGTTAGATCAACCCCAACACATATTCTTGCAAATCTACCTCTGGAGTGAATTGAAGTTAACCTGTCCACCTTAAGCATTGTTCCAATGATATTTCCAGCCCTGTGTAGAAAGCTTGGATTGTATAATTCAATAGGCAGATTAGGAATTCTAACCCAAACTGCCACCTTTTTGACTTTCTTGGCCTCTTCCAAGAACAAGGGCCTCCACCTTTGGACAATGAGGTAGTGGCCTGCCACCATCCAAGGTTCGTTGTATAATACATGAAGATAATCCTCTTTATCTGTGAAATAGACTAACTAGTATTCTTGTGATATATTTATGAATTTAACCGGATTCTTGCAGACCCAGATGCGGCGAAGCCTATTCTCAAGAAACTGTTTGCTGACTCGCTTCCCGAGCAGATTCACCACCAAAGTATTTCTCCACGGAGAGCACCAATTGTTGTATTTCTCCTCAGAAATTGGAACCACTGGTCGTAAGGGGTTAGCATGTTGCTGCTCTTCTTCTGCTTCGTAGTATCTTCCCATCTCATAATATGTAGAATCCTCAAAAGGGAGTTTAATGTCATCCACTTCAAAGAGAGGTCGAGACTGCAAACCGATCTGTTGTAATAGGGACTCTTTGTAAGAATATGATTTCCCTGCTGGTAGATTTTCTTGAATTATACTTTCAGATTTCTCTGTTGCCAATTTAACCTTCTTAGTACTCCTCTGAATTTGGTCTTCTTCTTCTACAGATGCTTCTTTCTCTTGAGCATCATCCATGATTAAGCAAGGACAGATTAACTGAGCTTTGAATCTTGGAGCGTTTCTTGGAGAATTACTTATACTCCACAATTCTCTCTTACTATACTGCTGTGATATTGGTATGCTTGTCAAGATCTCAACAAGTATTTTTGGCGCCGTTTCCGGGAAGCGGTGTCTCAATTTAAATTCTTAGGCGGTTTAACATCCTGAATTTTATTAAGTAAAATTAAATTAAATTAAATTAATAAAGTAGAAGAAATAAATAAATAAATAATAGGATTAATATTATGAGTAGTTTTATCCATAAAGTATTTTAAATTTAAGAAGAAGATAAGGGGGTTGCGAATGGGCCCAAGCCCATATAGGCATCTGAATAAGGAGAGGGTTGTCAATTCACCCTAATCCTTATTCGTATAATCGTCAGAGAGTGAAACGCTAAGGAGGGGAGAAACCAAGTCTAAAGAGGAGGTTGCTGAGGAGTAATCATCAACAACCAAGAAAGAATCTCCCTTGCTGTGCGAAACGCCAAGGAGGGGAGAAACGATGTCTCAAGAAGGGGTTGCTGCAGAATAATCATTGAGAATCAAGAATTGTTGCGGTACGATCTTCACTTCAAGGTACGGTGGGGGAGAGGGTGCTGCTTGTATGTGCATGTGGGGGTGCTTGGGTAGTAATTTAAGACTATAAATTCGTATGGATATATGTTATAATTGAGAATGAATGATGAAAACTGTGATTATGAATCTTGATGAATTCTTGAATGAGATTGAAGAGAATAGCAAAATAGCGAAAGGGGATAAATAAGGGTTGATGATTTGGGGTTTTGATGGGTTAACTGTATAATCTGTGTAAGATTGTTGTTTTTGCTGAGTTTAATCGATATAAACGAATATTGATTGAAGTATAAACGATGAGGATTGAGTAGGGATCGAAGAAGGGGAGAAAAAGGAGAAAAACGTCTTAGAACAGTCGCGTTCTGCGTAACCTGCGTTGCAGCTTGCGCTGCAGCGCAAGTTGAAGCGTGGCCCTCTGGAATCTGCGCTGCAGCGCAGGTTGAAGTGCAACTCGCAGATTTCTGTTTTTGATGTGATTTTGATGAGTTCTTTTGGAGTGAGAATGGTTTTTCCTTAACATATGGAATTGAGATTGATATGTATTTAATACAAATGTTATTTTGTGGAATTGATGATATTAAGTGGAAAGTTTAAAGGGTATTGATTGTGGTATAAGTATATGACATATCCTTGATGATAGATGTTTATACTATTGCGATGTATGATGATGATGCTTGATGATGCTTATGATATTTTATGATGATGATGAATAATGATGTTTATGACGAATTATGATGAGGATGTTTATGACGATGTTTTGATAATGATGATGATGATGATGTAATTAATCTTATGATGTTGATGATGTTTGAGCATATATGATGTTGTACTTGAGGTAACTCAGGGAGGGTGATTGTACTTGGGGTATACGAGCCTAGTGAGAGGTGAGTGTAACTCAGGGAGGTGATTGTACTCGAGGTGCCCAATGCCCAGTGAGGGGTAGAGTGTACTCGGGGAGGTGATTGTACTCGAGATGCACAAGCCTAGTGAGAGGAAAGTGTAGCTCAGGGAGGTGTTGTACTCGAGATTGCACAAGCCTAGAGGAGGCTGAAGTGTAACTCGGGGAGGTGAACTGCGCGGACCCATTAGAGGGGGGTGCAGAGACCATGATGGGATCCATCATTGGTGACAACTAGGGAGATTGATGAGGAACGCCCATCGTGCGGAGTTCCAAGTCATGATCCTTAGGAAGATGTTGATGATGATTTGGTGTGCATAATGATAGATGAATATGCAATGTGATTAATGATGATATTGAATAATATGATGATATTGATGATGTTTTGGTGTGTAGAATATACAATGTGATTAATGATGATGATGAATGTTATGATGATGTCGATGATGTTTTTGGTGTGCATGATGATAGTTGAACATGCAGTATATTTAATGATGATGTTGATTTATATTATGATGTGATGAGGATTATTGATGAGATGAGTATTATGTATTGAATATAGAGAATGTGCTTGATGATTTGTAAAGTGTGATTAATATAACTATGATGAGGTAAATAACTTGATGATGAAAGAATATAAAATTATAAGAGTGTGTGAATATTTGATGATTATGAGGGTTGTATGTGGGTGAGGATAGGGTAGCCTCCTATGTGTATGTATGAGTAGTATTATTTTCCTCACCATTACACTGTGGTTAATTTTACAGGTGATGATGATGACACAACTGGTGTCGAGTATTGATTGAAGGGAGAGTCGCTCTGATATATGTGACATCTACTGCTAGGGGTTTTTATTTCATGTTTTCCATTTCTAGGAAAGGATTTTGTAAACTGTTAAGATCCTTACATGGTCAGTAGGTTACTTTGATGTTGATTCCGCTGCTTAAAATATTTTGAAACATTTGACTTTTATTTTATCTCATGTGAATTTACTTATGAAATAAATGACATCTATTACGATGGAAAATGTGAGCCTTTTTACCCATTGTGGGACAATATTCTTTCTATATTTCGAATTATTAATTGTATAAGAGTATGGGGTAGAAGGGTGTCACATTAAGGCGGTCTATCTTATTGAGTTATGAATAATTTTATTTTTCCTTTATTTTTATTTTTCTTTTTCTTTTTCTCTTAGGAATTTCATTTTTTTTATTTGTTTTATTTTAATTCTTTTATTTTTAGGGTTTTTAATTTTTAGGAAAAAATTATTTTATTATTTTGTTCCTCTCTTCCAAGCTATAACCTTTGTTTGAGCTTCTTGATTTATGCTCTTGCGAGGACAGGTGTCTCAAAATCAATTGGTATTTAATCCTGAGATAGAAAGGACATCTAGAAGGAATAGGAGTAGAAACAGGAGGAGAAGACAAAGAAGAAATCAAGGAGACAATTTCAACACTCTCTCTAGTGAAGTAAAGAGTGAAGAGATGGCTGAAGAGAGACCACCAACCCCACCAAGAAGAGTATTAGGAGACTATGTCATGCAATAAGGACCACACTATTTTTCAAGCATAGTCGTACCTGCTACTGCAAAATCCTTGGAGATGAAGCCAGCATTCTCGAGTCTCATTAGTGCGCATCAATTTACAGAATTGGATCATGAGGATCCACATACTCATCTTTCTACTTTTTATGAATTGATTGGTACCATGGGTTTTGAGGAAGGTGAACTTGAATCTGTTTACTTACGCTTATTCCCTTTCTCTTTAATAGGTAAAGCTAAGGAATGGTTGAAGTCACATCCCAATCAGAGTCTGACTAGTTGGAGTAATGTGGAAGAAAAGTTCTTGAAAAGATTCTTCCCACCATCTCGCTATATCGAGGCCAAGTCAGATATCTCCACATTCAGGAAGGGACCAGATGAACCATTATGTGAAGCCTGGGAGAGATTCAAATCTTTGCTGAGAAAGTGTCCCAACCACGGTCTGGAGGATATTGTACAACTGAACATCTTCTGCAATGACTCAGACCTGACACCAAGATGATCATAGATACTGCAGCAGGAGGCACAATTATGTCAGTGGATGCAGAGCACGCTACCAGAATTATTGACAATTTTGCACTATATGATCAGCAAGCTCAGCATGGGAGGCATCCAGTTCAGAAGAGGGTGTTAGAGCTAAACACTACTTATGCACTTTTAGCTCAGAATAAGCTCCTTTCCCAATAGCTAGAAGCATTTACTAAACAGATGGTTAAGCTCCCTCAGCAGTTGCAAGCAGTACAGTCTCATCCTAGCCCATCCCCACAATTGACTTGTGATTTTTGTGGAGGCGACCATCCTAATGGTCATTGCTCTTATCAAGACATTCAAGAAGAGCAAGTTAATTATATGGGCAACCAAAGGAGGCCTGGAAGTTTCTCCAACAACAACCAATATTCAAACAATTATTTACAAGGATGGAGAAATAATCAGAACAACAATTCTGGGTGGAGACAAGATACAGGAACTTCCAATAGGCAAACTCCCTATCAGCAGCAACAACAACAAAGATACCCTCCAGTACATGACAGGCTGTCAAAACTGGATGAGAAAATAGATGCTCTTATACAGTCTTTTGAAACCTATAAGAAGAATACAGATTCAACCCTCAGAAATGTAGAGACACAAGTTGTCCAGTTAGCAAAGGACATAGCAGAACATAATAAGGGACAATTTATTGTTAACACCCAAACAAATCCCAAGAAGCAATGCAATGCAATTACTACAAACAGTAATACATCAGAAGGAAGTGATTTGGAGGACGACTTAACATCTGAAGAGGAGCTGCTAGAAGAGGATATCGTGGAAAAATGTGTCCAATCAAGTACAGATCAAGAGGAAGTTGATGAGAAGGTAGAAAAGTCATATGGGGTCTACAAACCAGGGAAGTCACTAGATCAAGGCAGATTCACTGTACCAGTCACTGTTGGTACTTTACCAGTCACAAAGGCATTGCTAGACCTTGGAGCTAGCATCAATCTGATACCTTTATCATTGTTCAAAAGACTGGGTAATTTAAAGGTCAAACCTGCAAATGTAGCCTTACTACTTACAAACAAGTCCACAACATATCCTTATGGGATAATTGAATATTTGCCTTTAAAAGTAGACAAGTTTAAGTTTCCAGTGGATTTTGTGGTGATTGATATTGAGTATGATACTGATGTCCCCTTAATTCTGGGAAGACCTTTTATGAAAGCTGCCAAGATGATAATTGATGTTGATAAAGGAAGGTTCAAACTCAGCTCTCAAGATGAGAATATTGTCTTCCATCTGGATCGAGGAATTTCCCAACAAGTTGAACCACCAGATAGACTGGAATTAGATCCTACTGATAGGATCTGTCGCACTCATTTTGAACCTCACCTGCAAGGAATAAAAAGAAAAGGAAATGACGGCCAAAATGTTCCTAAAGTCTAGAGAAGATAGTCCTCAAAAATCTTCAGAGGAAACCCACAAGAAGGAAGAAGCAGCTGAAGGAATCCATGGTGGAATTCCGTTTCAAGAAAAGAAGAAGATCAACATAATCTGATAATGAAGAAAATGAAGAAGTTGATGACAAAACAAAAGGATTGTAAGAAGGATGGAAATCAGCCAGTGGAACATCAGAATCCACCATCATCTTCCAGATGAAACCTCCTTGAGTAAAACAGGTGTCAAGCTATATGACGTAAAACGAGCGCTTCCTGGGAGGCAACCCAGTGTTTAAAATTTTTAAATTTGAATTGTTTTCATTTTGTTTCTATCTGCATAAATTTTGTTTGTTAGTTAGGAATTTTCATTTAATTAGGATTTAGGAAATTTCAAGAATTGATGGAATAAGTTTGTGGTAAACAAAATAAAAATTTTTAATCAGTTGGAAGTAGCAGAAAACATGACTAAAAATTGCAAAATTTCATTCTGTTTTATGCGCTTCACCCGCTCTGAGCGCAGGTGAAGCGCAACGGCACGGGTTTGAAAATTTAAACCTGCGCTCCACTTGCGCTGAGCGTAGGTGAAGCGCAAGTTCGCACCTCAGTTTAAATTGAACTAAAAACAGGGGAAAGCCATTCAGTTCTTCCTCCCCTGATTTCCTTTGTGTCATTGCTCTGAGTCCTACTACCTTCTTTTCACTTTTTCCACTTAAAAACCTCCATCAATCTTGAATCTTTAGAGTTCAAAGGTATGTTTTCATGTTTTTAAGTTGTTTTACCGATTAAAATTCTTGTTTACTCTGTTTTCTGTTTGATTGATAGAACCTTAGGGTAGTAAACTTAGGCTCTTAGAATTACATGTTTTTAGGATTATCTGTCAAAGAAGCCTTTGGATAATATATTGGTTGTGATTAAGTGGTGCAAATGTTGATTTTAATATGCTCAGTGAGTTTTGCAAGTGTTCTGGTTAGTGACATTGATGCTCTGTTTTTGTTTAAAATTTTACATTGACCAGTGCATGAATACTTTTGCATTGCTGCATGTTTGAATATATTTGTTTATCTGAGCTTAATACCATTTACCAATTGAATGCCTTATTTTGAGTTCGTTGGTTTCATTAAGGGACATGCTTTAATTGATCACTTGGCTTATAGTTTTGTATGCTCTTGAGATTGTTATTAGTTTGGCATTTGGTAATATGGTGGTTGTGATTGATCAATCAAGTTGGTGACTGTTGGTGTACTCATTGATTCTTACAAGTTGTTTTAATTGAAAGTGTTAGTGCTCTGTTTTGTCTAAAATTTTCACATTAACGTTGATATTCTACTTGTTTGCAAATTGTTCTCTTTAGTTCTGCCTGGTCAATTTGGACTGTGACATGTGTTTGGCAATTTTGGGGAAATTAGAAAAATAAGAGAAACTCTGCTGAAATTTTGATTAATTAAAAATATAAGCATAAATTAATTCTATTTAATAGGGTAGTTGAATTAGTGACATTTTATTATCTTTGTTAGCTTTGTCAACTTCATGTTTTGGTATTTGCTAGAATTCAAGTACATGATGTTTATGGTAATTTGTTATAAGTTATATACCTAGATATTTCACTCTTTTGCAAATTGTTCTCTTTAGTTCTACTTGATGATTTGTATGATGATGTGTGTTGAACGATTATTAAGTTAGTATGACTATCATTAACTTTTAAGTATTATAATTAATGTGTATTTTCTATTCGTGTGAGTGAAATATTAATTCATATTTGCTGATGATGACTCCTAAATCTACCCATGCAAAAAAAATAGAGAATTTAAAGCGTTTATTTAAACAAAGGCTTTAGAAAATATACATACTACAGCGTTTAAAACGCTTTAGAAAGCTCGATTTGCCTCTTGAACGAACGGTTTGCTACAGCGTTTTGCAAACGCTTTACTATGTCTTCTGCTACAGCGTTTCGATAAACGCTTTACTATGTCTTTTGCTACAGCGTTTTGATAAACGCTTTACTATGCCTTTTGCTACAGCGTTTCCAAACGCTTTAGCAAGTCGATGACATACTACAGCACCAAATACTAAAGCGTGTGTAAACGCTTTAACATGCTTTAAAAAAACGTTTTAAAAACCTGTTTTGTCATAGTGCTTGTAAATATATAAATTGCTCAGTGCCAAATAGCCAACATGTGAATAATTTTTCCTATTTTTGATAGCTCATTTGAGCCTGAATTTTATTTTCTTGATGCACCCCAGCCTTGTAAATGATTATATCATGTCCCCACACACTTAGAGATAGAGAACATAGGTGCAATTTAGTCAATAAGAATGGGTTTGAGTTGGCTGATTGAAACAAAAAGGCATACTGAGTATTGGAATTCATTCCGTATATTATAAAAAAAGTGTATGTTTATATTTAAAGTTCAATAAAAGGGAGTGAATTACCAAAAAGAGGCCGATTGTGTATAAATGTTCAAAGTCAAGAATGATATGGTGGATTGAGAGTGACTAAGAACACTGGTGTAAATTGTATATATGCTCTCTTTTCTTAAAGTTGTGTATTTTGAATTATCCAGAAAAACCATGAATTCTTGATAGTCTGGCCTCATTACAACCTGAGAAAGACCTTTTGATGCATGTTGACCATGTGCATGATTATTAAATGGAAACGACTAACAATTTTAGCTGTTCATGATTACTAGAATGAATAATTTATAAATAACAGAGTATTTTAACCAGGGTTCCACTAACCGTGGCTAAAAAAATGCACTACCAGGGGTTTCATCAACCGCGTCTAAATAAGTGTGGTTAAATGTACTTTTTCTTGTAGTGAATCTTTCACTTTGGTCCCTACTGAGTGACACCTCAGCAAGGAATTAACGGACGTTTGGGTTTTGGACCTAAGTGAAAGTCGGGGACTACGGGAGGGTTTTCAAAATCTCAGGGACCAATGAAAGATGCGTACAAAGTCAGGGACGAATGTGACAGTTTACTCTTAATGTTTCCATTGAAGTGTTTCATTTTATTTTATTGTATAAACCTGTTGAAGAGTTATTACGAAAATGCAGTTACTATTCTTTAGGTTGTATTGAGAAACTTCCTCCACCTCAGTCTTATGTGTTTTGAGACACAAGTGTAGTGTATTTGCCTTTATTGTAAAAATTGACACATCACCTACGGTTCTATGATTTTGTAGGCTGGTACAAAGAGACAGCATGCCTTAAGGAATTTTCTTATTCATTTAAGATGAAAATATGTTCTACATGTCTCAAAACTGGTTAACAGTTAATACATTATAAAAGCTAGATAAATTTCTATTTAGGTAAAATAGGGGGTGGTGTTTCTTTAATAGATTTGGGGTTCTTTTTCATGTTACTTACTTTTGTTTAATGTCTCATTTAACTATTTCTTTATGTTTCAGTATGTCTCAAGTTTAAGGGGAAGTAATCTTGAATCTCTATTTTGTTATAATTAATAAGACTAAACCAGAGGAAAGAATTGAGAAGTCTATTCCACTTTGGCTGAGAAAGTCATCATTAATATAATAATGGAATTTTCTTATTGCTGCCATACCCTTATACCATAAAAATTTGTCTCCGATTTAGAATTGTGTACGTTTTTTTGTTTTCTGCAAGTAAGAAGAGCCTGAATTCCTGAAAGTGATTAAACAACCTTGCCCAATGGTCTGAATGTGGATATTTCTACCTTCTGCTTTAGTATAATAGTACCATATTCATATCACTAATGAATTATAGACTTAAGATTGTGTTATACTTAAACCCCTTGAAATAGATATGATCACAGAGGAATTCCCCCATCTATTACATTTATTTAAAATTTATTCAACCAGGAGAAATAAAATCTGTAATTATGTTTGATTGACAACATTTTGAAGTCTTTATTTTGGTTTTTCTTCCATGTTGTAATCTTGAAACCTTCAGACTACTTTTTCTTTTTTTTGTTGATTTCATTTTAAGATATGCACAGCTTATTGGGGGCCATTTGTGTGATGAAACTCTGATATCTTCAGGTACTATGATTTAAAGGTTGGGAGTGGAGCTGAGGCCATAAAAGGATCTCGTGTTGCAGTAAGATTGTAATGCAGTTAAATATGTTTCACTCTTCAATGCTTTTGCATGTTAAATACAGATCGAGTTGACTTATAAGGGTCTCTAGATGTGTCAATATGATACACATACTAAACCTTTTAAATTTTACTCCTATAGAGAGCCATCCTGAACACCTTTCAAGTCATAAACTAAATTTGTGGGATTACCATTTAGTTTGGTCTTTAGTACTGACTCAATCATAAATCAAATCTCGTAAATGTTTTCCCCATTGGAGCTAATGGATGCATATTGTGTTACTTATGCTTACACTATTATATTCTTTTTGACGGCATATATAATTCATAAATGGTATTTCTTTATCTAGATTATTGGCTATTATTTGTAAGTAAATACCCTTGTTTCATATTTTTTTTTCCTCAAACTCTTGTTGATGTTGGATATTAATATATGATTGTTTGAAACCTTTCATGCCATTGTCCTCAGGTTATAACTGGATACTAATTTTTGTTTCTTTCTCTTTGCAGCTTTTCTTGGGCATTATTATTTGTTGTATTTTGCCCCACCAAGTTTGCTCATAGGTATGGCATTAACTTTTAAATCAGATGAAGAGAAGCTCATTGAAGTTTCTGTTGATCGAAGAACCATTCACGATGATTGACATTTCAATACATTGCTCTGGTAAGTGAACATTTTTACTTTCTAAATACATCAAACAAAATATTATCACAAGGCATCTGACAATATTGCTCGTTAATTAATATGGATAACATTATGTTGCATCCTGTTTGTTTTGGTATTGAGCTTTTTTCTAGTTCTGAAGGACAATCACATGCCCCCTTTAGCTAGTTCTGCTATCTAGTTCTTACGTATATTAACACTGAAGTGGTTTCAGAAATATCAATTACTCAATATGTGTGTGAGAGAGATGAAACTGCAACCTTTACATTTTATTTTCGAGGTTAATTATTTACGTAACTTGAAATTATTAAATTTCATTAAGAAAGAGAAATCTTGAATTTAATTTAGAAAAGGGGACACGAAAACATACAAAATGATGGAACCCATTTTGCTTCACATGATATTTAGGCATTATTATGACTATCACTGAAAACTAGACAAATTAAATAAAGAACATAAATAAATAAAATAAGGGTTAAATATGTTTTTGGTCCCTAAACTTTCACCCGAATTTGGTTTTGGTCCCTAATCTTTTTTTCGTTGGTTTTGGTCCCTAACATTTTCAAATCATTGAAATTAGTCCCTGCCGTCACCCTTATATTTAACAGAGTTGACGATAGGGACTAATTTCAATGGTTTAAAAATGTTATGGACCAAAAACAACGAAAAATAAAGATTAGGGACCAAACTCATATTCATGTTTGATCCCTAAACTTTCACCCAAATTTGGTTTTGGTCCCTAAAGTTTTCAAATCATTGAAATTGGTCCCTGTCGTCACCCCTATATCTAACAGAGTTGACGACATGGACTAATTTCAATAATTTGAAAACGTTAGGGACCAAAACCAACGAAAAAAAGATTATGGACCAAACAAAATCCCGGTGAAAGTTTAGAGACCAAAAACATATTTAACCCATAAAATAAATATGAGTTAGGTTATGACTTATGTGAAGTGGCTAATATACGTTACTTAGATTGGCATTAAAAATGGCACACAACTCAAATACACTTATTAGTGAGTTGACATTAATTTAATTACTAGTATGTATTCAAATTTAATATGAAAATAATGTTACTAAGAACCTTATGTTAGGAGTAATTTGTTTTAAAACTTTAGTACTATTGGTGTCTTTTGGAATTTAGTATCATTATCTTGAGTTTAATGATGGCTTTGGGTGTCAACCTTATTGATTTTATGTATAATGTACAGGATGTTTCAATTTATAAAAATTCCAAAAATATTTTTTTAAAAATAGAGACGGAATTTAGAGACGATTATTTTATATTAATTTATAGGCCTTAGTGACGGAAAATTGGTCCCTCTCTAGATAGAGATGGAAATTTTAACCCTAGAGACGCAACTGAATTTACTCATTGGAGACAGGCAATAAATTCCGTCTTTGGCTAGAGTGGACAATAAATCACTTAGAGACGGAAAATATTCGTCTTTGTTAGAGACGAAATCATTTCCACTTTCAGAATGATATTAGAGCCGGATTTATCGGTTGGTAGTAACGGAATAGTTCTGTCTCTAGATAGAGACAGACTAAAAAAATATGTCTCCACTAAATTTGCGACGCGCAAATTAGCGACTACCCTAATTTCATCTTTCATTTCGTCCCTATCTTTCTTAGAGATGGAATTTCCGTCTCTATTTCTGATTTTTCTAGTAGTGAGTAATGGAGTTGTCCCCCATCTGTGACTCCATCTCCCTCAGGCAGTCGTGGTAATTTGTCTGTTGAGTAGAGATGAACTTAAAATTAGTTAGTTATTCTATTGCAAATATATCAAATTATATAAAAAAACATTGTTAAGCATAATTTTTCCTTACAAATGTGGACAGCGCTCGGTCATCTACCTAGCCACCATCCTTTTTTGTGTGGGTGGCCACAAAAAACTCATCGGGATCTACATCCCGTCCAAGCTGTCGTCGCTGCACAGAAAAGTTATGCTAATTAATTATTTTAATTAAAAAACAAAAATAATATAGAAGAGTAGGTTTTTACATGTCATATCCAGCGCGACCTCAATGTGGGCCTTGCGGCCCATGGTGTGGACTGCTCCGCCTCGACGAGAAGCCCGATTACTCTTGTTACGAGCGAACTTCCCCTTGAACTCATCAGAGGCCCAATAGGCCAAAAGACCCTCTCAGGCCTCCTCACCATACCAAGTGGGCTTAGTCCCACTCATTTGGGCCTTGTTCAACATATCCCAAAGGCGTCTAGCAATCCTCTGCTCATACACCTTTTTAATTTGGGCCTCATCCTTAGGGGCCTAAGTAACTTTGCCCTGCAAAAAAAATTTTTAGTGTAAGTCATTTGAAAATGTCATAACAAGTTAAAAAAAATAATGTAAAATGATGACATTTACCGTAAACTCCTCCCACCACTTGTCGCTCACATCCTTCGGGGTGACCTCCCACAAATAGTGAGGATCCCGGAATTGTGATCGGATCCCATGACCATTGGCCGCGATGGAGGGTTGTTAGGCACCCAACTGCAAAATAAAGAAATTCATTGTTAACACTAAACACTTCTAAAAATTCAAAATATTAAAGAAATAAAAAAATTGTAGAAACTCACCCTTTTTCCATAAAGTCAGATGATAACCCTACCCTGAGGGTCCTGCTCATTATCGGCACTAGAGCTGGCACCCCAGTGCGGAGGCTGTTGTACATTAGGCTCGGGGTCAGGCTCCTCATCAATGTCAGCCTCGGGGTGGTCCTCACCCTCCGAGTCAGAAATATGTGGCAGGTCATCCTGCACCTCGGGGGAACCTATCTCGGAGTAGAGATGAACCTCATCGGCTCCATGAAAGTTGTAGTTGATACAGTAGGTTGGGCAACCTCTGTAGAGGGCTGGGCACCACGTACGGTGCAGGGGCGGAGGAAGAAGGTTGCTCTGGCAGCCTGCTCAAGGAGAGGGAGGTTGGTCCTATGCCGACTGTGCGCGAGCTGCCTGTGCAGCAAGCTCGCCTGGAGGGATGGACTTCCCTCTAATGGGTAGGACCTTCTGTCCACCTCTACCACACATACGAGACATATTTACCTAATTTAATAAGGTTAAATTAAATATTAAAATACATACTATAAATTACTAATTACTAATAATTACCAAATAACTACACTATATAATTAAATACCGATATAACTAATTATAATAATTATATACATAATTAAAACTAATTCTGATTATTTATATAACATAATTAAAACTAATTATAATAATTAAATACATAATTAAAAACTAATTCTAATAATTATATATATAATTAAAACTAATTTTAATAATTAAATACATAATTAAACTAATTCTAATAATGATATAAATAATTAAAACTAAATCCTAAACCCTAAAACTAATATTATAAATTGTAAAACTTTACCTGGTGGCTGGCAAAGGAGGCTGGACGGTGGAGGGTGGCGGTGGCCGGCGGAGGATGACGGTGGGACGATGGAAATTGGAAATAAACGATTGAATGAGGCGGGGGTGGTGCAACAGAGGAGAGGGAGAGAGGGAGAGGTTAGAGGCACAACAAAGGGGCAGAGGGAGGGAGGGAGGACGGCGGTTGCAGGGGAGGCAGAGAGAGGAGGTAGACGAAGGTTGCAAGAGGAGGGAGAGACGGAGGAGGGAGAAAGAAATGAGGAGGAAGAAGAGGGGAGGGGGGAGGGTTTAGTGCGCATAAGTTTTAACTTCGACGACCTAGCCGTCGCTACAGCCTTCGCTAAGTTT
This sequence comes from Sesbania bispinosa, assembly GCA_026901365.1. Classification (NCBI taxonomy): domain Eukaryota; kingdom Viridiplantae; phylum Streptophyta; class Magnoliopsida; order Fabales; family Fabaceae; genus Sesbania; species Sesbania bispinosa. The sequence continues at coordinate 146,773 of QLOH01000771.1, read as the reverse complement.
AAAATATACGCAGATCAATTTCAATTTTTAATTAAAAACGTAGCGACGACGCGATGGCTTGGCCGTCGCTACGTATATATTTTAATTTTCAGAAGAAAAAATTGGTTTTTTTTTAGTGTAGCGACGGCCTGGCCGTCACAATGTATTAATGACACAATTACGCGTTGAACTTCACATTTAATGCTATAGCGACGACGTAGCGGCGGTTATAAGCCGTCGCTACTAGTGACGGTTGTGTGGACATCGCTACGTTTTCACTTCTAAAAACGCGAATTCCTTTAGTGTTTCATAGCAGACCGCGACCGCTTCCTCCATTTTCCCTGGTTTCTTCTCTCCCATTTCCCCCTTTTCTTCTTGATTGAGTCATTCAATCTCCACATTAATCTATCTATTCCTTTTTTCTTCAACAACGTGGAGGTGGGATGGACTTGGGAATAATCACAAAATTGATGGAAAAGCTCTTTGGTTGTGGCTCCGAAGTTAACATTAGTCGTTGCTACTATTGGAAATGGTTCTTACTTGCTCACACTCATCTTGTCACCAAGTTTATTACTAATAACATGTTTATAACTTATAGGGTTTAGTTTGTAACCAAGTAAAGTAAGGTTTATAACTTATTAGCATTTTGTTTATAACCAAGTTAAAAAAGCTCTAAAAATCTTCAATGTCAGTTTTTAATCAGTAAATCAAAGTTTATAACTTATGAACATTCAGTTTGCAACCAACTAAGATAAATTTATAACTTCTTAACAATCAGTTTATAACCAAGTTCAAAAAGCTTTATAAGTTCATAACATTCAATTTTTAACCAAGCAAAATAACTCGTAAATTGTAATCAATGATAAACTTGTAAGAGAAGCACCCAACTGACGCACTTCGTGCAAGAGAAGTGCCCAATGTAAGATAGATGTTGGGAACCCAGAAAAAAAAAGAGAGAAAGGAGGTTTCAAAACAGCTCACCTAATCAATTGAAGGAATCATTTGTGAGGGAGGAAGAAGAAAAAGAAAAGAAATCGGACGCATGATATATGTAGGTTGCTAACTAGTGAAGTTGATCGAAGAAATAGAAAAAAAAAAGGAGAATGGAGGGTGATGCAGAGTATACAGGGGCATCAATGATAACTTGTAAGAGAAGCACTTACATTTTTTTTGTATAAACCACAGGGTATCCCCTATTACCAGGGACAATCCTATTCGGGCTTAGTCGTAGTTAAGGCTGATCCTCACCCCTCCCGATAATGTGTTTAGTGAGAATTGAACCCGAGAGCTCTGAAAAGCACTCACGTTGATTGATTTATTCTTTCACTTTTTTTCTTTAAGTATAAAAGGGTGATATGTGGTTTTGTATGGTGTTATATATATTTGGTTGTTGTATAATACAACAACTCCATTGAGAAATATCAACACTGTTTGGTTGCTAAAAGCAACGTTATTATCATGAGAGCTTAAAAAATAGCAAATCAAACTCTGTATTATCATCAGGTTCTAACGGGCCTGGCCGGGAAGCGAGGAGTAAAAAGTAAGCATAAGAAAAAAGATATCAGGAAGTGTGAGTGTCTAAACCAAACAGATTTGAATAGCAACATGCAAAGCGAAAGAGGGATAATCTTCCCTTACATTAACTTTTAAGGAATCCTAAGAAAATCCCAAGCGGAGCATTGTTGTGCCAAATTGCTTATAGCGTTTCCTTTATTTCCTCATATTTTATTCATGCGAGATAAAGGTTATAAAGTAACCCTTTCAGACAATGCCCACTTACTCCAAAAAAACTATTAAAAAAATATATGACTTAAGCAAAAAGTGTCATACAATGCCCACTTCCTTCACTATATTTATCCTAAGTGTCTTAAGCAAAAAGTGATTTATTATCTATAATCTATAATAAATCAGTGTTTCTTCTATATATTGTGCTACAAACGTGTCATACATTTATCAATCTATTATCTATGTGTCCAATAATTGTGCCCATGCCTGTTATAACAAAAAAAAAAAGAGATTTCCGCCTCCAGCATCATTCTAACACAAATAAGTAGATCATATGAAAACAAAATATGTTAAAATTTAATAAGTAGATCATATGATAATTAAAACTCGTAAAAGAAGCACCCATCCTGCCACATTCTATCGGTTTAGACTTGATATTACCCCCAAACCCGACTCAATCCAACCCGATTACACCTCTAATTGTGAGAGCCTGAGACTAACAAGGGCAGGGAGTGATCGTCAGTGCAAAGGCTCATACAAGGACGCGGCTCCTGGCAGAGACTTCTAAGCAAAGGGAGACATGGATGAACCGAACCCACACCCGAATGAGAGGTATCAGAGGTTGTACATGTTGGGACTGATAGTTGAGGATAGCTTAAAGAAAATTGTTGTGGAGAACTATTACCAACAAGGTGCATTTTCTTTTCGGAAGCCCTATACGAAGAACTCCTTAGTTAAACATGCTTGACTTGGAGCAATTTGGAATGGGTGACCTTCTGGGAAGTTTCCCAGAAAGTGTGCAAGTGAGGACAAAGCATATACTGGAAAGACTTGTGTTGGTTTGTGGGACTCTCATCACTCTTACAAGCGACTTGGGGGAATTACAAATAGTATCAGAGCTAAGCGTCTCTCGGTTCGGTTGTTGTTCGGGGACGAACCAGACGGAAGCTGGTGGGGGCGTGTGAGAGCCTAAGGCTGACGAGGACGGGGAGTGATCGTCGGTGCAAAGAGGCACGGACAAGGAGCGGCTCGTGGCAGGCTTCTAAGCAAAGGGACATGTGGATGAACCAGGCCCACACCCGAATGAGAGGGATCCAGAGGCTGTACAGGTTTGGGAAGTAGTATAGTTGAAGATAACTTAAAGGAAATTGTTGTAAAGAACTATACCAACAAGATGTATCTTCTTTTCGAAAGCCCATAACATAAGAACTCCATAGTTAACCATGCTTGGCTTGGAGCAATTTGGGATGGGTGACCTTCTGAGAAGTTTCCCATAAAGTGAAAGCATATTGGAAGACTTGTGTTGGTTTGTGGGGACTCTCATCATTCTTGCAAGCTGCTCGAGGGTATTACACTAATGTGTTTCATTTATGTTTCTATTTATATTTTATTTCTTCTACATCGTGCAACTCAAATGAGGTATTGGAAAAGTGTCCAACTATAGGGAAAATGTGAATGTACATCTAAGATGTGGAATTCACCCTCTAAATAAAAGGGCAATTAGAGAAAGTATGGGATGTGATGAATGATGTGATAGAAAAATAAGAAAGAGATAGAAAGAATAATGGATGTGGAAAAAATATGAAAGAGAAAGTGAGTGTATAATTATTATTACGGATTCGTGGGTCTTTATTTTTTTAAGTATATTTTAAAGAGAAATGTTAATGAGACTCTAATTACATTGGTTAAGGAACCGAAATATGAAAGTTTTTTATTGGACTATACAATATTTAATACTATACATGTAATCAATGTTGTGATTTTTAATAAAAAACCTACTAATATAGTTCCTTAATCGATTGGTGCCCTTAAGACACTCGTTAGCAGAACTTTTTTTAATATTTGAACTATGAACGATTAATGATCATGTTTTCTATCATGTGCAACAAAAGGTGAACTCTACCCTACAATTCAACTAAGCTTCAACCTGCAAATTTAATATATCAACATTCCATTTCTAAAGAAGAATTAAATGCATTTCCAAATAACTTTATGGTATACATAGATTTCCAGGCAACACACTTGATGAAGAGTCCAATATATGGACATTTATTGTTACATAATAATCCCTATCACACAAATGCATTATTGTATATATGAATGATTAGAGTGGTGGCCCTTCTCATTCACTTTTCAACTAATTATGATAGCATTTGACTAAATTTTACTATGGATATATCTCAATGAGAGACCTTAAGCCTAAAACTGGAGTTATCTTGAAGTCTCTAAAACCGGCGTAGGAAATCAACTTAACCCATTCTTTTTTGTTTCTTTCCTTTCCAGTGACCAATGTCATCATCAGCATATCAAAGAACAGTTGTGTTTCAAATGATTCTTCATCTCCATTCTCATTCTCCATCACCATGTCTAAGATTATCACCTTCCCTTTTTTGCCTTTGTTTGTGATTGCTTCTTTACATTTCTTCAATATATTTATACATTCCTCATCATTCCAGTCATGCAATATCCACTATTTTATAATCAAAGTAACTTGATTAGAATCTTCAAAAGGAAATTAAATATTGATTTGAATTGACTCATAAATGTTAATCTTCGCAAATTTGTGCCTATCATGATGTTTTTAACTTTGATAAAAACTGTTAAAAAAATTCAGATCTGATGATCTAAAACTATTTTACGAGAATGGGCAAATATATTTACCTGACAAATAATGAAGCAAGCTAGCCACTAACTATATGTAAACTAGTATAGTTATTAAAAGTCATGCACGTGTTATCTGCATGCCAAGTCAACTATTTATTATATAATAACTCAATTAGTTGATTGCTTGCATTTTATGTTTGCTCTACAAATAAATAACGTCACTCACATTTTTCTTCTAATTTATCAATTGTGTTATCTGCATACTGAGCTATATATGTGAAGGTCAAGTAAGATAATTTTATAAGAGAAATCATATTTGTACAACCTTTCACAATACAACAAAGATAGATAAAGAGAGAGGAAAAAGAAAGAAATATGAGATGTGGTAGGTGATAGGTGATATGATTGAGAGATATAGAAAAAAAAAAAATATGTTATACATGATGTTGTATGTTTTGGTTGTATGAATTTATTATCTCATTTATAATACTACATGAATATGAATATGAATTATAAATAATATTTTACCTTCAAACAAAATGGCATCAGAGGGAGGGATTGCCTTAAACATGTCCCCACCAACATATTTTAGGTTCTCACTCCTTCCCAAACCAACAACAAACATGTGGCAAATCAAATACAATACACTCCATCTTTGGGAATGATTTAGCAATGGCCTTTGCCATAGTCCCCGTGCCTCCCCCCAACATCAACCAATGACTCCAATCCATTGAACACCCACTTGCATTTCTCCATCACCACACTAGTCACCAATCGAGCATCACTTGCCATGCCATCATTGAATAGGTTGTTGAGTTTGGGATCATTGCCAGCATAATCCCAAACAACATCTTGTGTGTTGTTTTAAATGGTGTAGGGTCATCATTCTTGAACCAAGAAGAAAAATGATGCCATGGGTTTGTTAAAATTGGATCAAGCATGGCAAGTAAGAAAGGTGTCACACTCAAGGGATGATTCGTAAGCAGTAGTAGAGATGCATCAGTTAGAACATACTTCACTTCTAGCTCATTCTCAGTGACATTTTGTTGAGTGAAGAAGCCAGAATGGGTCATGATTCGCATCAAGCGATAGATGAAATGGGTTTTGGATGGGTGGATTGGTAGTGAAGCAATGAGTTGAGAAAGTGGCATGGGTTGGCCATAGTTGTGTATGAGATCTGGTAGGCCTAAATCAACTACACATTTAAGGGACATGGATTTTATGAAGCTGAAAATGTGATTCCATATGTGACCTTGAGCTTGAAGTAGTGTGACAGCATGAACTTCATTATGGGATTCCATAATTTGCTGCCTGAACTACTAGCTAGATTAATTTGAAGTATGGAACCTCACATTAATTTGGGTCTATTTATAAAGGAAGAAGTGCGTGTGTAGCCAACTGGAAACGAGCTGTTCAAGAATCCGATGTTATCCCTGATCATAATATGCCAAAAATATTCAGTCAAATTAAGTTAGCGGAAATAATAAGTATTTTTATAACTCTTGTGAATCATATTTTAATTTGAATTTTTATGACATATGGTACTCCGCCGTTATTTATATGTTGTTTAAGATTTTTCACAAGATAGGAAAGCAATAACTATATATTTTAATCCCCGTTTTTTCAAAGATGACTTTTTTCTTTCTTTTCATTAATACAATTAATATTTCTCTTTTTAAATATTATACATAAACGTTGGATACATAAAAAATACATGGGTAAAATAACTTTTTAGTCCTTGTAAAATATACGAGTTTTGATTTTCGTCCTTGAAATTTTTTTTTTATTTCATCCTTATAAAATATTTAAGTTATATTTTTATTCTCTATTGTTGATTTACTGTTAAATGTGGATATATCTAATGCTCATCACAGTCAATAATCATATGTGAACTCTCTGAATGAGTTTAAGGACGGTAACACTCTTGTATATATGTGTGAGGGTATTTCTCAAATATTTGTTACTATTATAGATGTTCGAACACATCCACAATTACAGTAGAATCAATATCGGTGACTACAAAAATTGCTTGAATATTTTATAAGGATGAATAAAAAAGAAAAATTTCCAAGAATTGAAAATCAAAACTCAGATATTTTATAGGGACCAAAAAATTATTTTACCCAAAATACATTTATTAAATTAAAACTTTGAACTCCTTCAAAATATTTATGATATAACTTTATAATAAATATTTAAAATAAAGAATAAGATTATGATAGGGGTAAAATTAGAAAAATAACATTTATATATTATTGCATTGATATATAAAAATTACACATATTTAAAAATAAATTTGAGATTCCGACAATTAAAAAGAAACCGGAGGGAGTATAATCAGGGTCGACCCAACATGTAGTGAGGCCTGAAACAAACATTTATTTTGGAGCCTTTTTAATATATGAAGTGAAAAAGGGGCCTTAAAAGTTAAAATTCATTAGCAAGGATTGAATCGTCAACCCTTAAGAAGGAAAATCAATTTCTAAACCAATAAACTAGACCTAATTATAATAATATTTTTAATTTTTTGTATAAAGAATGTTACTAATAATCGGGGACCTAAAACAAGAGTTTGAGCAGTTTTACCCTTGGGCCCGTATGAGTATAATTATACCACGCGGTGTATTGATTTTATATTATGCTTAATTGCGAAATAAACTCGTCTGCGCTTTTACTGTTCCACACACTAGTTAACTAGTATTAATTTATTGAATGAAAGTAATTTAAAATTAATTATAAAATTAATTTGATATTATGCTTAATTGCGAAATAAACGGACACTACATGTGTGTCACAATTAAGAGTCCCATCAATAGGCCATCTTTATTCCAGAACCCCACTTTTCACTATATCTTAAATGGGTCTAATCAGTACACATCAGTAAATTCTTATTAAGCAACTTTCTTCTCTAATCCAGCACCCCACTTTTTTACTATTCACAAATCTTAAATGGGTCCCACAAATACACATCACCCAATTTTATTATTTTAATCACAAATTTAATAAATAATAAAAACCAAATTAGTTCCACAGTTGCTGTAAGGAACATTTTTTTTTACCATTTATTTAACGGGGGTTTACACCCCCTCTAATGTAAAACAATAAAATAAAAAAACTGTTAACGGGGGTTGACAACCCCCGGGAAAAACTGAAATTTAAAAAAAAATAATAAACAAGACTGAAAAGCTGCATTGAGTGCAGCAGATTTTCAGTTGCGTTTAGTTGGGGTTTAAACCCCCGTTAAAAATCATTTTTTAAAAAAAAATATAAAACGCGGGGTGCTCTGCAAAGCACCACCCATGTCAGCGCTCTAGTGGGAAAAGCTTGTTAAGTACCATGCTTATTGAGCAAAAGCTCAATAAGCAACACCGATAAAGATGGCCTAAATTTATTCTTATGGTTGGTTTGAATTGGCTTTTCTAACAGCAACCATGTGGCGTAGACTAGCTAGGAGCAGAAATGGTACTGCAATCTCAATTTGGATAGAAAAATTAAAGATTGACTAACGTTAATTACGTGAATCTTGCCATCTCTAATTTCTAGAAGTAAAATGTAAAGACATGCGAGAGAGCGTTAAATTGATAAACAAAAACAACTTTTTTATATTATATATACACGTTGGAGTAGAAAAGAAAAATAGGTAGGGAAATGTGATGAAAATGTGATAAATATAATAAACAGTGTATAAAAGAGATTTAAAATACATGTACAAATATATTGAGGTAAAAATGAGAGTAATATACATTGAACATATTATCATTTGTATGAGAAATGAAATAAAATTCCAGGAGGAAACTAAATTAAATTCATGGTCACTAAAAGGGTAGGCACACAGAAGTAGACATGCACTGTATATATTACTGAACAATTCGATCCTCTGAATTCTTAATTAAAGAGGAGCTTTATGGTGGCAACCACACCATGCACGAACACAAATTGAAACGATTGAGATAAGGGATCATTTCATGTTTTGTGAACATTTTAGCATTTGTGAGGGTTCTATAAGTAAAAATATATGAAAGGTGATAAAACATGGATATAAGTAAAAATGAGATATTAGAAAAGAAATTATATATCCTGATATTTGCTATACTCAATTTTCTATTCTAACCTTACTTTTTTTTTTATTTTCTCTTTCCCATCATATTTAATTTTCATTTGTTTCTCTTTTTTATTCTTATCTCTTTTTCTCCCAAGACCCAGTGTACATACCCAATTTAAAGTGGGAAAAAATCTTTCATGAAAAAAAAAGGTTGACTATATATATCTTAATTAATTAATTATAATTATTTTTCTAGAATTTAATAACTATAGTATTAACGGTGTAAAAGATATTTTACACTATCATCCAATGATGTGCGGTCATATATCATTAAATAAATATGTCGCATCATTGTTATATTAAACTCATTAAATAATGTGACAAATGACCTGTAAATATTTTTTACAATAACAGTGTATATTAATTAAACTCTTCTTCCTATCGGTGGAAGACAAATTAAAGCAACCCCGAGAATAGCAGGTATTTGTTTTTCTTTGTACTGTATTATTATTGGGTAAAAAATTAAAACAGAATTAAGGTTAGGTGAAGGAAAATTCTACTCTGATATTGAATATGAGCAAAAGTTAAGTAATGTCATATTAATTATTTAAAAATATTATTTGAGCTCATTAAATTTTCTCAAATTACATAAAAAGTGACCTGCATTTACTAAATTATATCCTTTTCCAATATTTATTGCAAAGTAGATCATGTAAAAGAATGTAAATCAAATAAGGGTATTGTGGGAATACTAACATTGAATGGGATGAAAGTAGTACGTTAGATTTTACTTATATTTGAAGTCAATAAAATTAAATTTTGAGTTGGTTATATTTTATATCGATATTGTATCATTTACCATAAACCTGCAAATTGGCGTTGGCAAAAAAAACTTATGCACACAAATAAAAACGGACGTAAAATCTGGGGTCGTTCGAGGTGGTTGCGAGTTTTCAGTTTTTGGTTTTTAAAAATTTTTAATCAAGTTTTACAACTCAAAACCAAAAACTGAAAACTTGTTTTTGTGGTTTTCGAAACAAACATTTTAAAAACCACAAAAAGTGGTTTTCAAATTTTGGTTGAGTTTTTTAAAAACTTGATTGAAAATTTTAAAAAACCAAAAACTGAAAACTCGCAAACCACCCCGAACGACCACTTAATTTTCAAAATTTTTGGTTTTGGCATAATTATCATGTTCACACTAAATTCTAAAAGGAGAAAATCACTTCAAAAGATATAAAATAAGTACTCATTACATCCACACTTTACACAATTAGATTTAATTTCTTTAATGATTCAAAAAAAAAGATTTAATTTCTTTAAAATGAAAAAACAAACATTTAAAGTATGAAATATAAAAATAATCATAAAATATTTAATGATTAACATTGTAATATTTATTAAAATATATATATATATACACATATATAATAAAGTATCAAATTATTTTGAAAATGATTATAATTTTATGTTTATTTCTAAAGTGTATATTTTATTCTAGATTATATTCCAATCAATCTGTTTCCGTATAGTTTCCAAAAATAATCACTTTAAAGTTAATAAAAAAGTAATTATGCATTAAATAAACGGAAAAAAGCTAACGACTAGTGTTTAAAATGACACTTGTTAAAAAATCAAAAAAAAAATTGAAATGTATAACATTCAGGGCCCGTTTTGTTCACATATCGGATATGATATGATAGGATAGGAGAGTTGAATAGTGACATGATAGGATAAGAGTAGGATAAACTCTTATCTTATCCTATGTTTGATGTACACCAGGATAAAAAGACATATATGATATATTTATCATATCCTTCGTTTTGTTTAACCACATGTATTCTCCACGGGAGGCAATCCTATTCGAGCCGGGAACATCCACATCATGGTGGAGCTAGCTCTCCCCGCGGGGATTTTTTCCATCCACAAGACTCGAACCCGAGACCTTGCTTAAGGGGAATCAAGCATGTACCACTTGAACCAACCCCCGTTGGTTATCCTATCCTACGTTTGAGATGGACAGATTATGGTAGGATGGGATATAAAGAATATTAAAATGATAAAATTACCCTTATTACAAATTTAAAATTATTTTTTGCTTTTCAGCAAACACACATAAATAAAAATTTATTTTTATTAAAAATTAAAATTAATATCAAAATTACCGCAACAAATCGCTATTATAGAGAGAGATGAGGGGGGAGAGGAGGGGGGAGAGAGAGGGAGGGGAGAGAGGAATAGAGAGAGGAGAGAGAGGGAGAGAAGGAGGAGAGAGCGGGGAGAGAAAGAGGAGAGATGAGAGACAAGCGTAGCGAGAGATGAGAAAGGAGAGAGGAGAGAGAGAGAGAGAAAGAGGGGAGAGAGGAGAGAGAGGAAAGAGAAGGAGAGAGAAGAGGGAGAGAGAGGAGAGAGAGGAGGGAGAGGGGGAGAGAGAGGGAGAGAGAGAGGGGAAAGGAGGGAAGATAGGGAGAGAGAGATAGGAGAGAGAGGGAGGAGATAGGAGATAGGGGAGAAAGAGGGGAGAAAGAGGGAGGAGGGGAGAGAGAGGAGAAGAGAGAGAGGAAGGGGAGAGAGAGGAAAGAGATAGGAGAGAGAGGAGGAGAGAGAAAGAGGGGGAGAGAGGAAAGAGATATGAGAGAAAAAGAGAGGATAAATGAGGAATAAATTTTTTATCTTATCTTGTCTTATCCTATCACTTCCTAACCCAGCTCCCCCATTAGGATATGAATGAATTACACTAGAAGGAAAGGATAGGATAAGCAACAGAATAAAGTTATCATATCATATTGGTGCAATAAACACGTGATAAGTGACAGGATAGGATAAAGTTATCATATCCTGTCTCTTATCCTGTGCACCAAACGGGTCCAATGTTATACTTATAGATATAATCAATATTATAATTTTAATAAAAATTATTTACTTATAGATCTTAATGAGTGTCCTTAAAAACTCGCTAATAGGAGCTAAATACATCCAATTAGATGATATAAACACTAACAGGGCCGGCCCAACCCCGAGGCCAGTAAGGCCGTCGCTTTAGGCCCCCAAAAAATACTTTTCATTTTAGGCCCCAAAACATTATTTACCATTAATATTTAAAAAATAAAAAAATTATTATTTAGTAAACAATATTAAATTATAAAGAGTAAAAAAATATTGTTTTGAAAAAAGGCCTCATTTTATTAGGGCTCTCTTTTCTCATAAATAATAATTATTAATAGATTCTAAACATTATTCTCATTACCTACTTTATGTCTTTTTTTTTGCGGTTTTTTTCTTGGGTATGTGTTATATTGTTATTTATTCTAATTTTTTTATTCATTTAAAAAGACCTCATGATAAAATTCGCTTTAGGTCCAAAGAAAACGTTGAACCGGCCTGAACACTAGTAACTATTAATTAATAAAATGATACGTAAAGTTTTAGCTTTCTTTTCGACCCGATCAGAATCAGATCGTCTGACTACGAAATCGCGTCTCCGTCTGATATATGACGCGACATCCACTAACCAAGTAGTAATATTTTTCTGAATGATAATAATATAACATCACATTATCACCCACTTTATAGTTTTTTAATAAGCCACTTTATAGTAAATGGAATGCGAATGCGGCCAATTTTGAATTATTCAAATAAAACGAGAAACACAAGTAACCATTTAATCCAAAGTAAAATCATGATTTTACGTAATTAATTTTAAATTATTTTTATTTAACATATTTATAAAATCTATATCATTTATGTTATTCGTTTTTTGGTGTAAACCATAGGTATCCCCTATAATTTATGATATTCGAATATAAACTTTACGAACACTAAATGTGATTATAAACACATTTTTTATCTAATTGGAATGGTACCATAACTAGGATATTCGTGATTTGGTTTGGGTCAATTTTAAGGTAAAAAATCATCTAATACAATCATTATGGTTATATAATCAAATCCGACCCAACATATATTGAGGCCTAAAGCAAAGTTTTGAGGTGAAACCTTTTTTAATTAACTAAAAAAATTATTAAAATTATTATAATTTTATTGAATTTTTTCTTTTAGATATTTTAGATATAAAATTACTTATTAAATTATTATTATTATGTATAATTAACGTTTATATTAGTATTTTGATGATTTTGATATATATTATAATATTTATTATATTACATAATAGAAAAATATGCATTATAACTAGGATTAACATGATAAGAAAAATTAACTAATAAAATAAATAAAACAATTATTAATTATGAGAAAAAGTTATAGTAAGATGAGGCCTATACTATTTTAATCGAAAAGAATTTTATTAAGAGTTTTAACATTATATATTAAATTTTACACTGTTATTCAATGATGTGTTACCACATCATTTAATGAGTAAGCCACCTCATGTATTATTAGCTCATCAATTGATGTGGCAACACATCATTGAGTGACAGTGTAAAACTTTTTTACGCTGTCAATGTATATACACAAAATCCTATATTATATAAATTTTAAATATAAGTATAAGTAATATAAGTATAAAATTATGAGGCCTATGAATATTGGGGGCCTAAAGCCATTGCTTTAGCGGCTAAGGGCCAAGCCATGTATACAATTTCATCATCAGATTGATTTTGATTTTTTTCAAATCCAATCCAATTCGATCCCATTTAAATTGAATTGGATCAATTTGTGATTTTATAAAAAGATAATAAATAATCTATACTAATATATAAGGCGATGCCTCTTTTTGGTGTCCACATTTTGTTTCCAATTATACCCCTAATTTATTTCAAAATTACTTTAAAAATTCATGACTTAAATGATAAAGATGATATTTTAAATTTAAATTAAGAAATAGGGATTAAAATTAGAAGAGGAAAAAATATAATCAACCAGGATTTGAATTTGAAGTAAAAATAAGGATTGGTGTTAAAAAAGTTATTTATACTAATATATAAAGGCGGTGCCTCTTTTTGGTACCCATATTTTATTTCCAATTATACCCCTAATTTATTTCAAAATTACTTTAAAAATTCCCGACTCAAATGATAAGGATAATATTTTAAATTTAAATTGAAATATAGGGATTAAAATTAGAATAGGAAAAAATATAATCAATCAGGATTTGAATTTGAAGTAAAAATAAGGATTTATGTTAAAAAAGTTATCTATACTAATCTGTAATAATATATAAAGGTGATGCCTCTTTTTTGTGTCCACATTTTGTTTTCAATTATATCCCTAATTATTTCAAAATTATTTTAAAAATTCATGACTTAAATGATAAGGATAATATATTAAATTTAAATTAAGAAATCGGGATTAAAATTAGAATAGGAAAAAATATAATCAATCAGGATTTGAATTTGAATTGTAAAAATAAGCATTAGTGTTAAAATGTTATCATTAAAAAAATAGAATTCAGTACATCATCCAATTTAAGGAAGGATTTGAATTTGAATTATTAATCTATACTAATATATAAAGGTGATGTCTCTTTTGGGTTCTTGAATTCATTCATTAATTGGTTTCCCAATTAAGGAAGATAAAAAGTTGACAAATTAATAAAAAATTGTAAATAAACAATACTATTTAGATTGTCTTAAATTCATATATAATTCATTCTTTTAGTTTAATTTTTTATATTTATTTAACTATTGAACATAAATTGTATTTTTTTACCTTGAAATGTATACAAACTACATTTACATCCCACATCTCTCTCTTTTTTCTCATTTAGCCCTACACATCTCTCTTTTTTGTAATATTGTTGTTATATAAACCAGTGTTGTAAAAATCGGCTCGGACTGGCCGGTTGAACTGGTTCAACCGGAAACCAGCAGTGATATGGTCGGTTCGAGCAACACTTCATATCAGAAATGTATTTAAACCGATGAAAACCGATTCGACTTGGCCGGATCTTAAGAAAATCGGCGACTCGACCTCTTTATGGACCGAACGAGTTGAGCACTTCAGCTTCTTTAAAAAAAAGAAAAAAAAGAAGAATTTTGATTGAGTTTAGATGAGAAGAAGTTCACAACTACTATAGATCCTCCACTATAAAAAGTAGACTTTGAAGACTCAAAACTATGACTTTCAAACTTGAAAAATTGGATAAATAGGTCATAAGAAACCATAAAAGACTTTAAGAGTGGGAAACATGAGGGAGAGTGTAAGTGAGGGAGAGAGGAATCTCATAAGCCTTGAATATCCTAAAAGTCGGACTGATGTGATAAGATAAGAAATTCATGACAGTAACAGTGTAAGTTTATAACTGAAGAGTAAACAATTTGTAACGAGTAAATATAAAGTTTTATAACTGCAGGCTAAAACAATTTGTAACTTGGTGTGCAGAATTTATGACAGTAAATTGTAAAAGTTTGTAACATGACATCAATACTAACAAGCTTATACTAGAAGAAATAAAGGATTTTGAAATAAAGCTAAAAGAGTCATAACACCATATTTAAAGAGTTTATAACATGAGATTTAAGAATGCTTATGACATAAAATTTGGAAGTTTATAACCTAAGATTCATAGGTTCGTAACAGGAAATTGAGAAGTTTATAACTAGAGGCCACAGAGTTTGTAACATAAACCAGAAAACCCATGACAGTGGGATAAATGTTTAAGACATAAGAAACTAAGAAGTTCATAACAGAAAGGAAACCATTTATGACATAAGACTTAGGGAGCTATAACGTGAGAATTAAGAGAGCTATGAGCTAAGGCTACAATAATTATGATAGAAAATTTAATACTTATGATAGACTAAGTTGAAACATTTATAATAAGAAGAAAAATGATCATAACCTAGAATTTAAGATGTTTATAATATGTGAAGAAAATAGTTCATAATATGAAATTGAAATGCTTATAACAGATGAGGAATGGTTTGTGACCCATAGGAAGAGAGTTATGTCATAAATGTTGTGACACATCAAAATATAAATTTACAACCCGAAACAGAAGAGTTTATAACTCATTATGGAGGAGTTTGTAACAGAGCACGAAAATGTTTATAACGTTAGACAAAAAGGTTTATAACCTGGAACAGAATGCTAGTAGCTAGCCCATGAACTTAGAAAAAATTAATTGAGTATTTGTGATGCATGTTTATGATTGTTGTTAACACTTAGAACACTTTATTAAAGATTTCATGCTCTAAGTGTTTGTGAAGCATGTTTCTTATTGATATGCACTATTGGAATGATGTTAGAGATCTTGAATTCTAAGTGTTTATGATGCATATTGGTGAATGTTATGAACTGTGGAAAGCCCTAAAGTATAAGGGAAGTTCTGTCAAATTCTCGAGAGAAATGGATTGAGACTGTTGGCCTTGGTGCCTTTGTGATGATGGCCTTAGTGCCTTTGATGTACCCTGAGAATCCTGCAGTGTGATGTTGGGCATGGATCTGTTGTTGTGTGATCATTCATCATGGCATTGTTCATGGGGAAGCTACGATAGGGTACAACCGCGATATGGCCGGAGGGGAGGCCGATAGTGTTGCGTAGCGGGTGGACTTGGTGAGGAAATATGCTGCCATGGTCCAGTGCGCGCCCTGAAGCCGGAGCGAGTACTGAGCGACACTAATCCACCCTGACGATCCCCTGGCCATAATCAGGATTAGTGGAGATTGTTCTGGACTCTAAATATTGCAAGTAATGGATGTTGTGTACCTGGTTACGCCTTGAGTTAGCGATGCAGAACTCTAACTCCCGATCGCTTCGCCCATCATTGTTTGGATCAAGATATTGATAGTAGTATTGCTAAAGATATTAGTATCTGTTAGAACCACAGGAACCACTAGAAAGGGGGGGTTGAATAGTGTTTTGAATATTTTGACCATTTTGGAAATCTTAAAATAAATTATAAAGGCATTAAGATGTATTGAATAGAAAAACATGCAAACAAAGTTATATAAAAGCGCGGAAGATAAGAAGGACATATTTTGATAAAATTTTAAGACTATAGAAAGTTTAGTTGAAACAATAACTTGCTTAGTCTCTTTATTAAACTTAGTTATTTAGACGCATCTCAAGATACCCTCTGAAAGATACTACAGAGAATCTTTTCAGAACTGTTTCTGAACTACTTCAGATAATTGGTAATCGTCTGAAGTATATTTCTAACTTCTGAATTGAGACCTTTTCAATTCCAATTCAGATAGTTAATTCAGAGGTTCTTCAAAGTACATTTTCTGTAATACTTCAAATGATATGAGATCAACACAAAGATTGTTTTAACTTTGAAAAACTTGTTTTAATTAAATTGTTGAGTTAAGTTTATTATGAAAAATACTTTTCAATCCCCTTCAGAAATATAAAGTTGTAAATAAAAGAGTTTAAGGGAAAGAAGACTTCTGATTTGCTTTGGGCGACAACATGTGCAGTATGTCTGCGTACACAGTGCCTTTTTGTTGCAGGTGCAGCAACCTTTGCAAAATTTCCTTATTTGCGCAAGTCTTTTGATCGAGACAGAAAAGCATGCCTAACTCTTGCACTGAAATGATATATAGTCCATTTAATAGAGTGTTGTTTATGCTTGACAAGTCTTCACGAGATCGTTTCTTGATTCTGTCATTTTCAGCTTTCAGATTGCTTTTGGCCAGCTTCAATTCTTCAGACGATAGATGTTCTTCAGATGAGATCCTCTTGTCTTCAAGTCTTCAGATGATAGATGTTCTTCAGATGATTAAGTTTATTTCTTCTCTTCAGATTCTTGTACTCTTCTGTTTCTTCTTCAGATTCTGCATTGCTTCAACTTCTGATTCTCACTTCGTTCTTCTTCTTTTGATCTTCTTCTTTTGATCTGTTCTTCTTCTTCTGATCTGTTCTTCTTTCTTCTAATTTGTTCTTCTTCTTCTGATTTGTTCTTCTTCTTCTGATGTGTTCTTCTTCTTTCGATTTGTTCTTCTTTCTTCTGATCTGTTCTTCTTCTTCTAATGAATACTTCAACCTGAAACACAATCAACAAAATAATACCTTTCTTAGTAGAACCTGCTTATATGATCTTATTTGTTAATCATTAAAACCTAAGGACACTAAGTCTTAAATCAAGTTTGAATGTTCAAACTGATTCTTAGACTTCACAGTATCAACATCTTGAAAGGTGTTGGCACTGGTATTGTTGAAGATACTAATATGAATATGTTGGATTGTTGGAGGTGCACCTGAGATTCATCATTGAGTCTGCATTCCCATGACATTGGTAACGTTTTGTCCAAGAGTCTTTGCATTACATGCATTGACTGTTGTGATGATTGAGATATGGAATGAAATTCTTGTAACTTATTTTTATGATTGATTATATATGTCTTGATTATTATAAGAATAAGTGTATGCCTTAACTCATTCGTTACTTTCTGCCAGTATGATTTTCATTACTTTCTCTCACCCCTTTGTTTTTGTGTGTTTTGTTGTTTGTTTCTTGTTAATTGCTGCCAAGTTAGATGGAATGCTAGAAGAGATCTTATCTCATTCAAGTGGACCGCGGCTTGGGCCGAGGTAGAAGTTTTGTATCGAGTTAAGCCGGATCATAGTTACGTCAAGAGTCTTTGTCATTATTTCTTGAGTTATGTATTCAAGAGTATTCTCATTTGTATTGTATAATTACGAAACTCCTTGATAATCAAATATGGAATTTAGGAGTATTTGTTGAACTAAATTTTCCAAGTACCTCAAATGTTTATTTTCCAAAATGATCAACATGTACCATGGAAATGTTTTAACTGAATAAATATTATCACAAGTATTTCTATTACTTAATTTCCTTTTTCAAAAATGATTAGTATATATATCTTTGTTCTAATTTGTATTAGGTCCTTTAAAAAAACTCTCCCTTTTTCATTAAAGTGTTGTTAGAGATTTACGTAAAACCAAGTAACATCTACCCCTAGGGTGGGTGTTACGTTAGATGGTATCAGAGCAATTTGATCCAACCGGCCTGTGTATTTATAAGTAAAGTTAAAAGTGTCTATTCAACTTGATCCGGCTTAGGGTTGTCTTGTGGTTTTGGGGTCACTTTGTTTAGTTGTGTACTTTTGACTACCTTGATTCTGGATTATTGGGACTGGTCATCCCATTAGTTTGCTCAAGGTTAGAATGGGTGACAACTGAAAGTGGACGTCAAAAAGGATGATGCCTTAAACCCCGTATGTTATAGATGTAATACAAGTCAAAGTTTTGATTGACCCTTTTACAAATAAAGGTGAAACTTTGTGTTTTATGAAACAAAAGAAAAAGGGACTAAGTTAACAATGAGAGAATTTAAATTTTAATATAGAAGTGAAAAGTTGATTTAATTGATGATTGTGATTGTGATTATGTATGATTAAGGATGGTGATTGTATTGGATTATCTTGTGAGATAGAATTTCCCTTATATGGACTTGATAAGAAATCTTCCTTTGATGGATTATATAAATTGACAAATGGATGATTTGATTTAGAGGTACTTTCCCTTTGTTCTTGAGACTATGGCTTGGTGTTGATCAATAATTTTCCCTTGATTCTTTGAAATGATTATTTTGGGGTTTGATATGGAAATTCAAGTTCCTATGTCTGGAATTATATTCATTTTGGCTTCAATCTGTCAAATCCTTTTTTATTCATTAGAATGATTGCTTTGGTTTAAGTATTGAATTGCAATATCAAGTATTATTCCTTGTCTGCTATTTTTCATTTTGGCTTGAACATAGAATAAATACTCCCACAATCCTTGATTTCATGTGTTGTAGAGTAGGTGATTATTGGTTCTATTTTTCAAGGCGAGCCTAAGGCTGAGAATTAATATGTTTCAAATGATTTAGTGATTGTGAGAGATTAGTTCTCACTTATGGGATTATTACTAGTAACTATTTTTAAACGAGCAATACTTTAGGAATAGAATCAAAATCTTCACTAGGCTTAAGGTGCGATTGGAAGTGAGGTGAAGAATGTTATAAATATTGAGTTGGGTTTAAGAATGAATTGAAGATGGCCTATGATAATAAGAGTGATAGTACATGACTTAAAGCAAATGTGGAATTTCCAAATTAAGGTTTATACCCATGTCTTTAGTCACCTTCATTAGGAGAACTATTTTATCTAAATTGAATAAGTTGGCTTTAAGTATATATATATACACCATGCCATCATTTAGAAATTATATGGGTTTTGTTATGGATCAATTAAGCGATGGATTTTAAGTTATGGATATGTTGGGATGTGACATCAAGATTTGGTTCGTGAGAAGTTTTACAAAGGGATAAATCCATTTTGGAGGTTTTAGTTTATGTTTCATAGGATGAGATTATCATGAAGAAAGTCTAGTATGGAAAAAGGTATAAGAGACATTAGGTTAAACCTAATCAATGATCAATACATGTTATAAATTGAGGGTAATTTGTGTGCAGTAATATCATGATGGTTTCTTTTATGTAGGTATATCATTAAAGTTGAGACTTTATAATAGGAAATTGAATTTCTAGTGTTCTTTGAACGGGGTTTATGATGAGATTATGTTAGGTGATTGATCCCTAGTATTTCTTAAAGGATAATTTGCGAAATTTTGAAGATTGTATCTAAGTTAAGGAATTTATTTTAGATGTGTAACTAAGTTGAAAACTTTTCGAGAGTATTGTTTGGGATAACAGTGACAAGTACAAGGAATAAATGTGGATACATGGACTATTAGGAATTGAAATCAAGCTATGGTGAGATACATGTGATTTTGATGAGTATCCTATGAATTGGTGAGTGAAGTATTGAAATCTCTCGATGGCTCTTAGAATTTCTTGTATATGTTAATTGGTTGATGATTGGTATAGGAAATTTTTTTTTGGAGGTTTATACAAATTTAATCCGGGATGTCTAAGTTTCGAATTAGTCATATTGAGTTGTATGAATATTGATTGAAATTGAACATAAAAGTTAATTTATTCCTAAGGATTACCTTATAGATTGTTTAGTAGTTGAGGATTAATTATGGAATCCCGTGTGTAAGTGTGGGTACATCCTTAGAATGGAACTAAGGGTTAACTATATAGGAAGATGAAAATGGATTTATGTTGGAAGAGACTTCATGGTTTTAGTATTTTGTTTCCTTAGGTTTTAAGTGTTGTATTATGAAAAGGCTTGAGGTGTAATAGGAACTTAACATAGCTATAAGGTTTAAGCCTCTAAATAAATTCTTGAGAAATTATGATAGTCACTTCAGCTAAGATACATTACAGTAGGAATGAAGTTGGTATTTGTTCTAAATATGAACATTAGACGGTTTTAAGGACACTTGAAATAGGCAAGTGGATTATAATGCCTTGCATCAAAGATTTATTTTGAGGAAGCGGATGAACATATCCTAGGTTGTAAATATTATAAACTAAAGAGTGCTAGAAATTAAGCTAATGTGTTTAAGTACAATGTCACATATGACTTAAGACCTTAGATGTAATTTTGATTTCTTGTAAGATGAGTGTGATCCAATATTGAGTAAAGGAGTGATCCTTTATGACCAATGTCAAGGATAGCTTTAAGATAGGGTTTAATCCGATAAAAGTGATTTTGAAGGTTTCTATATTAAACTATGTTATGATCAAAGGTGAATCTAGGTAGTATAATATGCATAAAGGATTTATAGAATGGATAAAGTTTAAGTGATATGAAAGTATGTATGGAAAGTTAGAGCTAGGACCAATTTCTGAAATTTTAAGGACAACGATACAAGTGGGATAGTTAGAAGTGTTGAAACCAAATATACATTGCAAAGGTTATTAGGTTACAAGCTTTCCCCCATAATGATGGAATGAGTCTCTTAGCTCACATTTGAAATCTTAGAAAGTTGCATAGTATGATAGAACCAAGGACAAGTTGGGTTTTGCCTTTCTATTCTCCAACGCATAGAAGTTCAAGAAAAATTTGAAGTGAAACACTTCATGTGAACATCAAGGATTAGGGGAATATGACAACAAATCGAAATCCCTGCTTGGGAAAAGAGGGATGGTGTAGGAAGGTCTTACCCTCGTCCTATCCAATGACAAAATGCAAATTTCGAGGACGAAAATTCCTAAAAGTTGGGGAGTAATGTAGCATCCATTTTTTCCCGTAACGGGAAACCGTGAGAACGGTAACCCCGTTTAAAATAATGAATAAATATTTGGTATAAAACTTGATTAAAATAATTATATAACTAGTCTTAGAATAATTTTTCAGAATTTTGGGAATTTTTCCATATTTTTCTGAAGTCATTTTGGTACAATTACCAAAATTGCCACAGGCTAAGAGCACCTGATAAAATTAATTGGAATAAAAATCTAAAAAATTAATAAAAAATATGTTTTTAAACATAAAAATTGATTTAAAATATAAAAAAAAATTCTGGAATTTTCTGTAATTTTTCTGAATTTTTGGTAATTTTGCAAGAATACCCTTAAATTTGTGAAATTGCAAAATGGTCCCTAACTCCAACCTAGTGGAACTCGGCCATGTCGGGTTATAAAAGAGAGATAGCCCAAATTTTTGTCACAATTTACCATTTAATCAATTCTTGAGTTGATGGAAATTTTCTAACCACAATTAGTGGTGATGTGTCTCATTTTGAACCAAAATTCCTACCTAATAATTCCTTAACCACATGAAGCCACATCACAAACTCATCCACCACTCCTTGCCTCAACCATACGTCCACCTCTCCCATAAAATAACCCTTCACTCATTCATTTCATCTCTTTTCCTCACAACATGAGAAATTCTCTCCACACCAACACTTAGACTTACTCAAGGGAAGCTTGCTACTCTCTTGAGCACTTGAACCCATTCAAACTCCAACAATTTTGCAAGAGAAAATTTCACATCTCAATCCTTCTCTCCTTGGTACAACTATAAGTTCCCATTTCCCTTACCATGGATTCTTCATTTTCATTTTTCTTCTTTGAAGGTGTAAAACCTAACCCAAGTTGTGTAATTTTCATGATTTGGTTTTGAAGTGTTGGGAGCTTTGATTCTAACCACTTGAAGGAAGACATTTTGGGATAGTTTCTTGGTCACCTTAAGGGCTTGTTTTGGCTGAATCTACCACTAGGTAAGGTGTAACGTCCTAATTTCTAAATTCAGAAATAATGCCTGTTGGGAGCACTATTTCCAAATTTGTGAAATCATTTCGTTCATTTCGCGTATCGACATACAACACAGAATCGCTTAAGTAATCCAACACTTACTAAAGCTCCAACATCACATACATGAATCAAAGTAATATCAATAGTAGGTTTGCCACAAGGCTCTAATTCATTACAACTAACTAACATAACAAATTCTTTCCCATTCAATTCACTAATAGTAATCTACTTAATTCCATATAAAACAAGTAGCTAAATACATCAAAGCATAATAAGGTGATAAACTATCCATGCCTTAAATCTCCTACTGGCCATCGCTATCCTGTGGAATATCTTGCACATCTGAAATATTATTCCCACGGAATGAGGTGAGACCAACGTCCCAGTGAGCATGAACAAAGACACACCAAGGGAGATCATACAGACAGTTATCATGCTTCCCAAACAACCATTATAACCAAACAACAATTTCACATCAATCAAGCATAACCCAATAATAATAAAGCTGATAAATGCATGTC
Source organism: Sesbania bispinosa (assembly GCA_026901365.1). NCBI lineage: Eukaryota > Viridiplantae > Streptophyta > Magnoliopsida > Fabales > Fabaceae > Sesbania > Sesbania bispinosa. The sequence goes on along the minus strand of QLOH01000771.1, from coordinate 123,821 downwards.
TGTGAAGTGTTGTAACCCGACACCCGGGATCTTTTCACTGTAACATGACTATGATTGAGCGTCCGGCCATGAATCCAAGGACCGTCGTCCAGGGAAACCTGAAATTAAGTCTTATCTGAATATGATGCGCACATAACTTGATTTATCATCATGATTGAGGATCCCCCATATTCCCCTTGGCCGAGAGGTCGATGACTTTACCTCGTCTTTCTTAAACATGATTGCTCGAAGGCCTGAGTTAGCCCTGAGGCTCTGAAATGGCTATAAGCCCTTAATAACTTAATACATGATTTCATAACTTGGATGGCCAAAGGCCCTTGATTTCGTAATGACATGGTCAAAGTGCATAATACAATACTCATTCAAGACATCTATCCTATGGTTCACGTAAATCATATACCAAATGACCATCACATTTACTCGACCTAGGTTTATCTCAACATACACATCATGAATCAATGAAAGAAAGGGAGAGATGGATAGGGGATCCTGCTCTGAAATTCATACAACAAATAGACAAACAATCACACCCACCTGAGGGTCGAGAAAACGAAGAACGAACAGAAGATAAGAGGCGTTGAAGGTGAGTAGATTGATGGGGGATTTGATCTTGGAGGTGAAAAACCTTCCTTGTTCTTCAATAGGACTTCCTCTCACTAAAAACATCTCTTTCTCTTTCTGGAATATAAAAAACGAGAAGATAGAACTGAGTGGGAACCGTCTGCATTCGTATTCTAAATTCCGTAACCGTCATCCTCGCTTGAGCGAGATTTCTCGCTCAAGCGAGATGGTCATTTTCGCTCAAGCGAACCATTTTAGCTTGAGCGAGAATGATCATGAAAATACATCCTCTCTGGAATATTCTCGCTTGAGCGAGATTCTCGCTCAAGCGAGATATGCAGAATCTCAAATCCCTCGTTTTACTGCATAATTCGCTCAAGCGAGACCTTTCTCGCTTGAGCGAGAATACGCTTGTTTGGAGGTGCAAATTAGATCCGAACCCTATCGTATAGAATATCAAACTGAAGCCCCGGATCTTAGTTTCCTAATACAAGTGGAATCACCTAAATTGGACACCCGTAACTCTAGATATTTGCAATTTAGTGCGCCAAGGTCATTAGGCTTAAATCCCGAAATTAAACAACAACCTTGGTTTTTGCCCCTCTTTGATTCCAATTCAATTCTCTCCTTCTTAAAACTAATTCCTATCCATGAAAACTTTCTTCTAACTTAGTTCTTCTCATCCAAACCCTTCCCCACTCTAATTCTTAACGAATCCATTCCCTTGACCACAAAGCTTATTCTTCCTCATTTAATGGCTAAGATCTCGGGTGTAGCTCTTCTCCTTAACTCTTTCTCCTAATCCTTCCTTCCAACTTAATTCTTCTTTAACCAAGCTAATTTCGTCATTCTTAAACCTTTATACTTTGAAGACTCAAAACTATGACTTTCAAACTTGAAAAATTGGATAAATAGGTCATAAGAAACCATAAAAGACTTTAAGAGTTAGAAACATGAGGTGTTTATAACTGCAGGCTAAAACAGTTTGTAACTTGGTGTGCAGAATTTATGACAGTAAATTGTAAAAGTTTGTAACATGACATCAATACTAACAAGCTTATACTAGAAGAAATAAATGGTTTTGAAATAAAGCTAAAAGAGTCATAACATCATATTTAAAGAGTTTATAACATGAGATTTAAGAATTTATGACAGAAAATTTGGAAGTTTATAACCTAAGATTCATAGGTTCGTAACAAGAAATTGAGAAGTTTATAACTAGAGGCCACGGAGTTAGTAACATAAACCAGAAATCCCATGACAGTGGGATAAATGTTTAAGACATAAGAACTAAGAAGTTCATAACAAAAAGAAAACCATTTAAGACATAAGACTTAGGGAGCTATAATGTGAGAATTAAGAAAGCTAAGAGCTAAGGCTACAATAATTATGATAGAAAATTTATACTTATGATAGACTAAGTTGAAACATTTATAACAAGAAGAAAAATGATCATAACCTAGAATTTAAGATGTTTATAATATGAAGAAAATAGTTCATAATATGAAATTGAAATGCTTATAACAGATGAGGAATGGTTTGTGACCCATAGGAAGAGAGTTATGTCATAAATGTTATGACACATCAAAATACAAATTTACAACCCGAAACAGAAGAGTTTATAACTCATTATGGAGGAGTTTGTAACAGAGCACGAAAATGTTTATAACGTTAGACAAAAAGGTTTATAACCTGGAATATAATGCTAGTATCTAGCCCATGAACTTAGAAAAAAATAATTGAGTATTTGTGATGCATGTTTCTTATTGTTGTTAACACTTAGAACACTTTATTAAAGATTTCATGCTCTAAGTGTTTGTGAAGCATGTTTCTAATTGTAACATCCCAAATTTTATTAAATAAAATAAAATTAATAAAATAAGAGGAGTAAATAAATAATAATATGAGTAAGATCGGTATATTTTATGAATAAGGTTATTTAATAAATAATAAGAATAATAAATAGAAGGATGAGTGGGTTGAGAGTGGGCCTAGCCCAATTAAGTATTTATTTAAGGAGGGGGTTCTCAGTTCACCCTAATCCTTATTCGTAAAATCGTCAGAGAGCGAAACGCTAAGGAGGGGAGAAAACGACGTCTCAAGAAGGGTTGCTGCAGAATAATCATTGGGAATCAAGAATTGTCGCGGTTCGATCTTCACTTCAAGGTACGGTGGGGGAGAGGGTGCTGCTTGTATGTGCATGTGGGGGTGCTTGGGTAGTAATTTAAGGCTTTAAATTCGTATTGGTATGTGTTATATTGCGAATGGATGATGAAAACTGTTGATTGATGATTGATTTGATGAATCTTAATGAATTCCTGGGTGAATTTGAAGAGGTTATTGAGAATAATGAAAAGGGGTAATTAGGAGTTTGATGATTTGGGGTTTTGATTGAATAACTGTATAATCTATGAAAAAATTGGTGTTTTTGTTGAATTTGTTTCATAAAAACGTAATTGATTGAAGTATAAACGATGGGGATTGAGTAGAGATTGAAGAAGGGGAGAAAAAGGGGCGAAATGCAGTATAGTCGCGTTCTGTGTAATCTGCGCTGCAGGTTGCGCTGCAGCGCAGGTTGAAGCGCAGCCCTCTGGAATCTGTGTTGCAGCGCAGGTTGAGGCGCAGTCCTCTGGAAGCTGCGCTGCAGGTTGCGCTGCAACGCAGGTTGAAGCGCAGCCCTCTGGAATCTGCGCTGCAGGTTGCGCTGCAGCGCAGGTTGAAGCGCAGCTCGTAGATTTCTGTTTTTGATGTGATTTTGATGAGTTCTTTTCGGAGTGAGAATGATTATTCCTTAATATATGGAATTGAGATTGATATGTACTTAATACAAATGTTATTTTGTGAAATTGATGATATTAAGTGGAAAGTTTAAAGGGTATTGATTGTGGTATGAGTATATGACATATCCTTGATGATAGATGTTTATATTATTGCGATGTATGATGATGATGCTTGATGATGCTTATGATATTTTATGATGATGATGAATAATGATGTTTATGACGAATTGTGATGAGGATGTTTATGATGATGTTTTGATAATAATGATGATGATTATGATTAATGATGCTTATGTGATGATGATGATTATGATGCTTATATGATGATGATAATGATGATGATGAATATGATGTTATACGATGATATTTAATGATGAGAATGATGATGTATAAAATGATACTTAACGATGTATGATGATGAGGTTTGATGATGAGTACGATGTTGATGATGATGATGTATATATATATTTATGATGATGATGATTGGTGATATTTATGATGATTTATGATGAGAATGATTGATGATGATGATGTTGATGTGGTACCTGAGGCTAACTCAGGGAGGTGAATAGTGTACCTAAGTCTAACTCAGGGAGGTATGATGATGATGATGATGATATAACTAATCTTATGATGTTTATGATGTTTTGAGCATACATGATGTTGTACTTGAGATACACAAGCCCAGTGAGGGGTGGAGTGTAGCTCAGGGAGGTGAGTATTGTACCTGAGTCTAACTCGGGGAGGTGAGTATTGTACCTGAGTCTAACTTGGGGAGGTGAGTATTGTACCTGGGTCTAACTCGGGGAGGTGATTATGGTACCTGAGTATAACTCGGGGAGGCGAGCGATGATTATAATAATATGGATTGTGGTACCTGAGTTTAACTCAGAGAGGTGAGCAATGAGTATGTTAATATTGATTATGGTACCTGAGTGTAACTCAGGGAGGTGAACGATGATTATGATGATATTGAATATGGTACCTGAGTGTAACTCAGGGAGGTGAATGATGATTATGATGATATTGGTGATTATGATGATTATGATGATATTGATGAGTATGATGATTATGGTGATATTGATGATTATGATGATATTGATGAGTATGATGATTATGGTGATATTGATGAGTATGATGATTATGGTGATATTGATGATTATGATGGATATGGTGATATTGATGATGTTGTTGGTGTATATGATGATGGATGATTATGTCTTATATATGCTGATATAAAAATGAGTTATATGATGATGCTATGATTTTGTAATGATGAAATGAGTAATAGGTGCTGAGAATAGAGTAGGTGAATTATTTGGTGAATGGGATAGGAGAATTATATGATGATATTGATGTTTGTTATATGATGAATTATAGGTGATATTATCTGATGAATTATTTGATGTTTGAGTATGTGGTGTGATTGATGATGATGTTGTCTATATGAGGGTGAGGATAGGGTAGCCTCCTATGTGTATGTATGAGTAGTATTCTTTTCCTCACCGTTACACTGTGGTTATTTTACAGGTGACGATGGAGACACAACTGGTGTCGAGTTTTGAGTAAAGGGAGTGTTGCTCTGGTACATGTGACATCAGGGCATATCATTGGGGGTTCTTTCTTTATGTTTTAGCTATGAAGGATTTTACAAACCTTTCTTTAAATGCCTTGCACGACGAGTAGGATGTTTTGTTATTTATATTTTGGAGATCCCGCTGCTTAAGTATTTTGAAAACTGTTTCTACTTTAAATTGGTTTACCGTGAAATAAAGGACGTTTTATACGATGAGGATTTGTGAACCTTTTTACCCAGTGTGGGATATTATCTTCCATTATTTCGATTTATTTACCGTATAAGAGTTTGGGGTAGAAGGGTGTCACACTTATTGATATGCACTATTGGAATGATGTTAGAGATCTTGAATTCTAAGTGTTTATGATGCATATTGGTGAATGTTATGAATTGTGGAAAGCCCCAAAGCAGCCAATTGTCAATGTAGCTCCAGACGTCAGCATCTGATTCCATTCTCCACAATCCTCACCTCCCCACCATCCTTGTTAAAGAAATTTTTAATTAATCCCCAGAAAATCTTCTCTCTGTTTTTTTAAAAAAGAATAAGCCCTAAAAAAGAAAATAATACTATTGAATAGTGGCAGTGGAGTTGGGGAGAAAGAACAAAGAACTAGTAAAGAAAGAAAACATGGAATTAGGTACCTCAGAGTCATCCTATCCAGGGTCTGGGTATTCGCACATCCCAGTTGATCTGTTCAGTTCGAAAAAAACATGTCGGAGTTCCACGTGGCGTGATGGCGTTCACCGATGCGTCGGGTAACATAGTCTTCACGGTGAGCCGCCACCCACCCAATCCCAACTCTTTGCCCCCTCCAAAGGACAAGAAACTCTTAATCGATGCCTCCGGCAATCCCAACTTCTCCATTTACTGCCTTCAAGTTAGTCTCCTTTTCCCTTTTTTATAATAAAAAAAATTGAAATTCTGGCATTTTTTTTAAAATATGAATTTTTTATATATATTTTGGTAGAATGGGTCATGGAAATGCTATAAGGGGAATAGCGATGGGGACGGGGAACTAGTGTTCAGAGTGCAGAGGATTCTGAAAACACTTACTAGATTTGAGTTAGAGGTATTTTTCGACGGTGAGAGATCGAACAATGAAGGTTGTGATTTGAAAGTTAGAGGTTCACCTTTCAAGAGATCATGCAGCATCTACAAAGACGCTGACTTGGTGGCACAGGTACAAATATTAATTAAACTATGATTTTATGCTTGATCATCGTTGTTATCTGTCCTTATATAATTCAAATTATCTTCAATGCCGAAGAAACATTGATTTAGTTAAATGTTGCACCTGTTTTACTTGGAATGAGTAAACTTTTGTATCTGTATGTATTCGGATCTGAAATTATTTGATACATTATGTCTTAACAAGACTGAAGACATTGAAGTGATGCAAAAGAATCATTTTGTATTGGGTTTAGTACCTAATTGGTTCCCAGTTGAGAATCCTCATAATCAACAACGTGGTTCGTAAATAGTGCATCATTGTTTTCTACCATTGATTTTATAAATTTATCAAAATCAATTGTTTCCTACCATTGATTTTATAAATTTATCAAAATCAATTATATCCAATTGTAAACCAAACAGACCTTTAAACTATGGCGGCCAAGAAGCGTGAGCCTGTTTTGATAAGAGTTTTGTGCATGATTTTAAATCTGAGATATGTATATTATGACAGAGTAGTGATATTGTGTTTCTCTTAGTACCATTCTGTAATTATGTTATATAATACATCTGCAACATGAAGAGAGGAATCAAATTTGGAAATTAAATGGATGTTTTTCACAATAAACATGATTGTTTGATTGACTCCTTAGATAGAGAGAAAAATGTCTATACTCTATACTCTAGATAGATCATTACATTTCAGCGGATCAATTAATTGATTCTGATTTATAACTTTGTGCAGGCTAGCCTGATGTACAAGCTTCACCAATTGCATGTCAGTAGGGGTAAATTTCACTTAACAATCTTTCCTGGGACTATAGACCATGCTCTTATTGTGGCTTTGTTTGTAATATTTTTGAATGGAAGAAAATAGTATCATTAAAAAACGGCATTCAATTGCAATTGATTTTAAATTAAGTTGTATGAATATGTAACTTCAGATGGAAGATAAAAGTTTTGATGCATGATCTTTCTCTGTCTCTCACTCACACAGATTTATACTCATATTCTCATAATTCTAGTTCAAAGTTTGTAATCGATTACTAGTATGTGGACTTAGCATTTGATAACCAGAATACCAACCAGAATTTTTGGAAAATATGGTGTATCCCGGGTCCAGAAAGGGTGAGATCTTTTAGATGGATGATTGAACGATGGACATTATAGATTGATGAATGATGACCAACAAGATTGTAGATTGATGACCAACAAGCTGAGACGTATAAGAACATTTTTTAGAGTAGAGGGTTTAATGTGTGCTTTGTGGTGTGTTGTTATGGCCTCAATTTAGCCCAAAGCTCTCTTTTTGTCTGGTCAATGCCTAGAGCACTGAACATTGCAAGATTGAGCTATACTTTAGACTCTAATGTGGTTTATCAAACCATCAAGGTCGATTCTCAGTATAGGCATAGCGATTTGCAGAATCAAGGAATTGCTGAACAATGAGTGTGAAGCAAACGTGTGCATATTTGTTAGCAAAGTTAGCTTATAATAGTTTGCATGGCCTAGTGTCGGATGGTCCACCTTTTCAAGTTCATATGTTGATGATGCTTGGACTTTTGGGAATTTCTTTTTCCAGAAGAAGTAGATCATATGTTGTTTATATGTCTAGTGTTTTTCGATTTTGTGCTTAGGCCCCCATCAATTACCACAAGAAAGAATTTTCATTCAATATATGGATAGATCAAGATGTATACAATTAACGATTTAGCTATGTGGCATTGGCAAGTATTACACCTATTTACACTTGTGATCATTAACTAGTATATACAATTAAATTTTAACGAAGAAACTTGTGTAAAAAGTGATGAAGACTTTTTGAATGAATTAGGTTATGGATAACAATATATGGGTGGAGGATGAATAGATAAAAGGTAAGTCATCACGGAAACTCTCACATCTAGATAAAAAGTAAGTAATCTAAATTACTGGATAATAACAATAGAGGAGCAGATAAAATTACAATTATTCTTGTGTTAAGTTCGTGCTGAAACTATCACATCTTTCTGCATTTCGCTCAAATTTATATTTGCAACCTGTATGGGTTCCATTAGGTGCTAAACGAATCGCATTTTTAGGAGAGAATTATAAGAAAAAAAGATAATTGTTAAAGTGACTTCTTACATAGAACAAATTTAATTCTAACAAAAAAGAACAATATTTTAATAATATCTATTTAAATTATAATGAAAGTCTTTTAATAATATCTATTTAAATATTCCAATTAAGGGAAGAAATCCTTTGTAATTAGAAAAATCATTTTAAGTATTGAATGCATGTTAAAGGGAAATTATGAACCATTAGTATAACAAATGAAGCTTTTTATAGTCTCGTTTATTATGTTGATGACTCATAATTTTAACTTATGAAAAATATTGGATTCATGTTATTTTTTTAGAAGTTTATCAAAACTGTTGTTTAAGAAAAACTTTTTTTTTCCATTATATAAGGAGGAAATTAAGGCCAACTAAAGTCAAACACTACAATGAAAGGAAAAGAAAAGACAACACCCATCAAATATTCTCACTTCCATAGGTTGAGAACCCGTAATTAAAGATACATGTCACTAACATATCATAACTCATTCATTACAGTTGAAATCAAACTGAAACAAAGATGAGAGTCCTAGAACGTAAGATTAAGGGCTCGTTTGGTGCACAGGATAAGAGACATGATATGATAACTTTATCTTATCATATCACTTATCGTGTGTTTGTTGCACCAATAGGATATGATAACTTTATCATATTGCTTATCCTATCCTTCCCTTCTAGTGTAAGTCTTATCTTAAGGGGGAGTTGGGTTAGGGAGTGATAGGATAAGATAAGATAAAAAAATTCTTCCTCATTTATCCTCTTTTTCTCTCTCCTCTCTCTCTTTCCTCTCTCTCCTCCCTCCCTCCCCCTCTCCTCCCTCTCTCATACCTCTCTTGCTTCTCTCTCCTCTCTCTTCCTTTCTCTCTCTTGTTCCCCTCTCTCTCCTCTCTCTCTTTCCTCTATATCTCTCTCTTGTTCCCCTCTCTCCTCTCTCTCCTCCCTCCCTCCCTCCCTCCTCTCTCCTCCATCTCTCCTTTTTATTAAATTTAATATTTTTTATAAATAAATAAATTTTTTATTCATGTATGCTTTATTGAGAAATTAAAAATTAAAATTAAAATTAATTTTTTTATAATAAGGGTAATTTTGTCATATCAATATTTTTTATATCTTATCCTATCATCCTCTATCCATTTCAAACGTATGATAAGATAACATAATGTTATCTGCCTCTTATCCTGGTGTGCATCAAACATAGGATATGATAAGAGTTTATCATGTTCTTATCCTATCCTGTTGCAATCCAACTCGTCTATCATATCATATCATATCTTGTCCACCAAACAGGGCCTAAGTGTGTTTGGAAGTCGGTTTCAACAGTAGAAAACTGAATTTTAAGGAATCGAAAAAAAATCAATTCTATTTAATTGGTTCGTAATTCATGTATAATTGATTTTCAGTTATTAATTTTAAAATCAATTATAACTAATTATAAATCAAACAAGCACTAAATAGTGTGACCGTAATTCTGAAATCTCCTTCAATCCAAATATAATGATTTAATGATCACTACTAAATGAATTCATTAATCTCTTATGTGGTGATTATTTTTACTAGATTTTAAATTAATTTTTAAATACAATTAAATAATGTGATTTCAAGATTCATATTTTCGAGTAACTTAAACATTAATTTTAATTTTGTAATAATCAACGGGACCATGCGAAAACTTTTCAAAATGAATTTAATAGATGTACATCATCATCCAATGATGTATTATCATATTATTTATTAAATTTTTTTGACGAATATTATTTAATAACACATGATGTGTTATAAACATTAAATGATGTGGTAACATATCATTTGATGACAATATAATTTTTTTACATTGACAATATATACTAGTTAAACTCTTTTTAAACACCATATAAAGGAGAAATATTATACAAGATAAATTTAAAATTTACTTTTAAAATAAATAAAATACTATTTTTTTTATTAAACCAAGTATGAATTAAGTGTAGAATTTAACAACAAGAATAAGAATAACAACAACAACTTCTAACTTTATATCCAATAATGGAATAGAATGTAAATTTAGCAATTTTCCTTTGTGTTAATATATTTCAATCACAAATTTGAAGATATGAATTCGTTTTTTTTATAAAATAAGAATTCATCTCTCTAAAACCCTCATTTTAATCTTTGAAAGATTTGGAGTTGATTGTATTAATTTCTGAAAAATAAAATTTTGTTTAATTTAGTCATTAATTTTATAATTTAAATTTAGTTCTTAAAATGGACTAAATTAAATGACTTTTTTTTATCTTTTAGAATAAAAATGTAATTTCCATTTTAATACTTTAATGATGGAAGATACATATTTCAATTATGAAAAAAGAAAAAATTATTAATTTAAGTCTTTTACACATTTTTCAATGTCAAAGGGACTAATTTAATAATTTTTTCATCTTTTTTAATTAAAATATAATTTCAATCATTCAGAGCTAATATCCAATTAAAAGGATTAGAATAGAGGTTTACTCAATTTATCTTCAAAAAGATTTTGTTTTTTTTAAAGATAAACTATCGTCGTCAACTGTAACATCCCGCAAATTAGGAGTTTTAATAATCTATTAAGTTACAAACTAGAGAATTAGGTGTTAGTAAATCAAGAAAGGTAAATTGTGAAATTATAGGTTAAAAACCAAGTTGATGCTTTAAACTTAATAAAAATTGAGAAAATTGGGTTCTGGTAATCGGTTACTCACAGGGTGTAATCGATTACCAGGGAGCTAGTTTTTAGGTAATTGATTACTCATAGGGTGTAATCGATTACCTGTAATCGATTACCAGGGAGCTAGTTTTTAGGTAATCGATTACTCACAGGGTGTAATCGATTACCAGGGAGCTAGTTTTTAGGTAATCGATTACTCACAGGGTGTTATCGATTACCAGGGAGCTAGTTTTTAGGTAATCGATTACTCAATGTTGTAATCGATTACCAGTTTCCCAGAGACGTTTTCTTGTGTAATTTTACCTCTGGTAATCGATTACAGCATTACTGTAATCGATTACCAGTTGTCCAGTATATATATATCGAGACATGCAAAAATCAGATTTTCTAAGTTCCCTCTTTCCCTTTCACGAACCCTAGAGAGAGAGAGTAAGTTAGAGAGAGAAACACTAAATTGAAAGCTTTGGAAGGGAATTGAAGCTAGGATTCATCAAAGGATCATCCAACTCATCAATCTATCTTGTGATTTTCAAGAAATTGGTGAGTATAACTCACACACTATCACTTTTCTTTGATTTTGATTTCTCCCCATTGTATGAACCCCACTCTCTTGATTCCCTTTCTATATGCATATTGTAGTTAAGTGTAAGATTGAGTAGTTTGATTGGTGATTTTCGTTGAAAACCTTAGGATAGCGAAATTTACGAAAGTAGCGAGATTACGAAATGCTCAATGTATGAACCTTACCCCTTGTTTCCCTTTCTATATGATTAAAATGAATGGAATTATGATGTTTGCAATGAGATTGATTAGATTATGCTTGAATCGATTGTAAAACTATTGAATTTCGAAGTTACGAAAGTTACGAAACTTACGAAAGTCTCGAAATGTTCGAAATTCTGGTTTTAATTAACGATTCATGATTTACCGGTTTCGACCGTGAGTTAATTCAAGTCGGCCTTTGCGCTGTGAGTTAAGAAAACTAAATAATTATGTGAAAACTTGACTTCGGTCCAGTAATGGGTGGGATACGTCCCCGGGAAAGACGTTTCCCGTAGTCTGAGCTCAGTTCCAACTCCAGTTTAAGTGAAAACATCATGCCTGCTAATGATAGCAGTGAGTTGCATTTTATTGATTAAGATTATGTTAGTTATGATAAGGAATGTATATGCATTATGATGATTGATGTTTATAAATTTGATATACTTTGTTTAGTGATTGTTTCTGTACACTGAGCATGATTAGTTATATTCACTGAGGCATTAGTCTCACCACGCGTTTTGTGGATAATCTAGGTGTGCAGGTACCCCCTGGTGGAAATAAGTGAGTTTAGAGCCAGAGTTAATGTATTTAGACTGCTTTCTCTTTTGGAATGTATATATACAAGTAGTACCTTAAATTTTGTGAGGTTGTTAAGTTGTAGCCTTCGGGCCTCATGTATATATGTTTATCCTTATCTTATGAAGCTTGTGGATTTGTATTATGGACTTTTATTATGTAAATAAAGTTTAAGTTATTCACATTTTGTATAAGTTTGTTGGACACTTATGTAAATGTGAGGTTTGATATTCAGGATTGTATGTTGTAATTTCGAATCTTCAGAATTTAGTTTCCAATGGACTAAGTTTTGAATTTAGAAATTAGGGCGTTACATTTTGGTATCAGAGCAGTTCAATCCAATTGGACTGTGGTAGTAGGATTTTCTTGTGACTTGTTATTCTAATTTATGCATTGGTTTATGAATTGAGAGACTGATCACCTCGATGTTTACTTAATGATGTGTAGATAATTATGGCAAGTGGCAGGAGGGGTCGCCCTAGAACCAATGCCTCTTCTCAGAATCCACCACCTGACCCAGTGGCAGCAGCTCTTCAGGCATTCACACACATGATGGGAGAGCAGGCGGCTGCTAATACTGCATTACTTCAGGAGTTAGCCCGAAGGACAACGGGGACACCTCACGCACCTGTGGTGGATCCGTTTGTTCAAGGGCTGGCGGAAATTCGGAAGCACAATCCTCCTTAGTTCAATGGAGTCTACGACCCAGATGTGGCATCCAATTGGCTGAGGGACCTTAATAGGATCTTTGATGTGATGAGATGTGTAGATGAGTCTAAGGTGGGCTTTGTTATCTACATGCTGAGAGGTGAAGCTGAGGATTGGTGGAAGACTGCTAGTACTAGAACTGTTGTGATGGAAGCTCCAATTACTTGGGGTATCTTTCAAACCTTATTCTTGGATAAGTATTTTCCTGCTACGGTCAGAAGGCAAAAGGAAGCGGAATTTTTACAACTAAAGTAAGGGAGCATGTCCGTGGGCCAGTATGTAGCCAAGTTTGAGGAGTTAGCTAAGTATTCCAGATATCTTCAGACAGTGGCTGATGAGGAGTGGAGGTGTAATCAATTTGAAGGAGGCCTCCGACCTGAATTGCTGGATCGGGTTGGAACCCTTGAAATCAAGGATTTTCCTACTTTAATCAACAAGTGCTATATTGCGGAAAAGAACATCAGAGGAGCCACCAGTTCAGCACCACCTACTGATAATAAAGGAAAGCGGAAGATAGAGGGATCTAATCAGGTTTAAGGGCCCGAGGCCTAAGTGGCAAGGCAACTCAGCTTTGACCGCTAGGCCGGCCCAACGCCAAGGGGTACCCATTTGCCCCAAGTGCGGAAAGGAACACTCTGGAGAATGCTTGACGGGGAAGAATGTGTGTTTCGTTTGCAAACAACCTGGTCACATGAGGAATGAGTGTCCCAAGAGGAAGGATCTACCAAAACCCCAAACCACTGGAAGAGTCTTCACTCTGAGCAGGGAGGTGGCAGCTTCTGCTGATAATCTGATGCGAGGTATGTGCACCCTAGGAGATCGAACCTTAATTGTATTGTTTGATTCAGGAGCTACTCATTCTTTCATTTATCTTGATTGTACAAACAGTTGAATTTGCATGTTGTATCTTTACCTTACATTCTTAGTGTTGTTACTCCCGCCAAGGAAGCCATTTCTACTTCCCTTGTGTGTATTCAGTGCCCCATTGTAATACAAGGGAAGGCCTTCGAGGTTGACATAGTTTGTTTGCCTTTACGGGGTATAGATGTTATTCTTGGTATGAATTGGTTGTCTACAAATAGTCACGCTTGATTGTTTTAATAAACAGGTTGTCTTCCCACTCCTTCCTCCTCCTTCGAGGGAGAGACCATCAATTCTTTTGTCCAGTGTCACTGAATTGTCTGAATGCCTTAGTGATGGGAGTGAGTGTTTTGTTTTATTACTTTCCTCAACTCTAGAGACCAAGATAGATTTAAGTAGTATAACTACAGTTAGAGAGTTTCAAGATGTTTTCCCTAGTGAGGTAACCACATTACCTCCAGACCGAGAGATTGAGTTTACCATAGACTTAGTACCAGGTGCAGGACCTATCTCTAAAGCACCATACCGAATGTCCCCACTAGAGCTTAGTGAACTTAAAGTCTAATTAGAAGATCTTATGTCTAAGGGGTTCATTAGGCCTAGTGTGTCACCTTGGGGGGCTCCAGTGCTTTTAGTGAAGAAGAAAAATGGGAGTATGAGGCTGTGTGTAGACTATAGGCAGTTGAACAAGGTTACCATTAAGAACAAGTATCCTTTACCCAGAATAGATGAACTTTTAGATCAACTTAGGGGAGCCTCAGTTTTCTCTAAGATAGATTTAAGGTCCGGTTACCATCAAATCAGGATTAAGGGAGAGGATATACCTAAGACAACCTTTAGGACTAGGTATGGGCATTTTGAGTATTTGGTGATGCCATTTGGAGTAACCAATGCTCCTGCTATATTCATGGACTACATGAATCGAATCTCTAGGCCCTATCTGGATCAGTTTGTTGTTGTGTTTATTGATGATATTCTGATCTACTCCCGTAGTCTAGAAGAGCATGAGAGACACCTTAGGATTGTGTTAGGAGTTCTGAGAGAGAAAAAGTTGTTTGCAAACCCGGAGAAGTGTGAGTTTTGGAGTGATAAAGTTCAATTCTTAGGCCATGTGATTACCAGTGAGGGTGTGTTTGTTGATCCTAGCAAGGTAGAAGCTGTTCTTGAGGGTGTGTCTGTTGTGTTTATTGATGATATTCTGATCTACTCCCGTAGTCTAGAAGAGCATGAGAGACACCTTAGGATTGTGTTAGGAGTTCTGAGAGAGAAAAAGTTGTTTGCAAACCCGGAGACGTGTGAGTTTTGGAGTGATAAAGTTCAATTCTTAGGCCATGTGATTACCAGTGAGGGTGTGTCTGTTGATCCTAGCAAGGTAGAAGCTGTTCTTGAATGGGAAAGACCTAATACCGTTACAGATATTAGGAGTTTCCTAGGATTGGCCGGCTACTATCGGAGATTCATTAAGGGATTCTCCCAGCTAGCCTTACCTCTCACAAGGTTAACTCGGAAAGGGCAAGCCTTTGTGTGGGATGAGATTTGTGAGCGGAGCTTCTTGGAGCTTAAGAAAATATTAACCACCGCTCCGGTATTGGCATTACCGGATTTGTCCAAAGCCTTTTGAGGTATATTGTGATGCTTCAGGGAAGGGTTTAGGTTGTGTTCTTATGCAGGATAGGAGGGTAGTAGCTTATGCATCTAGACAGTTGAAACCACATGAGGAGAACTATCCTACTCATGACCTAGAGTTAGCAGCCGTGGTATTTGCCCTCAAGATTTGGAGGCATCACCTGTTTGGTGTGAGATTTGAGGTCTTTAGTGATCATAAGACTTTGAAATATCTCTTTGATCAGAAAGAACTCAATATGAGGCAGAGGAGATGGATGGAATTTCTCAAAGATTATGATTTTGAATTGAAGTACCATCCTGGCAAGGCCAATGTGGTGGCTGATGCCCTCAGTAGGAAATCCCTTCATGTGTCTTCCATGATGATTCATGAAATGAATTTGTTGGAAGAGTTCAGAAACCTAAGTCTAGGTGTTACAGTTGGTGAACATAGGGTTGTCCTTCATAGGCTTAATATCACCTGTGAGCTGAGAGCTCTAATCAGGGAGGCTCAGAGTTTGGACTCAAGCCTTGAAGCGAGAAAACTACAACTAGGGTTTTCAGAGTCAGAAGATGGGATGATTCTCTTCCAAGGGAGAGTTTGTGTCCCTAAGGGGGGTAGCCTCAGGCAGCAAGTTTTGGAAGAAGCCCACAGGAGTAAGTTTTCTATACATCCTGGATCTACCAAGATGTATCAGGATCTGAAGAGGATGTTTTGGTGGGAGGAAATGAAGAGAGATATAGCTGATTATGTTTCTAAGTGCTTAGTGTGCCAACAGGTTAAAATAGAACATCAGAAACCATCTGGAACCCTTTTACCCTTAGATATCCCTGAGTGGAAGTGGGAGAGTGTAGCCATGGACTTTGTGGTAGGTTTGCCTCGAGTTCAAGCTGGACTTGATGTTATCTGGGTAATTGTGGACCGACTGACTAAGTCAGCCACTTTCTACCAATTAAGAACACTTATCCCCTTAGCAAGTTGGCCAATTTGTATGTTAGAGAGATTGTCAGACTTTATGGTATTCCCTCTAACATCATATCAGATAGGGATCCTAGATTCACTTGCAGATTCTGGAATGCCCTTCACCAGGCTTTTGGGACCAAACTCCGATTTAGCACTGCTTACCACCCTCAGACTGACGGCCAGTCTGAAAGAACCATCCAGACCTTAGAGGATATGCTCAGGGCTTGTGTTTTAGAGGAGTCAGGCAATTGGGATAGATTTCTACCTCTCATTGAGTTTGCCTACAATAACAGTTTCCATAGCAATATAGGCATGGCACCCTTCGAGGCACTGTATGGTAGGAAATGCAGGTCTCCTTTATGTTGGTATAAGGTAGGTGAGAGAACTCTTTTAGGCCCAGAGTTAGTGCAGGAAACTTCAGATAAGATAAGGGTCATTAGGGAAAAACTTGTAACGGCTCAATGTCATCAAAAGAATTATGCTGATAAAAGAAGAAAGGACTTAGAGTTTGAGGAAGGGGAACATGTATTTTTGAAAGTAACTCCTGTCACAGGTATAGGACGATCCATTAAAACCAGAAAGCTCAACCCTAGATTCATTGGTCCATTTCAGATCCTGCAGAGGGTTGGCCCTTTGGCCTACAGGGTAGCTTTGCCACCCCAGTTGTCCAGGATACATAATGTTTTCCATGTATCTCAGTTGAGAAAATATGTTCATGATCCATCTCATATCATTAGCTCTGAATCAATACAATTAAGAGAAGATCTCGCTATTCCTTCTAGACCAGCACAGATTATTGACAGAAGTGTCAAGACCCTAAGGAGTAAGACAATTCCATTGGTAAAGGTGTACTGGGAAGGTCAATCACCAGAAGAGGCAACATGGGAGAAGGAAGCTGTCATTCGGGAGCAATTCCCGGAACTTTTCAGTTGAGGTAGATTCTGAATTCTGTTTCTTGAACAATTTTGAGGTCAAAATTGCTTAAGGGGGGTAGAATGTAACATCCCACAAATTAAGGGTTTTAATAATCTATTAAGTTACAAACTATAGAATTAGGTGTTAGTAAATCAAGAAAGGTAAATTGTGAAATTATAGGTTAAAAACCAAGTTGATGCTTTAAACTTAATAAAAATTGAGAAAATTGGGTTCTGGTAATCGATTACTCACAGGGTGTAATCGATTACCAGGGAGCTAGTTTTTAGGTAATCGATTACTCACAGGGTGTAATCGATTACCAGGGAGCTTAGGTAATCGATTACTCAATGCTGTAATCGATTACCAGTTTCCTAGAGACGTTTTCTTGTGTAATTTTACCTCTGGTAGTCGATTACAGCATTACTGTAATCGATTACCAGTTGTCCAGTATATATATATCGAGACATGCAAAAATCAGATTTTCTAAGTTCCCTCTTTCCCTTTCATGAACCCTAGAGAGAGAGAGAGTAAGTTAGAGAGAGAAACACTAAATTGAAAGCTTTGGAAGGGAATTGAAGCTAGGATTCATCAAAGGATCATCCAACTCATCAATCTATCTTGTGAATTTCAAGAAATTGGTGAGTATAACTCACACACTATCACTTTTCTTTGATTTTGATTTCTCCCCATTGTATGAACCCTACTCTCTTGATTCCCTTTCTATATGCATATTGTAGTTAGATTGTTGATAGTGGTGTAAGATTGAGTAGTTTGATTGGTGATTTTCGTTGAAAACCTTAGGATAGCGAAATTTACGAAAGTAGCGAGATTACGAAATGCTCAATGTATGAACCCTACCCCTTGTTTCCCTTTCTATATGATTAAAATGAATGGAATTATGATGTTTGCAATGAGATTGATTAGATTATGCTTGAATCGATTGTAAAACTATTGAATTTCGAAGTTACGAAAGTTACGAAACTTACGCAAGTCTCGAAACACTCGAAATGTTCGAAATTCTGGTTTTAATTAACGATTCATGATTTACCGATTTCGACCGTGAGTTAATTCAAGCTGGCCTTTGCGCTGTGAGTTAAGAAAACTAAATAACTATGTGAAAACTTGACTTCGGTCCAGTAATGGGTGGGATACGTCCCCGGGAAAGACGTTTCCCGTAGTCTGAGCTCAGTTCTAACTCCAGTTTAAGTGAAAACATCATGCCTGCTAATTATAGCAGTGAGTTGCATTTTATTGATTAAGATTATGTTAGTTATGATAAGGAATGTATATGCATTATGATGATTGATGTTTATAAATTTGATATACTTTGTTTAGTGATTGTTTCTGTACACTGAGTTATATTCATTGAGGCATTAGTCTCACCACGCGTTTTGTGGATAATCTAGGTGTGCAGGTACCCCTAGTGGAAATAAGTGAGTTTAGAGCCATAGTTAATGTATTTAGACTGCTTTCTCTTTTGGAATATATATATACAAGTTGTACCTTAAATTTTGTGAGGTTGTTAAGTTGTAGCCTTCGGGCCTCATGTATATATGTTTATCCTTATCTTATGAAGCTTGTGGATTTGTATTATGGACTTTTATTATGTAAATAAAGTTTAAGTTATTCACATTTTGTATAAGTTTGTTGGACACTTATGTAAATGTGAGGTTTGATATTCAGGATTGTATGTTGTAATTTCGAATCTTCAGAATTTAGTTTCCAACGGACTAAGTTTTGAATTTAGAAATTAGGGCGTTACATCAACCTTACTCGCAATTGGTTGTTTTATGAATTTATTTTCTTAAACTTAATACTTATAACCCGAACAGGAGTTTGACTCCTCTCCATTTCCCAAGAAATGGATATTTCCATTTCACTTTTCATATAATTGACACATGGTATAAAGATTATCTAACGGCTGAAAATTAATTGATATTGTTTAATTAAAAAATAATCACGATGCGAGAATTCAAGCATTTCGTTTCAGGCCTTTAAAACACAAAAGATGAATAAAGTCAATAAACCAAAGGGAACTTTCGCTTCCCGCAAACAAGGGGTATCACAAAAATCCCACTATTTTGCGGGTTTGTCCTTTACTGCCCCCTTTTTTTGGATTTTTCTTTAATTTTTATTTTATTATTATATTTACTTTTATTTATTTATTTCATTAAATAAAAATATAGATTAGGAAATATAATAAATGATCACATTGAATTTGTGTTAATCATTCTTGTTAACACGAGGTTAATTATGTGTCCAGAAATAGTGAACATATTTTTAAATGAGGTTAATGGTGTATTCATTGGCGGTTAACAGAATAAGATATTTGGTTAAGTGTCCCATTCTTTTGAGTTTTTATTTAATTTTTATTTTATTATTATATTTACTTTTATTTATTTATCTCATTAAATAAAAATATAGATTAAGAAATACAATAAATGATCACATTGAATTTGTGTTAACCATTCCTGTAAACACAAGGTTAATTATGTGTCTAGAAATGGTGAACATATTTTTAAATGATCACATGAATTTTATGTTAACCTTTCGCGGAATGTAATATTATAAACATGGGTTAATTGTGTGTCCATTAAGGGTTAATGAAATAATAAATTTGGTTATTTGCATCAAAATGAAACAATGATCGTTAACACGAGGTTAATTGTGTGTCAAAAAACAGTGAATGAAATATTATATCTGGTTATTAGCATCAAAATAGAATAATTATGATAAGAAACTTATGTCAACCCTTCCAAGAATACACATTTATTGTATTTCTTAATCTATATTTTTATTTAATGAAATAAAAAAATAAAATAAATATAATAATAAAATAAAACAAATAAAAACTATTTAAAAAAAGGTGCGCTAAAAAAAACCCGCAAACAGTGGTACAAGCGCGTTTGCTTGAATCAATGCTCTAAACCAAAACAAGAAAATAAATAAAGAGGAAGACTTCTTTAATGGATCGCAAATTAATTACTACTCCGGACTTGAATATAAGCAAAAGTAACTAAATTTACACGTATTAAGAAAGTTGGTTAAACTCATTAAATTTTCTTGGTATCATGAAAAAAGTACTTGCATTGCCTAAATTACCCTACATTCAATTTTATTGAAAATTGTTTCAAGTGAACATACTTTCTTTCTATTGGTACATGATATATTAAATAGTGGTTGGAAAATAAAATCAAAGGGCATTTTGGGTTTGTCTCATTAAATAGGGTAAAAATAGTTAAAATTTGCTTATATTTTAGTCCACCAAATGTGGGTTTTTTTTGCTTATATTCAAATCCGGAGGGAGTATACCTTAGGACACAAATTAATTATGTTTGGACACAAAAAAAAAGCGGCACTTAACCAAATATCTTTAACTGTTAATGAATACACAATTAATTTCATTTAAAAATATGTTCACTATTTCTGGACACATAATTAACCCCGTGTTAACAGGAATGATTAGCACAAATTCAATGTGATCATTTATTGTATTTCTTAATCTATATTTTTATTTAATGAGATAAATAAATAAAAAAGAATATAATAATAAAATAAAAGTTAAATAAAAACCCGAAAACCAAAGAGTTGTGGCTCAGTTGACAACGCAAGTTGAGATTATGGGAAGAGCTCCCGGGTTCGATCCCTTCTAAACACATTTTTCGGGAGGGGTGAGGAGCCTTAACCGTCTGCTTGAATTCTCGCCTTGTGATTATTTTTTTAATTAAAAGATATCAATTCATTTTCAACCGTTGGATGATCTTTATGCCATGTGTCCATTGTATGAATGGTGAAATGGAAATGTCCATTTCTTGGGGAAATGGAGAGGAGTCTTACTCCCCAAACTAAATGTGTCAATTTGGGTTGAGTTTGGTGAGCCAACTCGGCTCACCGACGGGTTGGGTTGGTAAATTATATGCTCATATTTTCGCGGGTCAAAAGTGGGTCGACCCACCTAACTCGCGGGTAGGGGTGGAATAGGTCAGCCGGCCTGTCAGGGGCCTACGACCTGGCCTGTTTATGGCCTGACCTGACCTGACTCGTTTATTAAAAAGGCCAGGCCAAGGCTTGTTAAAAGGCCTATTTAGTTAAATAGGCCAGGCTTCAGGCCTATGAAAAAGCCTATTAGGCTTAACAGGCCGGCCTGTTTAATATAATAATATATAATATATTAAATTAATTATATAAATAACTATAAATATAATTAAAAAATTATAATATAGTAAAAAACTAAAATATATTAAATTAATTATATAAAAAATTGCTTAAAAGGCCTGCTGGCCTGGATAAGCATATAGGTCTATTGGCCTGTTTGTAGGCCTTGTTATAAAACAGGTTCTAAACAGGCTTACAGGCCAGGCCAGACTTTTTCGCAGGCCAGGCCAAGGCCTTACAAAAAGGCATGTAACAGTTAACAGGCCAGACTCAGGCTTAAGAATTGGGAGTCAGGCCAGACTCAGGCCTGTTTCCACCCCTACTCACGAGCCAAAGTGGGTTTGAGCCGGGTTGAGGTGAGTTGGCTCACTTTTTAATTTTTATTTAATTTATATACTTTTTAAGTCATTTTTATAATTTTTTCTATTTTTTAACATTTTTTTATTATTTTTTTATTATTTTTATAATTTTTTAAGTTAGATGAGCCTGTCTACCTAACCCACCAAGCTGCCGTGGGTCGAGCCTAATTAGTATTTTTTTAACTCACCAAAAAGAGCCAACCAGACTCGACTCACTTCGGCTCACCCTGGCTCGGTTTGACACCTCTACCCGAACAGAGGAGCACAACAAGAAGAATTTATCGGACATACAATTACTCTAGGGGTGTTTCCCTAGCATAAGCAAGGCAAAAAGGCACAGCACAACACTGCCTCATAGGAGGAGTTTCCGGTTCCCCTACGCAATAGAGAAGGAGGAAAGAAGAAGAAGAAGAATAAAGAGGAATGGGGAAGCAGAAATGAGAAGGTGCAAGAAGCAAGGCACGCCCTTCAAGCAACAGGTAGCAACAATACTCTCCTCTCATCAATCCCTATATTCAACATCATCCAACATCTCATCGATTTTTCTTCCTTGCAGTCTCGCCGCGTCGCTCTTGCCCTCCGGTTCGGCCGCCGCCGCCGTTGGATTCGGTGGTTTTGTCGGTAGTTCGCGCCTCGATCCTCCTTCTGTTTCAACCGAAGACTCTCTCCCTTTTGCCGTATGTCTTCCGGATTCTATGCCTTTCGTTTATTTATTTGTTGTAAAATTCTACTTTTGCTAAATTTTTTTAGTTTGAATAAGTTTAATTTTAATTAGGTCCAGTTTTGTGTTCATGATCAACATACTAGAATGATACTGCTGCTGTGAGTTACACATGTTGCTTGACGAAAATGAGCTTCAATTAACCATGTCTTAGATGTGTTTGTTTCTTTTTCGGGGGTTTTATGCCAAACATGGTTTTAAATTACTGTCCCCAACCGCAATTACGGCCATATCAACTGCAATTATCCACAATTAACGCAACCGCAATTGCCTCTGCAACTGCAATTTAAAACCATGATACCAAGAAAAACTTTGTTTCAGCTTTAAACTGAGTTATTAGAGCTGATTTAGAATGTTAATCTTACTTTCCGATCAATGTTTTGATGCCTTGTCGTAATGTTATAATATTATTTTGTCAATTCTCGGGTATGCAGGATGTTGATAGTGAAATTGCGGTGCATTTGAAGAGGCTAGGCAGGAAGGATCCTACCACTAAGGTAATTTAAAATTAACTTCAGTGCTAGTTTGATAAGAAGTTAAGAATATCTGACAAGCTCAAGTGCAACTGGTTATGATATTCTGTATGCATGCATGCATGCCTCTTTTTATGCATCTTGTCCAAATCCTCTTTAAGTTTGCAGCCTCGCACCTGTATCAATTAGCCAATCATAGATGATATATGTTGAACACACATGCCATGCCATTCTTAATTTTTGCTCTCTGGAAACATGATGGCTCCATGTTAAAACATTAAGTTTGCTGAGTTTCAGTGAAGCTTGTTCATTGGCAATTGTAATTATGTCCTGGCGCTTTGCGATGAATATAAGATGCTGGAAGTCATATACATGGCTGTAGAATAGATGGTCCATAACATGTGGTATGTTGGATGTATGTCTAATTATCCAGTGGGTGGGATTTGCATTGCTTTTCTCTTCTTTGGATTGTGTACCTTTACTATCATGTATTTGCTTAGCTGTTGAATGAATCGGAGGTGGAGATTTGGACATAATCTTATAAGGTTGGAAACCAGTCTGTGGCTGTTTGATTTGTCACCTTTGCCCAAACTTTGTGGTGAAGTTTTGAATACTAAAAACTGTAGTTTGATAGCGTCGAAGAGGGTCTTGCATACTTTAATTGATATAAAGGAATTTTTAATTAATCCCCAGAAAATTTTCTCTCTGTTTTTTTAAAAAAAGAATAAACCCTAAAAAAGAAAATAATACTATTGAATAGTGGCAGTGGAGTTGGGGGAGAAAGAACAAAGAACTAGTAAAGAAAGCAAACATGGAATTAGGTACCTCAGAGTCATCCTATCCAGGGTCTGGGGATTTGCACATCCCAATCGATCTGTTCGGTTCCAAAAAACATGCCGGAGTTCCACGTGGCGTGCTGGCGTTCGCCGATGCGTCGGGTAACATAGTCTTCACGGTGAGCCGCCACCCACCCAATCCCAACTCTTCGCCCCCTCCAAAGGACAAGAAACTCTTAATCGATGCCTCCGGCAATCCCATTTTCTCCATTTACCGCCTTCAAGTTAGTCTCCTTTTCCCTTTTTTTATAATAAAAAAATGAAATTCTGGCATTTTTTTTAAAATATGTTTTTTTAATATATATATTTTGATAGAACGGGTCTTGGAAATGCTATAAGGGGAATAGCGATGGGGACAGGGAACTAGTGTTCAGAGTGCAGAGGATTCTGAAAACACTTACTAGAGTTGAGTTAGAGGTATTTTTCGACGGTGAGAGATTGAACAATGAAGGTTGTGATTTGAAAGTTAGAGGTTCTCCTTTCAAGAGATCATGCAGCATCTACAAAGACGCTGACTTGGTGGCGCAGGTACAAATATTAATTAAACTATGATTTTATTCTTGATCATCATTGTTATCTGTCCTTATATAATTCAAGTTATCTTCAATGCCGAAGAAACATTGATTTAGTTCTATGCTACACCTGTTTTACTTGGAATGAGTAAGCTTCTATATCTGTATGCATTCGGATCTGAAATTATTTGATACATTATGTTTAACAAGACTGAAGACATTGAAGTGATGCAAAATAATCATTTTGTATAGGAATTAAACCATGGCTGCTAACTGCTAAGGAGCCTGTGTTTGATTTGATAAGAGTTTTGTGCATGATTTTAGAGCTGAGATATGTATATTATATTATGACAGAGTGGTGAAATTGTGTTTCTCTTAATGGCATTCTGTAATTATGTTATATAAATCTGCACATGAAGAGAGGAATCAAATTTGGAAATTAAATGGATGTATATGACATAAAACATGATTGACTCCTTAGATAAAAATAAAAATGTCTACACTCTATGCTCTAGATAGATCATTACATTTCAACGGATCAATTAATTGATTCTGATTTATAAATTTGTGCAGGCTAGCCTGATGTACAAGCTTCACCAGCTGCATGTCAGTAGGGGTAAATTTCGCTTAACAATCTTTCCTGGGACTATAGATCATGCTCTTATTGTGGCTTTGTTTGTAATATTCTTGAATGGAAGAAAATAGTATCATTAATAGACGGCATTCAATTGCCATTGATTTTTAACCGAGTTGTATGAATATGTAACTTCAACTGGAAGATAAAAGTTTTGATGCATGATCTTTCTCTGTCTCTCTCACTCACATATTTATACTCATATTCTCATAACACTAGTTCACAGTTTGTAATTGATTACCAGTAGGGACTTCGCAATTTGATAAGCAGAACACCAACCAGAATTTAAGGAAAATATGGTGTATCTCGGGTCCAGAAATGGTGAGATCTTTTAGGTGGATGATTGGACGATGGACATTATAGATTGATGACCAACAAGTTGAGACGTGTTGGTCCTAATTCTAAGAACCTTTTTTATGGTAGAGGGTTTTAAGGTTGCTGTGCTTTGTGGTGTGTTGTTATATGGCCTCAATTTAGCTTAAAGCTCTTTTTTTGTTTGGTCAATGCCTAGAGCTCTGAACATTGCAAGGTTGAGCTATACTTTAGACTCTAATGTGGTTTATCAAAACATCAAGGTTGATTCTCAGTATAGGCATAGCGATTTGCAGAATCAACTCAAGGAATTGCTGAACAATGAGTGTGAAGCAAACGTGTGCATATTTGTTAGCAAAGCTAGCTTATAATAGTTTGCATGGCCTGCTAGTGTCGGACGGTCCACCTTTTCAAGTTTGTCTGTTGATGATGCCTGAACTTTAGGGAATTTCTTTTCCCATAAGACATAGATCATATGTTCTGTTCATTGTGCATTGAACTGTTCCAAATTGTTCCATATTGCAGTGAACTGTAAACTGTTTCAATAAAACTGAACTGGAACCTGTTTCCATCATACCGAACCGAACCGGTTCTTGTGGTTCGGTTAACCGGTTCTGGGACAAAAACCGAACTGGTTTTTTAAACTGGTTTCTGAACTGGTTTTTTGAACTGTTTTCTATACTGGTTTCTGAACTGTTTTCTATACTGGTTTCTGAACTGGTTTTGTGAACTCTTTTTTATACTAGTTTCTAAAGTGGTTTTTAAATTTATTTTGAACTAACTGGTTCTAGATGGGGTAGATTTTGTTTCCTCTACAACAGTGGAAGCAGGGCTCTCTGATGTATCAGAGCTAGTTAGCTCACCACTTCTTTCTTTGCTTGACCAAATCTTAGAGAATATCTTCTTTGACATGAGATTTTTCATTTTACTAGCAGCAACTTTCTCAGTATTTTGTCATAAAAAAAACTTTCTCAGTATTTCCTTTACCACCATCATTGTTGTTTCTGCCACTAACCCCACTGCTTCCCCCTGATAATTTTAGTGTAGCAAGTTACCCTTTCAGGGATTTTATGTCTTCCATTCTTCCTATAGCATCCCATTCCTCTTCTGTGTTGGTTGTAGTAGACCTTGAGCTCCCATGAGATCCACCAGGAAGCAAGGCCCTGATAGAACCGTGAAGATCTGGTGTGTTGTTGCCTTCAAAAGATGTTGTTGCTCTCATCTTTTCAAAGAAGAGAACTTGCACAACAACACAAATTGGAGGCCGCTCATTCTGCACAGCATGCATGCAAGCCTCTGCAGACAATTTCCTGCAATTCATCAACCTACATACTCTTTTCCTCTCACTCTTGCTGATTCCAGGATGTTCCTGCATGACATAGTATACACAGTCAGCCTTGGGAATTTGGTTAATATCAATGGGATAGCTCCATTTGTTTTCATTTAATCAACAAGCAAAGCCAATTTGTAATGTGAGGACTACATGAAAAATCATAATCACCATCAAAATTTAGAAAGATGAATATGTAACATATTATGTCAGTTAAGAGTTCATTATTCTCAGACTATTAGAATATTTCCTTACAGGAAGTAATGTGAGGAAGATAACATATGACTACATATAGCAATGCATCTATTGAGTTTTTCAGTGAGTTGCCCAATTTATGGACTCCAGATAGGTACACATTTAGGACAAATATTCAAAATCTCAGTTGGAAAAATAATAAGGAAAATCTGAGCAGCTGATACTTGGCATACTTCTAGAGCTGACAGGTTAACTAAAACAAAACAAGATCAAAATATCAAAGGCAAAACAAACTTGAAATCTCTCCTGCTCCTTGAACACAGATCAATTGATCAGTACCTACACATGAAAAATTGCAAAGCAAATGAATCTCCTCTCTATGGATTTTGACAAAATAGCACTGACTTTCCCCTTTGATACAAAACTTACATACCATTATTCTCCTTAGTAAGTTAACACTATAAAAAAAGTCAATAACTAAATAAACCACGGTCTCAATAACTAAATTATATAAGAAAGAGAACAAAATCTTATAGTAAGTAACATCTCAAAAGGAAAATATTCACCAATGTTCCTAACCAATAATTTCAGCAAAACAAATATAAAACTATAATTGAAATTGTAACCTGCATGTTATCAAACACAGTAAGCCATTTTTACCAAAAAAAAAAAAACACAGTAAGCCATTTAAATAATAATGTGCACCACTATAATCTGAAATCAAGCAGAACCCAGAAAACTATAATATGAAATCAAGCTCAAAACTATAATCTGCATCACTATCATGCAGAACCCAGAAAAGTAGAACCCAGAAAAGTAAAACAAGCTCAAAGCTATTTCAAAGGCAAAACAAACCTGAAATCTCTCCAGTCTCCTTGAACACAAATCAATCGATTTAGATGATCAGTACCTACAAAGTTCAGGCATGAAGCATGAAGATCGGAAAGAACGACTCAAATGGAAAACGAAGAAGATGGAAACGAACGAGATCGTGAATCGCAGTTTTGTTTCGTTTGAACGAACGAACGAGATGGAAATCAACGTCCGAGAGCAAACCGCGAACCGAAATGGGTTGTGATTTTGAGTGTGTAAGATCGTGAATCGCAATTATGTTGGTTCGATTTGGGATTTAGGGTTCGATTTGGGGATTTTGTTCTGAAGGGGGATTGAGAAGCTTGGTTCAGTTTTACCAGTTTCTATTCTGTTTTTTAGAGAATGGTTCAAGTACAAGAACCGTGTTCACTTTTCCGGTTCAGTTGGTATACTGCTCTAATGGTACAATTATTATTTGTGCAATACAGTACAATTAAATTATATTAAATGAACAACCATAGTTGTTTATATGTCTAATGTTTTTCTGCTTCGTCCTTAGGCCCCCATCAATTACCGCAAGAAATGATTCATTCAATATATGGATAGATCAAGATGTATACAATTAACGATTTAGCTATGTGGCATTACCAAGTATTACACCTAGTTGCACATGTGATCATTAGCTAGTATATACAATTAAATTTTAACGAAGAAACTTGTGTAAAAAGTGATGAAGACTTTTTGAATGAATTAGGTGATGGATAACAATATATGGGTGGAGGATGAATGGATAAAAGGTAAGTCATCACGGAAACTCTCACATCTAGATGACAAGTAAGCCATCTAAGTTACTGGATAATAACAATACATGGGAGGAGCAGATAAAATTACAATTATTCTTGTGTTAAGTTCGTACTGAAACTATCACATCTTTCTGCATATCGCTTAAATTTATATTTGCAACCTGTATGGGTTCCATTAGGGGCTAAACGAATCACATTTTTAGGAGAGAATTATAAGAAAGAAAAGATAATTGTTAAAGTGACTTCTTACGTAGAACAAATTTAATTCTAACAAAATAGAACAATATTTTAATAATATCTATTTAAATTATAATGAAAGTCTTTTAATAATATCTATTTAAATACTCCAATTAAAGGAAGAAAACCTTCGTAATTAGAAAAATCATTTTAAGTGTTGAATGCATGTTAAAGGGAAATTATGAGCCATTAGTATAACAAATGAAGCTTCTTATAGTCTTGTTTATTACGTTGATGACTCATAATTTTAATTTATAAAAAAAATTGGATTCATGTTATTTTTTTTATTATATTTTTAGAAGTTTATCTAGACTGTTCTTTAACAAAACATTTTTTTCCATTATATAAGGAGGAATTTAAGGCCAACTAAAGTCAAACACTACAATGAAAGGAAAAGAAAAGAAAACACCCATAATGCTCTCACTTCCATTGAGAACCCATAATTAAAGATGCATGTCACTAAGATATCATAACTCATTCATTACCGTTGAAATTAAACTGAAACAAAAGATGAGAGTCTTAGAACCTAAGATTAAAGTGTGTTAGGAAGTCGGTTTCAACAGTAAAAAACTGAGTTTTAAGGAATCAAAATAAAATCAATTCCATTTAATTGGTTCGTAATTCATGTATAATTGATTTTCGGTTATTAATTTTAAAATCAATTTTAACTAATTATAAATCAAACAAGCAATAAATAGTGTGACCGTAATTCTGAAATCTCCTTCAATCCAAATATAATGATTTAATGATCACTACTAAATGAATTCATTAATCTCTTATGTGGTGATTATTTTTACTAGATTTTAAATTAATTTTTAAATACAATTAAATAATGTGATTTCAAGATTCATATTTTCGAGTAACTTAAACATTAATTTTAATTTTGTAATAATCAACGGACCGGGCGAAAACTTTTTAAAATGAATTTAATAGATGTACATCATCATCCAATGATGTATTTTTATACTCCCTCTGGACTTGAATATAAGCAAAAAAAACTCAAATTTGGTGGACTAAAATATAAGCAAATTTTAACTATTTTTACCCTATTTAATGAGACAAACCCAAAATGCCCTTTGATTTTATTTTCCAACCACTCTATTTAATAAATCATGTACCAATAGAAAGAGAGTATGTCCACTTGAAACAATTTTCAATAAAATTGAATGTAGGGTAATTTAGGCAATGCAAGTACTTTTTTCATGATACCAAGAAAATTTAATGAGTTTAACCAACTTTCTTAATACGTGTGAATTTAGTTACTTTTGCTTATATTCAAGTCTGGAGTAGTATTATTTATTAAATTTTTTTTTGACGAATATTATTTAATAACACATGATGTGTTATACTCATTAAATGATGTGGTAACATATCATTTGATGATAATATAATTTTTTTACATTGATAATATATACTAGTTAAACTCTTTTTAAACACCATATAAAGGAGAAATATTATACAAGATAAATTTAAAATTTACTTTTAAAATAAATAAAATACTATGTTTTTTTTAATTAAACCAAGTATGAATTAAGTGTAGAACTTAACAACAAGAATAAGAACATTAACAACAACTTCTAACTTTATATCCAATAATGAAATAGAATGTAAATTTAGCTATTTTTCTTTGTGTCAATATATTTCAATCACAAATTGAAGATATGAATTCGTTTTTTTTTTTTTATAAAATAAGAATTCATCTCTTTAAAACACTCATTTTAATCTTCGAAAGATTTGGGGTTGATTATATTAATTTTTTTAAAAAAAATTGTTTAATTTAGTAATTAATTTTATAATTGAAATTTAGTTCTTAAAATGAATTAAATTAAATGGCTTTTTTTTTTATCTTTTAGAATAAAAATATAATTTCCATTTTAATATTTTAAGGATGGAAATTACATATTTTATTTATGAAAAATAAAAAATTTATTAATTTAATTTTTTTACACACTTTTTCAATGTCAAGGGACTAATTTAATAATTTTTTCATCTTTTTTAATTAAAATGTAATTTCAATCATTCAGAACTAATATGTAATTAAAAGGATCAGAATAGAGGTTTACTCAATTTATCGTCAAAAATATTTTGTTTTTTAAAGGTAAACTATCGTCTTTTTTTTTTTTTACGCTAAGATAAACTATCGTCTTCAACCTTACTCACAATTGGTTATTTTATGAATTTATTTTCTTATACTTAATACTTATAAGTTATAACCCGAACAGAACAGAGGTGCACAAGAAGAAGAATTTATCAGACATACAATTACTCGAGGGGTGTTTCCCTAGCATAAGCAAGGCAAAAAGGCACAGCACAACACTGCCTCATAGGAGGAGTTTCCCGTTCCCTACGCAATAGAGAAGAAGAAGGAGTAGAAGAATAAAGAGGAATGGGGAAGCAGAAAGGAGAAGGTGCAAGAAGCAAGGCACGCCCTTCAAGCAGCAGGTAGCAACAATACTCTCCTCTCATCAATCCCTATATTCAACATCATCTAACATCTCATCGATTTTTCTTCCTTGCAGTCTCGCCGCGTCGCTCTTGCCCTCCGGTTCGGCCGCCGCCGCCGTCGGATTCGGTGGTTTTGTCGGTAGTTCCCGCCTCGATCCTCCTTCTGTTTCAACCGAAGACTCTCTCCCCTTTGCCGTATGTCTTCCGGATTCTATGCCTTTCGTTTATTTATTTGTTGTAAAATTCTACTTTAGCTAATATTTTGTAGTTTGAATAAGTTTAATTTTAATTAGGTCCAGTTTTGTGTTCATGATCAACATACTAGAATGATACTGCTGCTGTGAGTTACACATGTTGCTTGACAAAAATGGGCTTCAATTAACCATTTCTTAGATGTGTTTGTTTCTTTTCGGGGGTTTTATGCCAAGCATGTTTTTAAATTACTGTCCCCAACCGCAATTACGGCCATATCAACTGCAATTATCTACAATTAACGCAACTACAATTTAAAACCATGATACCAAGAAAAACTTTGTTTCAGCTTTAAATTGAGTTATTAGAGCTGATTTAGAATGTTAATGTTACTTTCCGATCAATGTTTTCATGCCTTGTCGTAATGTTATAATATTATTTTGTCAATTCTCGGGTATGCAGGACGTTGATAGTGAAATTGCGGTGCACTTGAAGAGGCTAGGCAGGAAGGATCCTACCACTAAGGTAATTTAAAATTAACTTCAGTGCTAGTTTCATAAGAAGTTAAGAACATCTGACAAGCTCAAGTGCAACTGGTTATGATATTCTGTATGCATGCATGCATGCCTCTTTTATGCATCTTGTCCAAATCCTCTTTAAGTTTGCAGCCTCGCACCTGTATCAATTAGCCAATCATAGATGATGAATGTTGAACACACATATGCCATGCCATTCTTAATTTTTGCTCTCTGGAAACATGATGGCTCCATGTTAAAACATTAAGTTTGCTGAGTTTCAGTGAAGCTTGTTCATTGGCAATTGTAATTATGTCCTGGCGCTTTGCGATGAATATAAGATGCTGGAAGTCATATACATGGCTGTAGAATAGATGGTCCATAACATGTGGTATGTTGGATGTATGTCTAATTATCCAGTGGGTGGGATTTGCATTGCTTTTCTCTTCTTTGGATCGTGTGCCTTTACTATCATGTATTTGCTTAGCTGTTGAATGGAGGTGGAGATATGGACATAATCTTATAAGGTTGGAAACCATTCTTTGGCTGTTTGATTTGTCACCTTTGCCCAAACTTTGTGGTGAAGTTTTGAATACTATAAACTGTAGTTTGATAGCGTCGAAGAGGGTTTTGCATACTTTACTCTCTTGGGTGCCCATAAAGTCCAAATTCACCCGTTTTTTTCTATTAACTTCTTCGGCACTTTAAATTTTTTTTTTCTTTTTATTTTGGATCTCCTACTTGTCTTCTTATTAGTTTTCCTAAAGTACGTGTTTAATAATGTTTTTATGAGTTTACACCCGTGATCGTCTTTTAAATGAATTTCAAAATCTAATGTTGTCATCAATGTGCTTGACAACTTGAGTATCCTAAATTTGTGTTCCATACTTGAGAATTCGTGTTTTTCCTATTCTTACGAACCTCAAAACTAATACCACTTTCCAATGGCTGTTACTTGAGAATAGTGGAGTTGAAGTGTTGGTAATGGCATTCTCCTGCTCTTGATGAGATGTGCAGGTGTATCTTTTGACAGTAAAATGTAAATATTGGCAATTGATTTTTGGAATGTGTCAGTGAAGCGGTGTCTTAGGCTTAACTAGAATACAAAGGGACCCTTTCTGATTCTTTCATGAGATGGACTATCGTTATGACTAGCATTGGTTGACTGCTATTTTCTGGTTTTTTCTTTGCAATTTTTATTTTCTCTGTGCTGCAATTGCAATGTGCTATGATGAGACCCCGGGGCCTAAAATAAGTAAGTTGTATGAGAGAAGGAACTAAGGAAGTATAGGTGTGATGCACTGGATTATGTCCAGGAGAGAGAAAAGGAGGGAGAAGCTCCAATCGGTAACTAACTTCTAAGGCTGATAGGAGAGAGAGGGTTGGGGTGCGTGAGTTTGTTGTAATGGGAGGGTATAAGCGAGGAGGGTGTAGTATGTGAGAGGCGATCTCTGAAAATTGGGGCTCTAAGAGAGTTAGGCCTCTCGAAGTGTCTGAGGACCTTTTGTGTTTTTTGTTCTTCTTGCTGTTCCATACTGTATACACTTTTATACTCAGGACCTGTATCTCTTTGGTCAAGCCTGTCACCATAGAATACTAGACACTTTGGGCTAGTTTGGATGAAACTTCTGCAGAAGTACTTCTAGGTGAAAAAATTAGAATGAATCAAAGAGGTCAAATGCATTTAACTTTTCCATAAGTTGAAATTAGTCTTTGTAGCCCACCTACTCCAAAAGCTCTCTCATTTAACTTCTCCATAAGTAACTAATTTCAACTTATGGAGAAGTTAAATTCATTTGACCTCTTTGATTCATTCTATTTTTATCTCATAGAAGTTCTTCTGTAGAAGTGTATCCAAACTGGGCCAAATTTATCCTTGTTTTCCTTCACCACTTTCTGGTACCTAACATTCTATTGCTGGCCTATCTGTTGATAAAGTTCTTGTACCAGTTATAGCTTTTGAGGATATTGATTGGTTTAAGTCCCAAGTCCCAACCCTTTGCTAGACCCTGCCATGGTGGGATTTTTACAGCACTTGGTTGCCCTTTTCTGAATGATTGGTTTAAGCTGTTAAACATTTCTTGTGATAGCTATACCGGTTGACTCATGGGTATATTAGATGATAGTTGATGAAATGTACTTCATATTATCTACATCGCTGTTCATGTATAGTCAAATATGTTTCATCATTTTTGTGATTTTTGATTTTTTAATCTATACTTTTTGCCAAGTAATTTCATTTCATTTATATAAAATTATCATTAGGGCTTTGTGGTGTAGCTTGTCAACCTATGGTTGATTAATGGTTCCTTTCTCCTTATATTTTTTGTTGGAGTCTGTGACCGTCATGACTCATGAGTCCATACATTTATTGTTTCTAGTATTTTGACATACATAGTTGATATATGTCTAATTTGGCTGTAATGTATTAGTCAATGGTCACAATCATTTTGGCTGGTGATGAACCTCTTTTCTTATATATAATAATCTCATTGGCTTTTTATTTACCTTTGTCTTTTTATCTTTTAAACAGCTCAAGGCGTTGGCTGCTTTATCCACACTGCTGCAACAGAAGTCTTCAAAAGAAGTTGTTCTAATTATTCCCCAGTGGGTATGGATATTTCATATGTCTTCTTCATATTTATAATTTAATTGTATTATATTACTTGTTTGTTTCTCTATTCATTGTAGTAGGTCTCTTACCCTTCATATGATGAACATCTTTGTGTTGAATAGTAAACAGGCTATTCTTTTTCATGGTGATTTTTTCCTTTTAGACCAAGTGTGTGTTTGGATAGAGAATTTTAGAATTCCCAAAATTATAATGGGAACGTTGAGTGAATTGTAAGTATGAGAGGAATTATAAATGATAATCTAAAATGTTTAACATAATAGAGAAATGTTGAAATTATTTCTCAATATATGTCATTTGAAATTTCTCTTATTTGTCATAAAAATCCCTCTTGTTTGTCATTTAAAATGATTTTTTTACTATAAAGCACATGAAATCTAGTAATTTCAAATTACTCTATCCAAACACAAGGTAAAAGTGTTTTCATTCCCCCACTAATGGTCTAAAGTTTCTAATTATGTTTTGGATTTTTATCATTTAAACCGTGATTATCATTTGTTGAAACTGACATGGATATAAATACACACATGTACACACAATTTTTAAGCTAATATTTTTATTTATTTAACATATTGAATTGGGACTGGGAGGGAATTAAAAGGATAGGACTATTTGTTTACACTTTTAGGTAGACTATTCAATGGAGACTGAGATAGACATTGTTTATATGGATTTTTCATTTTGTGGACTGTGTTAATGAATAGGATTAACAAAAAAGAACATGATTAGGTGAATAACCCTTGGAAGCGTTCAACAAGGACAATAGCCAAAGCCTTTTTGACAATGTGGGGTTGGTTACATGGATGAGTATCACAAGCTGGTACATTGCAGTGGATTTTGGAATTCCATTTATCTTGTGAATTGTGATGATCATACATCTATACTATCTTGTGAAAAATGGCACTTTTTTTAATTAACTTCTATAAATGTGCTTATCTTAAGCTTTGAAGATACTTATTTAATACACTTGACTAGGTAAGTTGTTCTTGTGTAGGCGTTTGAATATAAAAGGCTGTTGCTGGACTACAATAGGGAGGTTAGGCGGGCCACTCATGATACCATGACCACTCTTGTTACTTCTGTTGGGTTAGAACTTTTCTGAGGGACATTTATTCAAGCTTCTTTCTTGCTTTCTTAAATATACAGTTTAAAGTATTTGAACACTTATAAATTTGAAGATATTTTGCATAATTTTATGAGTAACATTTATGCATATAATCTGACAATAGAAATTTAGTTGACTCGTGCCTTAACTAGCTTGGAATATGATTCTCTATCATAGCATGCTCACTAATCATACTAATTTTAACCCTGCCATTTCAATTTGATTGTTTATAACTTGTAACTTCCAAGTTACTTGCATCAATAGCTTATGAAGAAGCCAAGTATCTTCTAGAAAATGGTGTGGACATTTTAGTTTACCTAATAGCAAGAAAAGCCTTTTCCCAGTTTTTACTGGGTGGGAACTTTTTAATCTACCCAATATACATAAAAGTTCTGACATAAGGTGTATTTCAACTAGTTTCTAGCATCTAAATTTTCTTGAATTAAGATTATTTAGTTATTCACTTGTACAATTGGTCCAAAATCCGAGCCTTCTCTGAAGTCTGAATAGTGAATCCGTTGGGATTTAACTTAATTCTCATAATCAGAGACTTGTAGTTGACTTCACTTCCTACACCCTTCTCAGGAGAGATTTAGCTCCGCACTTGAAGACTTTGATGGGACCATGGTGGTTTGCACAATTTGATCCAGTTTCTGAAGTTTCTCATGCAGCAAAAAGGTCTTTGCAGGTTTGCTACATTGATTTTATTTTACAGTTGTATTTTTAATGATTTAGTTTCATGTTGACAATGGAAGGCTAGCTTTAAGTACGTGTTACTCTGTTTATACTTGGTTGCTTCGTTCATGGATATGTTTTCAACCTGGTTCTGTAGAGAACACACAGGATCTGTGTGTAATTGTATTAGCTTATTTTGGGGAAATAATCTCTTTTTTTGGAAGCTTCTGAGAGAGTTTTTGAAAAAACAATTATTCCCAAAATTAATTGTATAATAAAAAAGGGCAGAGCCATAAAGGAGAAGCTTTCTCTGTAATTAGCAATTTAGTATTAAGAAAGCATTGACTCATTTATAGTGGTGTGTCAAGATGCTATTCTTCACGTTGTAGCATATAATAGGTCTTGGTGTGTTCTATTTTTCTTTTTTTCCTTTTTCTTCTTTTTAAAATAAGATTTTCTGCTGAGTTGGGATATAAATTTTATAACGTGGAAATTTTTTTATAGATAGTAGTTTCTGATCTCAGCTTGTAAAGCTATATTTGGCCTTGAGTAATCCCATTATTGATGCTTAATAAATTCATGATTCCTATTTTGGCATTTAGTGTTGGAACGACTTGCAATGCTCTGGGTTTATGCTATATGTGATATTTTAGGCATAATACAGGTCCAATACCTATCCACAATCAAGCCTGGCTTCCACTTGGGATTTTTGAGACATTGTGTCAGTTTGTGATATCAAGATAGGATGAACCATCCAATTTTTTTTTATAAATATATATTTCAGTGTAAATATATAAGCTCAGAAACCAATAAGGAGGAGTTGTCCTAAGTTATTTTAATAAAATCTTCTATATGATTTATGTTGATTTCATTATCATTAAATATCTCTTGAAGCTAAAGTATTTTTTTTTACTGTACAGACCCTTGTTTGCTTAAAGACATGCTTATATGTCAAATGTTGAAAAATATGACAGTACCCTGACTTTGTTGCAAATTTTTTAATGTTTAGGAAATTGCACAATTCTATTTAGCAATTTAAAAATAGGCTTCGTACTTTCTTTGGTTCTTTTCTACTAAAGTTTTTGTTATACTACCTGGCCATGTTTCAAAAGTTAGGTGATAATTTACCTGAAAAGAATAAGTTGCACCCATATATATATATTTATATGCTTAAATTGAAAATTGAATTATGTAGGAATCATTTTCAAAGCATCTTTAAAATGTACATGGATGTTATGATTCTTACAATACATGCCATTTATATTGTGCTCAGTTGCCTGTTCAATATAGTAACATGTAATTTTTAAGTGTACGTAGAGTACGGACTACATAGGCGAATTCTCTGATGATAACTTATATGCTCATACTTGCATTACTTTGTTACCAAGTTTGTGCTATATATGATTTTTGTGTTAATCCTTTGTTTAATTGTGACAGGCAGCCTTTCCAGCACAGGAAAAGAGGCTTGATGCTTTGATTTTGTGCGCAACAGAGATATTTATGTATTTAGAAGAAAACCTAAAGCTCACACCACAAAATTTGTCAGACAAAGCTACAGCTTTGGATGAGTTGGAAGAGATGTACCAGCAGGTATATACTGAGAATCTCTTTAATATACTTGCAAATTGAAGTCTTTAATTTATTGATTTGCTCTGGTTCTCCTTTTTAGTTGACTACGGAATATGTTCTGGGTGATAAATCTGAATGGGTGGATGTCTTCTTCTTTTGCTATTGCAGATACTGAATAAGCATTTTATTTTTAATATATCTATATCTATATGCGTGTGTGTGTGTGTGTGTGATGAAAGGATTTTAAAATAATGGTAGAGACTTTGCTTAAGGTTAGAACAGCTATTTTGCTTCATGGTATGGCTGGATAAATAATTGGAAACGGACTTTGTGTAGATAGCTATTTTGAAGTTTTTGATATTGTTAGAGTATGTAAAACCTTATAATATCTTGATCATATTTTAAGAGTAATTTAGATTTTAGAGTATCTTATATTATCTCTTAAGATTGGTTTCCATATTTCCTTATATGTCATAATTGGTTTCCCTATTTAATTTATCTTAGGAGTCTAGTATTAGTATATATAAGGATAAGGATATATACTTTGCCTTTCATAATTACACTCTACATAACATTCACATTATATCAAAACAATTTTATTATTCTCAGTTTTCCTTTTCCTCTTTCTATACCTTAAAGACTAAACTCTATAAGTTCAACATGATATCAGAGTGGTACCATCCTCCGTGATCTGTGCCGTAACTATTCTACTGCTGAATTCGCTAAAGTTTGGAATTCTACTATAGTAATGTCATTATCTTCCATGTTTTCTCTTTGTTAGTGACTTTTTTTTTTCTGTCTGCCATTATGACATCCCCCTGCAACCCCTTACCGCCCTGAAAATTTCTGACATGAATCCCTCCAATCCTAGGTGCCAGTGTCACACATTTTTCCAGTGCATTTAGACACTTTTACTAGCTGCCATCCGGAAACTTTTCCAACGAGTTTTCTGGTGAAACCAATGCTGTTAGAACCAAGTATAGCTTATCTATCATCTGGTGAAATTTCAGCTCCATCCAACTTCCCTTGCACCTATAGACGCAATTACAGTCCAGCGCTTCTCCATGCGCTGCCCCTTCCAGCTGCACATGGAAGTGCTTTTGATGGTTTTCTGACAACACACTGACAGTGCCTGAGTCGACCGATTGTCCTATACCTGAATCTACCCTAGACTTAAAACCAGTCATATTACTATATATTTACATGGCTTTCTAGCTAAAAATAAAGTTAGTGCAAGAAGAGGATAATAAAAGCTTCCAATTTAAGCAGGTTATACTAAAATCTCACACAGACACATCATTACTTGAGAAGTATAATGAAAAACCTTAATACAACTACAATAATTTCAGCTTATGCTAGGAGAGTTGAATGAAAATAAAGTCAAGTGATTTCTTCCAATTTTCTGGTAAATCATTTTCTCCTTTTATGGCACCGGGATAATCTGATACATCTGAGCAAAAGATAATATCTGTTGAAATTATAGGATTTAGTTGTTTAAGGTATAGAAAGATGAACCCAAGAATAATAAAATTATTTGGCTGTCCATTGTCCTGTCTAAACAATACCTGATTTGATTGGTGCATATATAGAATTTTCTTTTCTTCCTCTCTTCTGTACCGCTTTTAATCTTATCAATCTTCATCCCAGGTGGCTTTCAGCGTTTGACATATTTAAGTGTTAAAATTTTCCTTTTTGGACCTTGTATTTTTACTTCTTGAAGTGTCTTCTCCATTTTGGTCTTACAGGTGATATCATCAACATTGTTAGCATTGGCCACACTTCTTGATGTTTTAATTTGCCCACAACAAGAGAGACCTGGTTTTGAGAACATAACTACTGAACCTAAACATGCTTCAAAGGCCAGGGTGGCTGCTGTTTCTTTTACCGAAAAGCTATTAACAGATCATAAATACTTTCTAGATTTTTTGAAGTCCCAAAGATCTACTATTCGATCTGCTACTTATAGTGTATTGAAGAGCTTAATAAAAAATATGCCACAGGCTATTAATGAAGGAAATTTAAAAACTCTTGCGGGTGCAATTCTTGGTGCTTTCAATGAGAAGGATCCAATTTGTCATCCCTCAATGTGGGATGTAATATTACTTTTCTCTAGAAGATTCCCAGATGGTTGGAATTCCTTAAACATTCAGAAAAGCATACTGAATCCATTTTGGAACTTTCTGAGGAATGGTTGCTTTGGTTCCCAGCAGGTCTCATATCCAGCTTTGGTTTTATTCTTAGATTATATGCCTCCTAAAGCTATAGGAGGGGACAAGTTTTTTCTTGAATTTTTCAAAAACTTGTGGGTGGGAAGGAGAACTTCTCTATCTACAGATAGACTAGCATTTTTCCAGGCATTCAAGAGTGTTTTCTTTGGTCGTTGAAAAATGCTTCAAGGTACAATTTTTTCCTTTTAGTTGTGGTTGTCTGTATTTGGATCCATTTACTCCATTCTTGTCTGTCCCCGACCCCCTAAAAGAAAATATTTGGTGTTCCTTTTCTTTCTGTAACTGAACTATCTTCTGTTTGTATCAGATATAATGATGGAGGGGAATCAATCAGTCATTTTCAAGTCACTCTTGTTGATAATGTCCTAGTAAAGCTTTTATGGCAGGATTTCCTTACAACTGGAAGCTCAAAAAGTTATGGCATAATCAACTCAGGAAAAGCAGCGGATTCATCTGAGGAAAATGTTTCTCATAACAAGAAAGTGGACATGCTGAATACGAAGTATCCAATGCCCTATTTGCAAGAGTTGGGGAAATGCTTTGTTGAGATCCTTTTAGGCATTTATAAATTAGATAGCAATCTTCTTTCTGTTTTTACTGTGAAACTTGAGGATAATTGCAAGAGTAATCTTCAGCAAGCAGGTAATATGGAGATCGTTGAACGGATCACTTTTTTCATGGCATTGCTGGAGCAACATGCTGTGATGAAAGGTGCAACTTGGCCCTTGGTCTATATTGTTGGACCAATGTTGGCAAAGTCTTTCTCGATCATTAGATCTTCTGTAAGTTAATATTTCTACGTACTTATTTGCCGCTTTAGTCTTATCTACTTGTTTTTTAAATTTATTTATGTGTAATTTTAATTATTAATTGGGTTTGATAGTGAAAAGTTTGGTATTGACATGTCGTCTTATGGAGTATATTCTTCAATAAACTCAGAGTTCCTGTTCTTAATTGGTCGCATTATATTATTCTTCTGGTGTCCTCATTTATATTTTAATTATGCATAGAATCATTGTCTTTTTCAAAGCTTAAAAGTATATAGGTTTAATGGACTCTGTTGCTGTACACTCTGTAGATTTATTTTTTAGGCCTTTTGAACAGAATTAATTTATAAAATATTGACGCATGTAGTATACAGAAGGGAGATCTGTTTTTAAGGTCTACAAAAAGAGACTGATTCTATGCATAATTAGAATATAAATAAGTAATCAGCAATTTGTGGGAATCAGTTATGATGTCACCACTGTTGATTTAGCCTGTTAAGAATAGGAGTTATAGTTGCATAGAATTCTGGTGTTAAATTTAGTAGATTTCAATTATTACTTTGAAAATAAATGGGTGTTTTCTACTTAGTTTTTCCAGACTGACCCTGTTTTCTAAACATCAGGATTCACCAGATACTGTGAGACTTCTTTCAGTTGCTGTTTCGATATTTGGACCACAGAAGATGGTCCAAGAAGTTTTCATTCAAAACAGAGGGCGCTATTCTAGTCAGAATTCATATGATGGGGATAAAGTATTGGAAGCTGAAGATTTTATGCAAATCTTCAAGAATATTTTTGTCCCTTGGTGTCTGCAGGCGAATAGTTGCTCAATGAATGCTCGGTTGGATTTGTTGTTGGCATTGCTGGATGATGAGTATTTCTCAGAACAATGGGCTTTTATTGTAAACTATGTAATTGGCCAAAGTTATTCTGGATGCCAACTAGGTTTGCTAGATTCTAACCAAGCAGCAATGTTGGCCATGCTCCTGGAAAAAGCAAGGGATGAGAGTATGAAGAGGAAGGGGAGAGATGATTCCACTTATAGACCAGGCACTAATGCTGAAGATTGGCATCATGCATTTCTGGAATCATCTGCTATTGCTGTTTCCCGCTCTCTGCCTCCTTTTAGCACTTCTCATGTGCAGTTTATGTGGTATGTCAATTTAAATTTTTCTGAGACATGATGCAGTGATGTCTTACATTATTAGTTCAATTCACCTGTTAATGTGTCAACAATGTAATGATACATTTTTTTGTTTTAAATCTAAAATTCAGTTGTCTTCATATATAAATTAATCTTTGATCCCTGTGCCATGCATGGGACAGATGAGTATATATATAAAAGACATAAAAAACTAGTTTCGTTGCCTCTCAGAGGAGGAAAGGATTTGTGGTGGTAATACTTCCATGATCACCTATATTTTCCAATTCTCTATGGGCCAGTTTGGATGAAACTTCTGCAGAAGTCCTTCTAGGTGGAAAAAATTAGAATGAATCAAAGAGGTCAAATGCATTTAACTTCTCCATAAGTTGAAATTAGTTTTTGTAGCCCACCTACTCCAAAAGCTCTTCCTTTTAACTTCTCCATAAGTAACTAATTCCAACTTATGGAGAAGTTAAATTTATTTGACCTCTTTGATTCATTCTGTTTTTATCTTCTAGAAGTTCTTTTACAGAAGTGTATCCAAACTGGGCTTATATATGGCTGGATTTTGGTAGGAGTTAGAGGACACACACACACACACACATATATCAAGAGTTAAAAAAATGTTTCAAACCTTTCTCTGAACATATATTTAAGAACAAAGTGCTAGTTCCAACAACAGTCCCTAAAACAGCATCACGACCATGGGCCTGAAAATTTAACTTGATATGGGAAGGTAGATTCTTTCCCTAGTTTGTGATGCCTGAAAATTGAGTTGGATAATTCTAAGGCTTATAAAAGAAAGGCATATATAGCTGGTAAAGAAGTACTGTGCGAGTCATATCTATTATGTACTTAATATTCTGTTGATCCCTGTCCCATCGAAATATAAGATTGATGGTTTGGGTGCTCTTCACTCTGATCTTGGACTTTTTACCTGCAGTTCTATTCTTGGTGGTTTAACAGAAGGAAGATCTATGTCTTTTCTGTCCAGAAATGCATTGATCCTCATCTATGAGGAGATTTTCAGGAAGTTAGTCAGTTTTATCCAGGTTTCATCTTTCTTTTGGGTACGGAATGCAGCTTCTATGTTAAACAATGATGCAAAGATCTTTGTAGAATTTGATAGTTCTCTCAACATTGTTGAGATGGCTCAGTTTGCTCTTGAAATACTGGATGGTACTTTCTTCTGCCTGAAAACACTTGATGGGGAAAGTGGACTTGTATCAGGACTTTTATCTGCAATTTTTGTCATTGAATGGGAGTGTAATTAAGTAAAGCTCTGGATGATTCACTTGATGATGAATCAGTGTCCAAAACCAAGGCGAGGTTAACACTTGGTGAATATGTGCGTGTTTTACGTAACAAAATAAATGTTCAATTTATGGAAAGCCTTTGCTTAGATATCCGCAAGAGATTGTTGATTATCTTAATTCAGTCAATGAAGTCTGCAATATTTGTTCAAGACAAACTTGTTAATGACCAAATCACATCATTATGCTGTACATGGGTGCTTGAAGTTATTGAGTGTGTTTGTGTGGATGAAAATGATGAACAAAATCTGCTACGTGAGCTGCTGAGCAAGGGTGAAATGTGGCCTGTCTTTGTTGTGCCAAATTTCAGCTTGACAAAGGTATTGACACATTTGGTTATTTGTCTCTGTTAATATTTGTGAGTTTATTTGTTTATTTTTTTAATATGCACTCTTGCTTACATGGTAGAATGGAATGGTATGTTTTATTGGTCTATTTTGCTATATATAATGGGACATCAATGTGGATTTAAATTTAGGTAAGTGAGCTGTAGTAGGCTTCGCCAATGGCATAAGACTCCTGTGTGTTTATTGACTCTTCTAGAATGCTGTTGGTATGCTATATTTCTTTATTTTTTTTATTTATTTCAAAAGTTATCTGTAAATGACCATACAAATCTTAATGCATTATCCAAAATAAATAGTATACTACTGATGAAACTATTTATGGCATGTTTATCGGAAATATGTAGCTCTGATATGTAATGTGTAGTTAAAACGTCAGCCTAATATATAAAGCGAGGGTAATATTTTTAACCACCAATTTATACCAGATGCAGGGTTCAGGGCACCAGAAATTTGTAG
The DNA here is from genome assembly GCA_026901365.1 of Sesbania bispinosa. Taxonomy (NCBI): domain Eukaryota; kingdom Viridiplantae; phylum Streptophyta; class Magnoliopsida; order Fabales; family Fabaceae; genus Sesbania; species Sesbania bispinosa. The sequence continues at coordinate 79,798 of QLOH01000771.1, read as the reverse complement.
CTTTAATTGACAAGTTAATCCTAAAAATTGGGATTGATAGAGTTATTGCTGGGTGTGCAATGCCTAATCCATCTATGCTTGAAGGAAGTCATGAGGTTGCATCTTCTGCTTGGCTTGCTGCTGAAATCCTGTGCACATGGAGATGGCCAGGAAACAGTGCTGTCTCTTCTTTCTTACCTTTACTGAATGCATATGCCAAGAGACTTAATTCTCCCCAGGAAAGCCTGTTAGATAACATACGGAACATATTGCTTGATGGTTCTCTTGTTTATGGAGGCAATAGCACAAAGAATTCTGTGAGTATGTGGCCAGTTCCAGCTGATGAAGTGGAAGGTATTGAAGAACCATTCTTAAGAGCGCTTGTTTCCTTTCTGTCCACTTTGTTCAAAGAGAACATATGGGGGATAGAGGAGGCATCGTATCTGATTGAACTTCTTGTGAATAAACTCTTTCTTGGCGAAGCAGTAAATACAAATTGTCTTAAGATTCTTCCTTGGCTTATAAGTGTACTCCTAGAACCATTGTATGGATATGGGGAACCTGGTAGTGGTGTTCAGCCTTGTTCTTTAGAAGAAAAATTTGTGCAAAATACTATGATAGACTGGCTTGAGAAGGCTTTAAGGCTCCCACCTCTGCTCACATGGAAAACAGGAGAAGGTAAATTCCTTTTTTTTTAAATCAAAACACCAAATGCTACTTCATTAGGTAGCTCGGAATAGACAATTTTATTGGCAGGGATAGAGTGATTGCATGTATGGCTTGTGCTTTTTGCAATATTGCAAATAGTTCATTATGTTAACTTTTAACATGAATAATTTTTATCCAAGAAAAAAAACCTTTGCCAATGGATGGTATTAATGAAACTGCTTATGACTCTTGTAGACATGGAAGATTGGCTTCAGTTGGTTATTGCCTGTTATCCTTTCAGTGCAATAGGTGGTCCACAAGCATTAAAGCCAGCGAGAAGTATCAGCCCTGATGAGAGGAAACTTTTATATGAATTATTCCAGAAGCAGAGGCATGTTGCTGGTGGATCTGCAATGGTCAACCAGCTTCCAGTGGTGCAGATGCTGCTATCCAAACTTATGGTTGTTTCAGTAGGTTATTGCTGGAATGAATTTAGTGAAGAGGATTGGGACTTTCTGTTGTCTAACCTAAGGTGCTGGATTCAATCAGCAGCTGTTATGATGGAGGATGTAGCTGAAAATGTAAATGGTCTAGTAGATATTTCATTTCATAATTTAGATGAGACGTGTAAGAAAATTGAGAAAATTATTTTGATTTCTGATCCTTTTCCTGTAAAGATTTCTGAAAATGCCCTTTTGTCCTTTTCACTTTTCCTTAAGCTTTGTAAACTTCCACAAACTGAAGAGAGAGATAGTTTAAATACATTGAAAACAGAACAATTGGATTCTGTTAAAGATAGGGTTCTAGAGGGTATCCTTCGCTTACTATTTTGTACTGGTATTTCTGAGGCTATTGCAAATGCATGCTGCAAAGAAGTTGCATCAGTTATTGCATCATCACGGGTTGAATATACATATTTTTGGGAATTGGTAGCTTCTGGTGTTATTAATTCCTCATCACAGGCTAGAGATAGAGCAGTGAAATCAGTTGAATTTTGGGGACTAAGCAAAGGGTCTATTAGTTCATTGTATGCTATACTTTTTACTTCCAAGCCGATTCCGTTGCTGCAGTATGCTGCATATTTTGTTCTTTCAAATGAGCCTGTTTTAAGCTTGGCTGTTGTTGAAGATAATGCTTGCAACTCAGACATATATGCTGCTAGTGACCAGGAGTCCAGCCGTTTTGACATGTCAGTAGAAGAGAAAGTCCATTTGAGAGAGGAAATATCTTGCATGGTCGAAAGGGCACCTTATGAGATTCTTGAAATGGACTTACTTGCACATCAACGAGTAAGGATGCTTTACATGGGAACAAAGATGAACTGTGCTTTATATGTCAAGCATTTTTTAATTTTTTTTAATTTACTCACTCCATTTTTCTATTGGGATACTGATGGTCTAAAAAAAATATTGCAGGTAAATCTCTTCCTTGCTTGGTCTTTGTTGATTTCTCATCTACAGTCTTTACCTTCATCGTCATCTGAGAGGGAGAGACTGATCCAGTATATACAAGATTCTGCTACACCAGTTATTTTAGATTGCCTTTTTCAACATATTCCTGTAGAGATTTCTATGATTCAGAGTTTGAAGAAGAAAGATGCAGAGCTCTCTGGTGGCTTATCAAAAGCTGCAAGTGCTGCAACCCGTGCCACCACAACTGGTTCCCTCTTGTTTTCTGTGGAATCTCTCTGGCCTGTTGAATTGGAGAAAATTTCATCACTTGCTGGAGCAATATATGGCTTGATGCTTCATGTTCTTCCTGCTTATGTCCGTGGCTGGTTTAGTGACTTGCGTGATCGTAATACATCAGCTTTCATTGAATCCTTTACAAGGACTTGCTGCAGCCCTCCTCTCATTGCAAACGAATTGTCCCAGGTATGGTGTAGTTTCTTGCTCACATAAAATGTAGTTTGTTGTCTGATAAATATTTTTTGTTGAAATACCAGAATCTGTTAACGGAGTGTGGAAACTTTTTAACCTAGAGTTGCATGATTTATCAATACATGTTTTTGAAGGGATGAGGAAAATGACAGAAAAGCAGAAATTATTGAAACATTTTGGTGCAATAGTCAAACTACTACTGCCATACTGAGTTATATTGTGATAAATACAGATATATGCATATTGTAAACATTAACACATTATTGTTAGTAGTTTCCCTTACGTTACTTTCACAGTGTGTACATCTCATATCTCATGATTCTATTGCCCCATTTGCATCAAGGGTGGCATTAGCAAGAACTGTAAATGAGGTTAATTAGATCAAGATCCAGAGATTCAATTTTGAATATCTGAAAATGTGTATTTGTTGGTGTTTCATAAAGTGTGACTGCCTACTTGATTTGGTAATGTAAGTTACTGAGAATCAATGTCAGAATTTCAGAGGATCTGTTTTTATTTGGATCAACATGCAATCAACATAGATCTAAGTGATCTCTTTGAATACTTGGTTTTTGCTCAAACACATTGGTGCTGTTTAATCCACGTAGCTGACTCCACCTAGTGGGAAAAAGGCTTTGGTTGTTGTGTAGCATGCAATCTAGTGCTAATATAGATATATATAATATCATCTCCAATGCAGATTAAGAAAGCCAACTTTCGTGATGAGAATTTCTCAGTTAGTGTAAGCAAATCAGCGAATGAGGTTGTTGCCACTTACACTAAGGATGAAACAGGAATGGATCTAGTCATTCGTCTCCCTGCATCTTATCCACTAAAGCCTGTAGATGTTGATTGTACACGGAGCCTTGGGATTAGTGAAGTCAAGCAAAGAAAATGGTTGATGTCAATGATGCTATTTGTTCGTAATCAGGTAACTTGTTATGAGTATAGTTTTATATTTTGCACTAGGCTTCTGTTGCTCACTTTTGAAAAATGCCTAGAAGTACAGACAGAGTTATGTAGAGGTGAAAATTCATAGATATAAATTACTCTTTTCCATATGCAGTGCATGATTAATTCACATATAACAGTTTGGTGAAAAATTCTTTCCTTTAAATGACTACTTTTTTCTGTTGTTGCTGAACGCCATACACCTTTGTGAAATACAGTGAAAAATGGATCAATGTTAGAATTAATAATTATTTGAGCAGGTTGGCACTCAAGTTAACAATTCCATTTCTGGTCCTGCAGAATGGAGCTTTAGCAGAAGCTATAGGAATCTGGAAGCGCAATTTTGATAAAGAATTTGAAGGAGTTGAGGAGTGCCCAATATGTTACAGCGTCATCCATACCACAAACCACAGCCTTCCTCGCCTTGCTTGCAAGACATGCAAACACAAATTTCATTCTGCTTGCCTTTATAAATGGTTTTCAACATCTCACAAATCATCTTGCCCATTGTGTCAATCTCCGTTCTAAAGCTATACCTGGATGATGAAATTTATCAATTTTGCTTGCTGGTGATATACCTTGCACAGAGAGTAAGGAATGTTGAGAACGTGTGCATAAATATAAGAAAATCAATACCTTGTATGAGAATTAACGCTGATTAAGGCAGTGCTGACTTACAAACTACAACTGGTTCTCCATTATGCTTCACGTTCAGCGACGACATATCAAGACAAGAGAAGTGTATCCGATTCCTTTTTGTTGTCAAATTTCTCTTCTCTCTTTTGATTTTTCGTTTTTTAAGTCGTAGTAATAGTTATAGTTTTGCGGTTGTTTTGGTTCTGTTTAGAAGAGGTCAGTTCTGATTATAGGAGGTTTTCTCTGAACTAGAGCAGTTTTGTACATCTAGATTATTTATATATATTGACCTTGAAAAATGAAAACATTGATGAGCAATAGTACCCTTCACCAAAAGCGTAGTATGCATTACCTGCACGTTTGACTTTTGCTCTGCTAAGTTTAATGCAATGTCCAAAAGGGCTCGCAGATGCTTCCGGTGCGTATAACAATGCTTATATTGGCCTCTTGCCTCGCATTTTACGATATTCTTTTTGGTACTTAAATTTGGTACTTTTAATACTTGACAATTAAATATATGGTCAAGTTGGAAGTTCATTCATCACAGCTTGCAGATGTTATGTGATAAAAAGGTATTAGCATAAAGTGAAAATAGATGGCAAAAAGGAAGCAGTCCTGTCGCAGCTTGGAGTACAGAGAGTTCGTATTATGAGAGTACAATCAAATTTATTCCTTGGCTATTAAAAAACCGCACCCTCTCATCCTTTTTCAAAATTAAAACATGAGAAATGTTATTTATACATTAAAGATGTACAATAATTTGAATAATGGTGAGAGAGGAAGAGGGAAAAGAGAGAATTATCGGATGTGATATATTTTGTGATAGAAAGATAGACAGAAAAAACATGTATAAATTATTATAGGTATTTGTGGTATGAATATCATTTCTCTTAAAACATAGCTCGATCAGTATTTTTTGAATAATTATATTTGAATAATACAACCATTAATTTATAGATAGAATTGGTCCCAAAGAGGAAACCAATTTGTCGTAATCAAGGAGAAAATTTATGAAGTAATAAAAGATTTATTACAATATCAAATTATGACATAAATCAGGAGACAACTAATAGAAAATTAAGAACAATCTTGTAGCACCTACACTCAAGTTGGTATATAGATATCCATCATGCCAACTTGCTTACAAGGAACTCAAAATTGAATTAATCCTTAGTGAGAATATCCGCCACTTCTTGTGAGGTGGGAACAAAGGGGATACAAATAGTTTCATCATCAAGATTTTCCTTCATAAAATGTTTATCATTCTCCACATGTTTATTTATGTCATATTGCAATGGATTTTGTGCAATGCTTATTGCAGCCTTACTGTCGCAATATAACCTGATGGGTTAGTTGATACTCACTCTCAATTCCTCTAAAACTCCCTTCAGCCACATCATCTCACATATTCCTTGTGCAATTGATCTATATTCAACTTCAAGACTTCTTCTAGAAACTACATTTTTTTCTTCGCCATGTGACGAGGTTGACCCATATAAAGTTACAATACCTTGAAGTACACCTTTTATCAGTGTTTGAACCTGCATATTCTGCATCAGTGTAGGCTTTTAATGGACTATTGATCTTTTTTTTTCTGAAAAAAAAGTTTGGCAGGAAAACTCTTTAAGTATCCTAAGATTCTATATACTTCCTCAAGATGTTCTTCAAAGGGAGAATGCATGAACTGACTTATATGACTTATTGCAAAAGCCATATCAGGTCTTGTATAAGTAATTAGCTTCCCCACTAGTCTTTCGTAGCAGTATCCATAGCCTTGCCTTTGGGTGTATCAATTGGTATATGCCCACTCATCTCAGTTTCTTTAAGATTAAGGATATACTTCTTTTGGGAGAGTACAATTCCCTTTTTCAACCTAGCCATTTCAATTCCAAGAAAATGTCAGTGATCCTAAATCTTTATCTCAAATTCTGTAATAGTGTGTTTGGATGGGGAAATTTTAGGGAGGAATGTATTTTAATTGAGAATTTAAAATGAATTCAATTAAAATGCCTTGTTTGGATAATTAAATCATGGAATTTTAAAAATACTGGAAATTTTACGGTAGTATTTTTATAAGTAGAATTAGAGGATTTGAAATACCACACTAAAACTGAGAATTTGGAAATTCCTTAGCGTCTCGCTCGCTCGCACCGCTCGTACAGTGAGTTTTGTAGCTTCTCCTCACGTTCTTTCTCTCACGCTCTCGATCTTCCTTGTGTCATTCTCTCTTTATCGGATCTTGTTTTTTCATTTCAAATGGTAATTTCTCCGATTATGATTATCTTCCTCACATGCATCTTGTTATGATTCTGGAAAATTTTTCATCGCATTTCTCGATTTTGCCTTTTCGATTCTCTCACTGTGGATCTGAATTTTGACTCAATATTTGTGGATGAGATTTGATTGTAATAGTTTTTACAGTTTCTTCAAATTTTGTGTTCTGTTATTCAACTTTTGAGTTTTTTCCTTGCTTTGTTTAGATTAGCACTTTGGAACAGTTCAGAGGTTGAAGGTGCTATCTGAAGGTACATATTTCGTTCTTAATTGTTTTTTTTTTGTTGCTTTCAATTGTTGTCTGTATCAATCAATTGGACTTATAAGCTCTTTCGTCAAGAACCTACGCTTCAAGAACCAATGCATATTGCAATTTGCCCCTTAAAGTGATAGGTTCAGCTTATTGAATTCGAGTTAATTGAAACTTTAGGCATATATGATTTGAAACTTCACATTTGGAACACAGAAATTTCCACATTTAGATACTCATCCTCTGGATTATTTATGATAGTAACTGCTCTGGATTACACCCAACCCAAACAATCTTTTTGTTTGTCAAGAGCTTTAAGGCAGTTTCTTGTTTGTCCCCAATTAACACCCATACTTTAATACCTGCAGTCCTTAAAGACTCAATAGCTTCTGGCACACCTTGCTGCAGTTTATCTTCAATAGTAGATGCTCCCAATATGCATAGATTGTTTCTGTTGCGGTTTCCCCTTGTCATTGTAAAATAGAAAGTTTACTAGTAACCAGTTGAGTTGTTAGGAAGCAGAATAAAAGAATTATTAAAAACAAAAAACCAACTTACTTTTTTCTTTCTCCCTGAATATCAATGACTATATGGCCTGAGGTTCGTTCTTTAAGCATAAAACCATAGGCAACAGCAACATATGCTAATGCTTGTTCATCTAGTGATTCTCCTTAGTAGGAAAATGACATTTGGTTCCTGAAAACAAATTTGTTTTGATCCCCTTTTATTGTAAATTCCATTTTTTTTTCTGATTTTCTATTGCTTTTGATAATGGGGTTTTTGAGATTTTAGTTAATGGATTAGTTGGTATGTTGCTATCGTAACCCAATTTTCCCTATCTTAATTAAAAGCTTTGCAAAGCTCATTACTCTAGGTAAGGTAGTCGTTATTTCAGTGCTGATAATAGGATTTCATGTATCAAGCTTCACTGGATTAGCTCCAATAAGTACCTCAAATTCTATGTTTTATGCCATTTGAAGAATTTTTTGATTAATTTTTATTATTTGTTATAGCACTACAACAATCTGTTTTATTTATGGATTAATTTTTATTATTTTATTTGAAAATTATTTATATACTTTCAGCAGAGAAAGAAGTATTGCTCTGTATTCAAAATAATATTTTGGTATCAAACAAAAAGTATTCCATTGAATTCTATATGGAAGGAAAAGGGAAAACTTGTTACTTTATTTAATATTTTAAAATCAAGTCTATTTACTTTTAACTTGAAATATATTTGGAATGCCAAAAGCTTTGAAATTTTGATTTTTTATTACCTGCATCTATCTCTTTAGTACACTTTTTGTGCATCATATTTTCTCATGCTTAACTGTATTTTTCAATATTCAATATTGGGTTTGATATGGTTTTGAATTTGTGGTTTTTCACTTTATGCTGTATTGAATTCAGTCCCAAGAACAACATTAGTGATGAGTATGCACATGCTGTGGAGAAAGATCCTAAAACTTTGCTAACCAGATCTAGGATCCAAGTGCCTCCACTTCAACAGTTTGTAAAGGTTGCATGTTTTGTTTTTATTATTAGTTTCAAATATTTTATTTAAGCTATACTTTGTTTTAATTAGCTCTTTAATACATGAATTTCTTACGCAGTAACCCTGACATTAGTTGAAGGCTGGAGCAAGTCATAATGAGCAAATGGAAAACATCTAATTTGCAACATTAGTTGATTATGTTTTAATTTTTTGTATTTAGGTATTGACTTCAATTGCATGGTTACTTGATAAAGTCATTGTTCAAATTTCATCATTTGTTTACATATTTATTTTATAGGCTTAATTGTAAATTCAAAAGGTTAATTGATCAATACAGAAATGAAGTATACTTTTTAAACATATTGTTGACTTCTGAATAGAACAGTTGATCAAGTTCTTGTCAACATTGTGCTTGAATGAAAAAGACATGCCTAATTTTTATGATTATAACTATAATTAGTTATTACTAATTTTTTTATATATAAAATATCATATTTTTTAATATTTGTATAAGTATAAAAAGTATTATGTTTAAAGTAATATAAATATTGTTTTTAATTGTACTTATACATACATATAATATAAGTAATGTATAAAAATTAGTTTTTATAAAAATAATAGTTTTTTTAATTCAATTATAAATTATTAATTTAAATTATTTAAATTCCATTATTATGTTATTGTAAAATGATTAATTTAATTTAATTTAAAATAATAATAATACAACAAAGAAGTTAATTTTGGAATTGGCGGAATTTAATTTCTTCATCCAAACAAAGAATTTAAAAAAATGAAGCAATTTAATTTCCTCATCCAAAAACAATAAATTTTAAAAATGAAAGGAATTTCATTGCAGCAATTAAAATTCCTAGAAATTTAAATTCTCTAGAATTCTCAATTGCTTCATCCAAACGCAGGGTAAGAGTGAATTTTTTTATTTATTCATCTCCAATAAGCCATCTCTTATAAGTACAATATCATCAACATAGATAATCAGAATAGAACCTTCCTTTCGGTTGAGTGCTTAACAAACATATTGTGATTTGTTTGACATTGGGAATATATCTGCTTGTTTTTTACAAACTGGGAAAACCTCTCAAACCAATGCTCTAGGTGGATTGCTTCAGTCCATAAAGATCCTTCTTTAACGTGCAAACTGTTAGACTATACTTTTGTTCAACCAAAGTTGATCCTTCATGAAAACTTCCTCTTCTAAGTCTCCATTGAGGAATGCATTCTTCATATCTAGGTTCTGTAATGGCTAATAAAGATTAGTAGCTATAGACAATAACACTTTAATAGTGTTTAACTTTGCTATGGGTTGCAAATTGTCTCTGAGTAGTCAATGCGATATAGATTTGAGTATAACCTGCGACATACCAACCAAGATTTATATCTCTCAAGAGTTCCATGACTTCCAAGTCTGATTTTTTGTCAAGAGCTTTCATTTATTTTAAAACATCCTCCTTCCACTCCAAAACACTTAGAGCATCCAAATGTTATTTGGAAATCCCTAGATGACAATTGGTGAAGTAAAAGAAAGAAAGACGGTGAAATTAACACAAATTTAAATAGGGGGAGTTGGTACATGAACTTACACCTTTTCTACTAGCTATTAGGTCTGAGCAAGACCCGCCCAACCGCGGCCGATCCGAGTAATCCAACGGGTGGAAAACAGTCTGCGGGTGGGTCCAGGCGGGTGAACGGGCCCACGGGTGAATGGAGATGGGCCCAGAATGGTTTAACTAACGGTCGGTTACGAGTCTGCATAAAAATGACTCGGTAAACCGACCCAACCCGATGACCCAAATTTACAAACACTGAGTTGTTGTAAAATTGGGCCAGGCCCAGTTAAAAACACACATAAAACCCTAAGTATAAATACTCTATATTCTCATATCCTTCATTTTTCACACAACCGCCTCCCTCACCCAATTTTTTTCTCTCAGGATCCTCTTCTCCTAGTCCCTCATGAAGCTTTCTCCGTTGGCCGCCCCCTTTCTCTCTCAGTCTAGTCTTCTCCTCCCACCTTTAGATCCTAGTCCGGCAGTCCCACCCACCGTCTCTCACTCTCTCGTTCAACAGTCGTGCATGTCCCCTTTCCGGCAAAGGCGTTGCTGCTCCCCTTCCCTTTCTACAGCTTCTCCCCTTCTCTTCTTCTCCTCCTAGTCTCATTTTTTTGACAACGATTTTTTTCTGTTTTTTTCTCACGGTGATTTCTATTTTTTTCAGGCACTGTTTTGTGGACCACGGTGACGAGAGGGAGACGGTGATGGCGAGGAGGAGGAAGATTCAAAAAGTTCCTTCCTTTCACAAAGTTTCCTCCTTGTTTTTCACTTTGGGTGGTTTGTTGCCTAGATCTGAAACGGCTTGGATTCTTTCTTCTTATTGGTGGCTGCGGCGAGGATGGCAGGAGGTTTCGTTGGTCGCGGTGGTGAGGAGGTCAAAGTGGTGGGGAGGAAGTCACGACGGTGGTCTATATCTAGGTTGTTCCCTTCTCTTGGGTGGCTGTTGAGGTCATGGCTAGGGTTTCTGAATGTATGATGCAGATGTATTTTGGGGTATTTTTTGGTAAATTTTGATTAATGTAAATTTTGTTTAGATTTGATTAATGTAATTTTGTGTTTAATTTTATTTAATGTGTTATAGTTTAATATGTAATTCTTGTTGGATTTAATCTGTTATTTAGCCTGTTAGATTTGATCTATATTTAATTTATTTACTATTTGTTAAAAAATATTTTTTGCAAATAAAATGGCCCAATGCTGATTATAGGCCCATTTGTACATCATCATCTTTAAAAAAAATCCCTAAACTAAAAAAATGATTTGCATTATTGACCCGGCTGCTTTCTGTGGAAAGTTGGAAACTGATCATTTAAGGCCCAAGTGAAATTTTTTGAGTAAACTGTCACTTTTGTCCCTGACTTTGTACGCGTCTTTCACTTTAGTCCCTGAGATTTTGAAAACCCTCCCGTAGTCCCTGACTTTGACGTCCGTCTTTCACTTAGGTCCCAAACCCAAACGTCCATTAATTCCTTGATGAGTAGGGATCAAAGTGAACGATTTTGACACTGAGTAAGGACCAAAGTGAACGATTTTGACAACTTCCCCAAAACAATCCCAGTTTCTTCCCCTGTGAACTGGTGCTTTGGACTACTGAATTCACATATGGAAGCCATGATATTACCCAGTTTTTTTATCTTGATAACAACCTTTAACCCTCCAACTCTGTATATTGCACTAATGGAAGTAGCCAAACCAATTTGAAATTTCATACTTTTAGATTCTGTGTGGTGCATATGCGTATTGTATATAATGACCCTCTTCATTTTCCTTTTCAACAATCCTACTACAAAAGTAGGAGGAACCTAAGTATGCTACAACATTAATATAACCTCATAGAGCTCTGAACTTCTTTCTCCAAATAGTATTGATTTGATTCATAAAAGCTAAGGAAAAGGGAGAATGTAGGGTTACAAACTGTTTCAGAAACACTTGTATTTCATCTAAAATGTTATGAGAAATTAATAACAATGCTATACTTTCTTTCATCTTTGAAATTTTTTGTTCAGACTTGTATTCCAAAACAATTTTTTTATAAGAGAAACAAAGAATATAAAGAAGATAATCTAGAATCTAGATATTTAAAAAAAACAAGACAACAGAAGAAAGAAAACAAGAATACCTCAAGAAGTCCTGTGATGTTTTGATGTCTCTGTTTGTGATCGGTTACATGAAGGCAACTTGAGATTAACCCAAGAGATATTGCAGCAGACCATTGGCGGTGTTCATGTTCATGTTGAAGCAACCACTCCAAAAGAAACTTTGAAGCATCAGATTTAACAGTGTGAACAGATGGAGGCAAAACCTGATGATAGCAAATCCAGAGATTGTAAGAATCAAATGCTATTATGCCAATTACACAAGATACATTACTAACCAGATTATTCGAGAGATGATTTTCTAATTTAATGACTTTTATTTAAGCATCTCTATAAGTGAAATCATAGATATTGGTTACTGCAACAGGTATTGGATTGGAGGTTATATAATATTATGAACTGGATTACTTCCAAGATCATTCATATTGCAAAACTGTTAATATAAAACATGTCTAATACTCAGAATTACATGTTCCATTATCTCAATAGTGGCTTATAAGTTGTGATGCCAAAATGTAACACACATGACAATTAGTCAGAATCTATAGAGATTAAAATTGGTGCACAATAATGGAAAACTTCTTCTCATCACACAGAGTGCACCAATAGCCAGTGCAAGTTTTTGGCTAAAAGCATGAAATTTCAAATTGGTTTGACTACTTCCATTAGTGCAATATACAAAGCTGGAGAGTTAGAGGTTGTTATCAAGATAAAAAACACCAGTTCACAGGGGGAAGAAACTGGGATTGTTTTGGGGAAGTTGTCAAAAATCATTCACTTTGGTCCCTACTCAGTGTAAAAAATCGTTCACTTTGGTTCCTACTCATCAAGGAATTAACGGACGTTTGAGTTTGGGACCTAAGTGAAAGACGAACGTCAAAGTCAGGGACCACGGGAGGGTTTTCAAAATCTCAGGGACTAAAGTGAAAGACGCGTACAAAGTCAGGGACAAAAGTGACAATTTACTCGAAATTTTTCTTTAAATTAGTCATCCAAAGGACAAAAAAGCGCTTAAAATGGAAAAGCCCAAAATTTTGACTCGGCCCATTACTGACCCGGAATCCGATTCAAACCACCCAACTTATTCAAAATGAATAAGTTCTTCATGTTAGTATATGCACTAGAGACCTATATGTTTTTTAAACATCCATCACTTGTATCATATTATTATTTTATAAAGGCATTACATTTTATTAATTCTTTTAGAATATAATTACTGTCCTTAGAATAGTAAGCTTAAACTTCATAAGAAATCAATTAGATGACTTGATCGTGAGATCTTATGAAGAACTATTCTTAAAATAGTCCCTAGTCAAATATCATCTCAGGACAAAGATGCATTTAGACTAGTATGTGAGTTCGTTGATGATCACATCTCACGGATCATGGACATGAGATATCATGTGCTCACATAGGTTCACATTAAGAGTAATGGTGTACTGGACAGACCCACCTTAAGAACGTTGCATGGATTGTTGCATAAGTGTCATGAACGTTTCTTAAATTGATTAATGGTATATCAAGTCCTTTGACCTGAAATTACTACGATTCCTGCATAAGGAATTATATGTTTTAATTATCATCAAACGTTACCTGTAACAGGGTAATCATAAAGTTGGTTTTTGGACATATAATAAATTATGTGGTGGAATGTTAGTGCCCTAGATGGGATTTGTCCCTCCTATGTAACAGGAGTTATATCTGTAGGCCTCTTGATAAAGTGAGATTGCAAAATGCATGACCATGCTCAGGAGGATAAATATGAGATATTTATTTTCTGTACAGTCTACTTGGGGATCAAGAAAATGTAAATTGAACTATACAAGGTTGACACAATCCATGCCCTTGTGTTCAATTAGATATTTGGACAAAGGGACAGATCATATAAATTATTATCATAAAATAGGATTTATCAAAGTTATTGATAAACTCAATATTTGGATAGTGATGTGTTGCTAGATAACGCTCACTATTTATGATATTAAATATAAAAGGGTTTTATTTTAATATTATAACCAAATATTAAAAGCCTATTGAGTTACACGCATACAACAAGCCACTAGGAAAGGATAATAATTCTAATTAAATTAAATTAGAATTATTACATAATGGGCCAGACCCACAAGTGTGAGGGTTAAGTGAGTGAGGGGGTAAAACCCTAGCCACCGCTCTATAAATAGAGCATAAGATGCACCCCTACCGAGACACATGAGCAATCGCTTCTTACTTTCTAAGGCTACTAGCAGAGTTGAGGAGGGTATCCTAGTTCGGTTGTTGGCGTGGAAACCAATAGAGACGTGGCTACACTTGCCTCGTTTATAATCCTAATAAGGTACGACATTTCGTTTCAATACCTTTTATGCCTTGATTTGTGTTTTCGCAAAACGATTATAACAAGGGAGGGAATCCATTTATTTCCACTGCACCCTGACCACATGCTTGATTCCCTTCACTTCAGGAGTAATCAAGGGGACTAAAATGAATACAAGTGTTTATTAGAGGGACTAAAAAAAAGTTAGGGTTTGGAGTTTTTACATTCCAGAATCTGCATCTCCAAAATTTTCCGGGATTAGGTGTTTGTCTTAGATGTTGGCAAAATCAATTCCTCCCCACATTTACATACAGATCGTTGGGAGAAACATGATGATGAGGAAGATTTCGTTTTAAAAAAAATTATGGAAACACGTTAAGCCATTTCAAATCTGGAACATTGGAGTACAATATGGAAGATTGGAATACAAGTTGAAGAAAAAATATCTGTTACCAAGTACAATTAATTTTGATTGAGGTAAGGAGTGACTGCCTCATATTTGCGAGAATGGAGTGCTAGGATTGTTGAGAGTTGGAAGAATTGATATTGAAGCTCAAAAATGGTAGAATGGGGTTGAAGAAGATGAAAAGAAGGTTGCTTCGACAAGAGAGGTGTCTCAGAGAAAGAATTATTTTTGATTTCTTGGTTTGAAAAAATAATTTTCCATTTTTTATGTAATAAATAAATTATAAAACTAATTTATTGACACATTGAATGCCACATAAATTAATCTGAGCAAGGCAGGTCAGCAAATATGTTAACGACCATATCAACACTCTGTTAACTGAGTCTAATGACGAAGACTATTTTGAAAAAGAATGATTTTAGGGGGATGAAAAGCTAAAAAAAATTAGGGGACTAAAAAGAAAACGAGTGTATTTTAGAGGGACCAAAAACATATTTAAGCCAAATTTTATTTTGACTATTATTCTAGACCCCTAAAAAGGTCATAACACTAAGTGTGTGTTTGGTTTGGTGTTGAAACTGGCCAAACTTAAGTTTAGATTCCCCAACGCAACTATTTCTAGCACCAGAAACATGATTTTATCACGTTTCGATGCTAAACCAAACATGTTATAACATGGTTAATATCTAGACCGCACCTATACATGAATATAATCGTGAGGGAAATCTATATATAATCCATAATTCGGTTGGTCATTGTATTGGATCAGTTGAACTGACCAGTTCGACCGGGAATCAAGTCTGGTTTATTTAACCTAAAAATTTGGTTGATTTCAAAACCGATCGAATCGATAAAAAATCCGTGAAAATTAGACAAAAACTTGTTAAAAATTGGTTTGAACCAACCAAATTAAAAAAATTTCAATTTTTATTTTTATTTTGTTTAAAATATTTTAAAATAAATTAAGATAAAATTTTAAGGATTACACATGCATATCTGTTTATTTAGTCCATCATTATTAATTTCTTTATCTTATAACACATTATAATGAGATTTAATTTCTATATCTTGATTTCTTATGGTTTTATTAGTTAAAAATATTATATAATATTAAAAGTATATTTAATTATTACCAGTCCGACTCAATTAATAAATCGTGAATTGGTATTTTCATGATTTAGTTTTAAAAAAACTTTAGTTGCTATAATTCAAGGAAATTTAATCAACAATTTAACATCGATCATATCTATTGCACCATGTAGCAAAAATGACACTAGACAAGTAGGAAGTCTTTTTCTTTATTCCTTCACCCTATTAACTCGAATTCAGATTTGAATGTCTTTTGTACCACCCTCACTAACATAGATATTTCAACTAGTTGTGTGTTTTTGAGCATTTGCAGCAGTCTCAAATTAAATGTCAATGCTACAATTTTCACTCTCTCTGAATCTTTTGAGACATGTGAAATCACATCCAAATGCATATACAACGTGTAAACAAACACACGCTTTAGAAGTGTCGAAAGAAATAACAATCTCACATTAATTAGAACAAAACCCTAAAATATATTTTGACTTTAGAATGGAAACAAAAATTCCTCTCTTTAAAAAAAAAATGAAAAAGCCATTTTAGTGGAATATAAACAATTGACAAGGATTCATTGGGAGTGAGATGAGGCAGTGGAATGACGAGATCTCCCGCAGAGGGAAACCACTAAGACTAGGAAAATTCTGGACTTTTGTTTATAACAATATAGAAGATATATTAAGCATATATGCATTGGTTATATTAATTAATATTGACGCAAAACTACAAAACCAGAGCCACACAACATGCGCATGTGATGTGTAAAGCACCACGCGTAATCCTCCATACAATATGTTTTAATGGGGCATCCCGTTTTTTGGTAGTAACATTTGGTGCTGATTTTAAGATTGATTTCTAGCAATTAGTTTTTATTTATTGGCAGATTATACATGAGAATCGTTGTAAGTTAGTTATAAGTGTTGAGTTATACTTCGAGGCAGGGATGCGGGTTTGGCCTTTGAAATAAGTGGTGACCAAAGCTCAATACATTTATTAGAACGAATCAAACTTAAAATTTAAGTTTGGTTTAAAAAAATGAAGTTTGAATTGGACATATATATTTGATTCATTTATAAGTTAAATGTTTTTATTTTTTATAACAAATTTCTTAAATCATTTTTTAAGTTTATCAATTTAATATTTAATATATATTTTAATAGTAAATAATAGTCTAAAAATTGAAATATGTTCTTAATATATTGTATGTGTAGTTTAAAAATTCTAGACTATTATGTGTAGTTTAAAAATTCTAGACTATTATATATTTTCAAAATCCATTTCATAACTTCTTTTTTTACGGGATAACTTCTTGTGTAATATAAAAAAATTCAAAACTTATTTTCATAATTTTAGAGTTTTTTACTTTATTATTCATTTTAAAAATAAACTTATAATTTACATTATTTTAATTTTTACTAATCATAGTTTAATTTACATTCATTATTTATTTTAATTATATTTGTAAAGACAATTTAATTATTATACATTGTCATATAAAAAAATTAATAGATATCCAATGATGTGTTACCATGTGTCAATAAATCACTTCACAATATAATTTTTTTTACACTCGGAATATATTATATATATAAATAAGTGAATTATTCATGAGTGCGTCCTTGATATTAAACTTATAAAACATGGACTTAATTCATTAAATAATTAAGCTTAACTTTAAGTTTGAGTTTATTTATTTAATTAAACAAATAAATTGATGCAACAATTTAATGAACCGAGTCTAAATAATTCACTACTCATTTACAACCCTAATTGCCACACTTTTGAAATGAGACAATTTCCTCACCACTAAGATTGGTAGTTAATGCTGCCAATGTGATGACGAGAAAGGAGAATTCAATATGTCAAAAATATCATAAACAAATTAACGAGCATAATAAAGGCGAACGAACATTGCACCAATTAAGACTTTTCTAATTCAAACAAAATAATAATGTGCCCAATTATGGCTTTTCTTTAGTCAATTCATGTTTAGGTCGGTATTATATCTATCTAGTAAGAAATCACACCCACGATCGATCTTTTGATCCCCTAAAGACTCCTTTATTCAATAAGATTCAACCCCCCATTCTTTTTTGTCAATATGCGAGATTCAACCTGAATCAAGTGCATGAGATAAGCTTTTATATTCAATCCATCACGTACGATATTTTCTTAATTTAAAAAAGGTTTATTAGGATGCATAAAAATCAGGGTGGGTTGTATGAAACAAAATTAAATCATTTGTAATATGTATGTTTGAATTAGAATTCACAAACTTATTGGTTTTAGATAAAACTAGCAGTGTACCCTTGCCGATGCACGAGTTATGTAGACGGATTAATATAAGAGTATTAATATACACAAAGAAAATATACGTAGATATCCAATGATATACTGTCACATCATTAATTGAATTTAATAACACATAATGTGTCACATTTATTAAAAGATGTGACGATACACCATTGGATGTCCATGTAAAACTTTTTTACACTGATGATGTATCTCAATTAAATCTTTGATATAAATATATACATATATATAATGCATTAATTTAAATTTAAGTAAATAAAAATAGTTTATTAAAAATTATTGTGCTTCGAGACAATATATTAAATATAAGAAAATCAATGAGAAATAATTTGTATTCCAATAATAACTTGAAATGTCCCTTTTTGTATCTTCAACAATTTTATTATGTCTCCATCTATCTACACAATAAAACAATTCATCTGTTATCGTATTTGTATCTGTCGTTGACATTTGAGTAAATCTTGGAGAATTTGTTGTATTATGAAGCATGGAAGATCCATCAATGTGAAGGTTTTGTGCTCTATTATATTGTTGATATTGTCATCAAATTGAGGAAAATCTACTTTTAAAAACTTGATTTTTCTTTTTCGGCTCAAGTCAGAAACATTCATATCATGGTGGGGCTAACTCTTTTAGCGGGGATTTTTTTTCCATCCATAAAACTCGAACCCGAGATTTTGCTTAAGGAGAATTAAGCATGTACCACTTGAACCAACCCCGTTGATATTTGCTACTTTGTTATTGATCCATATTTTGTTCACCTTAATTATAAAACATGTAAGTATGTAGTGCAATAAATTGTTTAATTATTATTGCAATAATATATAAAATAGAAACTATGCGTATACAAATTATAATAGTTTAAATCTTTTTAATTTTTTTTCCACACATTAATAATCCAAACTCAATATCTAAAAAATCTCCACAAAAATATCTAAAAAAAACGTTACAATATTTAAAACATTCTGCTTTTTAATTTTTCCTTTTTTCACATTAATAAGTCAAACTCAACTATAACCACTCATAATAAAAAAAATTGTACTAATAAAATTGAGTCCTCCTAGGACACGTGTTAATTTTTAACTCAATTCTGCTCTTTTTAAATTTTTTCCACACATTAATAATTCAAACTCAATTATCTAAAATAATCTCCACAAAAAATCTAAAAAAATCACGAAATTATTTTTAGATAATTGAGTTTGAATTATTAATGTGTAGAAAAAATTAAAAAAGGGAGTAGAATTGAGTTAAAAATTGACATGTGTCCTAGGAGGACTCAATTTTATTAGTAATAGATAGATAGATAGATTACTTCTACACTTAACGTTCTTTTTCTTTATGGACAATTCTAGGGTGGATCAAAAAAAATTTGGTCAACTTAGTCTAACTTACATTTTATTGGTTATAAAAGATGAATAAATAATTTTATTTTTTATTAAATAGATACTTATATGACTATTTGAGTTTAGTTTAAGGGAAAATATGGATTTACAATACAACTTATGCTAGTTTTATTAAGAATATATCAATTTAAAGTTGAAAGGGGAAACTTTTACATTACACAGTATTACCGATTTGGATTTTTATTCTTTTCAACCAATATTTCACAAAACTAACTGGAGATCAATTTAATATCAATCATTAATAAAATGAGTGTTGAATTTGATGATTAGAAATTTAAAATGTTAATTTTTACATTTGGATCACGTGGACCATGGTCCAATGTAAACGGACCCTTTCCTCGATTGGGATTAAAACCACACATTTTTTTTCCAACTAATAACAATATCAAGACATTTTGACTACTTGAATGTTATTTTGGGCTGCTCCAGCACCCATCGAAACACATTGATCAATTATGCCGTTTTGCAAATATATAAACAAGGATATTCAATATTAAATATCCTTTGTACTCATTAAAAAATTAGCTGATGAAAAAATTCTTAGAAAATGAAGAGCTTTTTATTTAATGATTCACGCTATAGTTAATTAAAAACACACCATCAATATTAATTAGAAGTGAAATTGAAGAATCTCAATATTGTAGAATCTTAATTGTGAATTAAAAACCAAAGGGGTTGTGTAGACTGAGACTATTGAAGAGCTTTTGGTTCAACTTCACTAAACACACTTTTAGAATTGTTATTAAACATCCAACACGACTGTTCTAGATTTCTAGGTAATAGGAGATACATGTAATTTACATAAATAAAATATAAATTAAAATATTTTTTTCTGAATTGCCCTTACTTGCGAAAACTGTGTAGTTGTTTCATATTAATTGTAATTGTATGGCACTGGACTGGACTCACTCAGCTCTGTCATAAATTCCACGATTAGGGATGACAATGGGTACCCTCTGGGCAGGGTACCACAGTGTCTGTCCCCGTACCCGCGTTTTAAAAAAAAGCCCGTATCCGCGCTCATACTCGTGTGGGCAGTAACTTTAGTGTCCGTCCCCATACCCGTTGGGCACCTATATGCTCGTACCCGCACCCGTTACCCACACTATTATTAAGTAAAAAAAATTAACAATTTACTAAAAAAATATTAATTTAAGAAAACTATATCTCAATTTAAAAAGTTACTCGAAGATCGTCCAAACTAATATTTAAATATCTGTGATATAATAATTTAATTACATCGAAACACAATGTTCTAAAACACAACAAATGATCTAAAGTTTAAAATTTTTATTAAATATTACAATATACTTTTACGTCACACTATTTTATAAACTTGGATATCATGTGTATGTTAGAATTCTTCAAGATCTGTAAAAAATTATTATTAACACTAATTAGTCATATATATAAAGTAAAAAACACAAATAGATAGTTATAAAAATATATTTTAATTTATAATATATTATATATATCAAATTTAAAAATATGTATAAATATATATTAGATATTTGAATAAAATTAATGTATCCCTATATATAATTATATATGATATTTTTCATTAAATAATTATATATATGAGTGCGGGTATGGGGCGGGCTGGGCATCAAAGTGTCCGTACCCGCGCTCGTCCCCATGAAAAATGCGGGCTTTTGCTCGTACCCGCGCCCATACCCGTTTTACGGGTTTTTACGTTGCTCATTACGGGTAATTTTTGTGGATACCCGTAGGGTCTGGGCTCAATTGCCATCCCCATCCACGATATTAATTTCATAGGCAAATTAAGAATTGGTGGCATGGTTGTTTGGCCTCCCAATCCATTCAAAAATTATCAAAGAAAAAAAAAACTCCAATAAAAATAATTCATTCTTATAAAATATGCCATACATTGTGTTGTGTAATCCTTCAGGGCGCTTATCTATGTTTATTTTGGCCATTCTTAAGCGTCTCTTGATGAACACCAAAGGTCCTATGTGATTTACGATGGGATAAGTGGTTCATAAATTAGATATATATGAACTGCATGTGTATTGTTTGCGGACTCTACAAATTATGTTTTAAGTGAGCCAATTCTAGATAATAAAGCCCAATATTTAATGCAATTTCCCACCCAACTTAGAATATCAAGTGATGCATAATCTGATAACTAATTCGATTTCCTATTTTATAAAAAAATTTATGCTTATTATTTTCATGAAATCACATGTTGCATCTTCCTCTTTAAGAAGTCATATATGTGTCTTTTTCACATTGTTATATGTATTTTTAGCTTTCTTAATAAATCAAATCAAAGTATATTAAATTACTTTTTAATTAATTATTCAGTTAAAGAAAATAATTAATTTTATTAATTTCTTTAATCAAATTTCTATATTATAATTTCGAGACCTCATTTTGAAGAAGAGAGCGAGGTACTCACTCACCCTACTCTCTCCTCATTCATTGATTTTTGACATTCTTTCTTTCTCTTATTGGAGAGCGAATTTCAGTCACACTTATGAGAGCAAGATTCTTCCTCTCAATCATTAATATTAATTTTCTCTCTATTTCTATTTGAATTTTTAAATGCTAATAAATGCTAATTTTAAATTTTGAAATTCATTAAGATTTAAAATTTTATCTTATTATTTTCTAATTCAACATTTTTTAATATATGTATAAGTCTTTATTCTTATCTTTATGATTTTAATATTTTATTATAGTGCAAGGATCCTCTCCTGCCTGCTGTCCTCTCCAGCCCTCTCCAGCAAACATTAGCTACGGAATAACTATGGATTAGCTACGACTTTTATTTTCCTAGTTATTCCGTAGTTATTCTGTAGTTAATATTTGCTGAGAGGGCTGGAGAGAATGGCGAGCCGGAGAGGATCCAAATCCTTTATTATATCTTATTATCAAATAATAATGTAAATTAGATTTTAATAGTAAAAGATGATTATTATTGGAATTTAAAATTAAAAAGTTATCCAAAGTTATTCTATTTTTATTTTTAAATTTTAAAATACTAATTTATTATAAATTTAATTTTAATTAAAAAAAATATTTTTTTTCACATATTACACGGGTTAATATTCTAGTAATTATTTAAATTTGTTCAATGACATTAACAATAGATATAAGTTGGATATTTTCAAAATTATCATTAAATAATAGGGAAATTCTATGGTACCCTCTGGTGAGAGAGGGTTTTGGTACCTTCTTTGATCATTTAATCAATTTTTCTCAACTTTCTTAAATGATTTTAGTATTTTTATAGTTATGGGACAATATTTAACTATTAGAATTTGTATTTTTAATTTTTGAAAAGACTTTTTGACCCCTATAACCATTATCCTATATTTTTATTGTATTCCCCCATTTTTTCACATTCTCATTTACAATACACATGTGTCTCATTTAAGATCTACTTTATGTCTTCAAAATAATTTAGGACGGAGTACAAGACTTTTTCCTATGTAGTTTTGGCCTTTATGCCTCCATTCAATAAAAAAAACAAGGTACCAAAACCCTCTCTTGCTGGAGGGTACCAAATTGTGACCCTAAATAATATTTTAATTAGACCAAACTTTAAAATTTTCAATATTGAAGTTTCAAAAATTTGTGTTTTTATATTTTATTCCACAAAGTATATTTGGTTGGAAAGAAGAGGGTGGGAAGAAAAAAGAAAGAGGAGAGAGAGGGGAAAAGTGGGGAGAAAGAAAAAGATGAGAAAGGGGCACTATTAGAAAAATAAAAAATAGAGTCGGATTACTATTAGAAAAATAAAAATAGAGACGGAAAAAATCCGTCTCTAAAATCCATTTTTTCCGTCACAAACAAGGTTAACGATGGAATCAGAGATGGAATGCTAGTGGCCGCTGATTTTATAGCGATGAAATTTTTATGTCCGTCTCTAGAAATTAATAAATCCATCTCTAATAGTATACTAAATGTTAAGTGATTTTGTCTCTAGTAGAGATAAATTTAATCTGTCTTTGAGGTATAATTGTTTGTGTCTACTCAGAGACGGAGTTAATAGTCTGTGTCTAATCAGAGGCGGAGTTGGTAGTCCCTCTCTAAATTACTAAGTTCCATTACGTCTCTAATTTTAAAATATCCGTCTCTAAATTGAGATGAACTTATGTTCCGTCTCTAATCCAAAGAAGTTAATTACTTTGTGATATCCGTCTCTAATTTTCATCTCTAATCTTTAATTTTTTGTTCCTCTTATTTTGAAATTTTTTATCAATTCAAACATCCTTATATATTTTTATAGTATTATGTCATCTACATCTTAAGAAAACGAGATGTTTGATACCTAAAGACATCAATAAACTCAAAAGAATACTACTAATTAAATTCCAAAAAGACACCAATAATAATGCCAAGTTTTACAAGAAAATTACTCCTAAAATAAAGTGCTTCATAGCAAATTAGAAAGGTCACTTATTTAGAAAAAAATGCATTATTCAGCCAGTATTAAGATAATGCTAATAATCTTGTCTATGGATTTCCCCTCAAAAGACCAGACATGCACATACGCTCAATTAAGCTTCATAAAGGATAAACCAAGAGGGGAATGAAATTAGAAATAACTAAATCTTATTTAAATCTAATCACAGAGCTAAGTAGTAGAACTAATGAAACTAAGCATGCTTTCAATAAGGAAAAAAAATGAAAATTATAAAACAAGTAAAAAAAAAGGCAGCAACTAACACTGAAAAACATAGGGAACTAAAACCTTGATATTTTCAAGAAAGACATCATGCTCACAACAAATACCCATCCCTCATCAAGCCGCTTTCAAAGAAAAAAGTTGCTCTTCACCTGAAGCCTCACCAACAATGCTTGTTGTGTTGAGTCTCAAAGAACTTAAAAGTTTAAGACTTCCCTAACACATAGTTTTGATTATTATAAACTTAATTAAACTCAGAACTTTATGCTTAATCAATATTTTCAAAGTTCTGTTATTTCAGAGGACTATCCGGAGAAAGTCTGTTTGAAGTGTGCTAAGATCTGAAGTTGGTCAAAGTTCTGAAGACTCGGGTTCTAAAGATCAAGGATCTATCTAAAGTGAGAATGGTTCAGACGATGGTTCACATTTGAAGACGAAGTATGTCTAAAGTACAAGGGCATCTGACGTGGAAAGTCAAAACCAGTACCAGAACCACACCCAACCTCGGTACATCAGAAAAAGCAAGACAAAAGGCAACTTTTGGGCTGAGATTCAAAATGGAAGCACAGAAGGAAAAATGTTGCTCTGAAGCAGTCGCCAGAAGTCAGAACAGCGCTGCAACCTAGTACGGTGACAGAGATGTGTCTCAATGGGATTAAACGCATTTAATGTTATCTCACAATGGACTTCTCAACGACGTTCTTCAAGCTGAATTAAGCCTATAAATACCAGAAGTCTCTTGAAGCTGAAGAGCGAGTAAGTTAAAAAAATTATAAGCCCAAGCTTCGCAAAACGCTTGGAATGAAAACTCCTTCGAGGATTTACTTGTTGTAAAAACTCTTGTACAATCAACTTTCATATCCATAATTAGATCTCTGTAGTTTCTTGTACACCCAGAACGAAGAACGTGTGTTCTAAGTTCAAATTTCTCTGTAAACATTAACTTGATGTCAAAGCCAGGAGTGGGTTGGTAGGATAAAGAATACTTGTTGTTAGAGACTGAAGTGGCTTGGTAGGACAAAGAATACTTGTTGTGTAGAGCCTGAAGAGGCTTTGTGAACAAAAGAATACTTGTAATATGTTGAGATTAAGAGAAATTCCAGTAGCTTCTTGGCACTAGGACTGGAGGTAGGTTACTGGTGGTGTGAGTGAACCAGGATGATTGGCTAAGTGCTTTTTCTATCCCCTATCTTAGTATATTATGTTTATTCTAAAAGAAGAAGGAGTTTGAACTAAGCTTTTATGAATAGTTTTGTGAAAACATCTTTACGAAAAGCTTGTAGAAAACATCAATTTGCTTAGAAGTGATGTATGGAGAAGGGTGGATCCTAGCAATGCAAAGAAGAGCTAAATCAATTTGCTAGAAGTGATGTATGGAGCCTAGTTCCTAAACCCCATGGGAAAACTATCATATGAACCAAGGGGTGTTTAGAAACAAATTGGATGAAGATGGAAAGGTTTTCAGAAACAAGGCCAGGCTTGTAACTCAAGGCTACAATCAACAAGAAGGTATAGCTTTCACTGAAACTTTTGGACCTGTAGCTAGGCTTGAAGCCATTAGAATTTTACTCTCCTATGCAGCAAATAATGGCATCAAACTATATCAAATGGATGTCAAAAGTGCATTCCTTAATGGAATCATTGAAGAAGAAGTATTTGTTAGATAACCCCCTGGTTTTGAAGACATCACCTTTCCAGATTATGTTTTTCAAACCTAAAAAGGCTTTTATGGTTTGAAACAAGCTCCAAGAGCTTGGTATGACAGATTGAGCAGTTTTCTCATAAAAAATGGTTTTGAAAGGGGAAGGTTGATACAACCCTTTTTAGAAAAATGTCTAATAAAGAGTTCATTCTAGTTCAGATATATGTTGATGACATTATTTTTGGTTCAACAAATTCTTCTTTATGCAGAGTTTTTTGAGTTAATGCAGTCCGAGTTTGAAATGAGTATGATGGGAGAACTAAGTTCTTTCTGGGGACTTCAGATTAAGCAATAATCTGATTGTATATAGATCCATCAGAGAAATATACAAAGGAGATTCTTAAGATGTTTAAAATGAATGACTACAAGCCCATGTCAACTCCCATGCATCCTTCAGTATATTTGAATAAAGATGAAGGAGAAGAAGCTGTTAACCAAACATTGTATAGATGAATGATTGGTTCATTATTGTATCTAACAACAAGTAGACCTGACATCATGTTTAGTGTCTGTTTGTGTGCTAGATTTCAGTCTCACCCAAGGATTTCTCATTACAAAGTTGTGAAGAGAAATCTTCAGATATTTGAATTGTACTACTAATCTTGGTCTTTGCTATAAGAAGAGTAAGGATTGCCGGTTAGTTGGATATTGTGATACTGACTTTGCTGGAGATATAGTCGAAAGAAAAACACCGGTGGTGGATGTCACTTCATAGGAAGTAACATGATCAACTGGTCAAGCAAAAGGCAAAGCACCATTGCTCTTTCTTAGGGATGGCAATTGGACCCAGACCCAATGGGTACCCGCAAAAATTACCCACAATGGGTAGGGTAATTACCCACCAAATGGGTCTGGGTAATTACCCACACTTTTTAATGGGTACGGGTGCGGGTACGGATACTATGGTACCCTACCCTACCCATACCCGCACTTATATAATTAATATAATTTATATACATATGATTAATTTAATATATATGGTATTATTTAATATTTTTCCCAAAAAATTAATTAATATTAATATATATTATAGTCACAAAAAAACATTAATATATACTACCAATTTAATTAATTTAATGTTTTGGGAATTTTATAATTTTGTATTCATAAACACTAAAATAGCAAAACTTGAACTAATTTCTATTCCCCTTCCACTGTTCTCATATCCATCCACTTCCACATTACTAAAAATGTTTTGTAGTTAAACTTGGTGATCTATGAATTACTTTTCATTTGTGCTAGAGTGATTTTTTTAATTAATTTCATTTTCTAATGAATTTATTATTTTTTAATTAACAAAAGTGTGGGTAATGGGTACGGGTACAGGTACTTAAGTACCCAACGGGTAAGAGTACGAGTATTAGAATCACTACCCACGTGGGTATGGGTCCGGGTCCGGGTACTTTTTCAAAACGCGGGTATGGGGACAGGTACTGTAGTACCCTACCCAAACCCTACCCATTGCCATCCCTACTCTTTCTACAACTGAAGCTGAGTACATTATTGCTGCAAGCTGTTGTTCCTAGCTTTAGGATTGTCCAAAACCCCAAACTCTAGCCGACTGCTGAAGAAGGAAGGCAAGTAGCGTCAAGAATGACGGCTACAGAAGCAACCTGAAGGGGAAAACTGAAATGCTCAGATTTGAACATACCATGCTGCCATAGCAATTAGGAATCTGAGAAAAGTGAATGTATTCGTGTCTATAATGTAAAAGTCATTTCAGTTTCAATAAAATGAGAATTTGTTCAAACACATTGTTTATTGCTCTAATATTCTATTGTTCATTGCATTTGATCTGAAATAAATATGCTCTGAATATCTGCAATATGCTCTAATATATGCTCTGATATTATTATAACACATCTTAAAGCTCTGATGTTTAACCAGTGAAGATGATGTTGTCATATCATATGCTCTGTTACCCTTTTGATGGATGACAAAGGGGGGGGGTGATGAAACTAATGGAATCTATTGAGAAATAATGTGCCGATTAAGTTAAAGCAGAATTAATGAACGTATATGCAGTTCAGGGGAGTGTATAACGCATATCAAAGCACATGAACGCATAACGTTTATCAAGCAAACGAAAAGAGACGATATTGTTGAGGGGGAGAAACGGTTATTATATTAAATTTCTCTGATATTATATTGCTCTTATTTCTCAATTTATCTCTCTTAGTTATTTAAGTTTGTCATCATCAAAAGGGTGGAGAATGTTGAGTCTCTAAGACCTTAAAAGCCTAAGACTTCCCCAACACTTAGTTTTAATGATTATAAACTTAATTAAACTCAGAACTTTATGCTTAATCAATATTTTTAAAGTTCTGTTATTTCAGAGACTATCTGAAAAAAGTCTGTCTGAAGTTTACTAAGATTTGAAGTTGGTCAAAGTTCTGAAGATCAAGGATCTGACTAAAGTGAGAATGGTTCAGACGATGGTTCCCATCTGAAGACGAAGTCTGTTTGAGTACAAGGGCATCTGACGTGGAAAGTCAAAGCCAGTACCAGAACAACACGCAACTCAGTACATAAAAAATGCAAGACAAAAAGCAACATTTTGGCTAAGATTCAAAATGGAAGCACAAAGGAGAAATGCTACTCTGCAGCAGTCGCAGAAGTCAGAATAGTGCTGCAACCTAGTCGGTGACAGTGGTTGTGTCTCAACGGGATTAAACGCATTTAATGCTATCTAACAACGGTCTTCTCAACGACGTTCTTCAAGCTAAATGAACCCTATAAATACTAGAAGTCTCTTGATTCTGAAGAGCGAATGAGTTGAAAAAATTATAAGCCCAAGCTTCGCCAAATTGCTGAAAAAATCCATTGAGGATTTACTTGTTGTAAAACTCTTGTACAATCAACTTTCATATCCAGGGTTAGATCTTGTAATTTCTTGTATACCCAGAACAAAGAACTTGTGTTCTATGTTCAAATTTCTCTGTAAACATTAACTTGTTAGAGCCAAGAGTAGCTTGGTAGGACAAAAAATACTTGTTGTTAGAGCCAGGAGTGGCTTGGTAGGACAAATAGTACTTGTTATTAGAATCAGGAGTGGCTTGGTCGGACAAGGAATACTTGTTGTGTAGAGCCTGAAGAGGCTTGGTGAATAAAAGAATACTTGTAATCTGTTGAGATTAAGAGAAAATCTAGTAGCTTGTTGGCACTAGGACTAGAGGTAGCACAGGTGGTGTGAGTGAACCAGGATAATTGGCTGAGTGCTTTTCTATCCCTTATCTTAGTATATTTTGTTTATTCTAACAAGAAGAGGGAATTTGAACTAAGCTTTTATAAACAGTCTTGTAAAAATATTTTTACGAAAAGCTTGTAGTAAAAACTCTTAGCAGTACCAATTCTCTTCACTAGATTACAACTATGAGCTATTTCCCCCTCCTCCTACTGAAATGGCCCTATTTCAAGATCAAAGGGAGAAATTTTAATAAACCATCCAACAATAATCTTCCTAGGTAAAACCTGTGAGTCTCCACTAAATTATCACAATTATTCAAGACATTATATGAAGGTTTTCACACATCCTAACTTTATTTCCTAGAATAAACAACAGCCTTTGCCAAAACTCAATCCATATAAATTCTAAATACAAGTGAATTTGTTTCTAATGAAAAAGTAAAAGTAATACACCACTGAATACCAATATTACTAATGGAAACATTTTACTATCATATTGCTAAACTAATTACTTCAATGTCTATAGCCTTCAACAAGCCATTATAGTTACATCAAGGTGAGTGAATGATATATTTGGATAAATAAATAATTAATAATTTATTTAATTCATTTGATTGAATAGACAGATATATTTGGATAAATAATTAATTAATAATTAATTTGATAAATAATTATCAAAAGAGAGTTTATGTTATGAGTTGATTTTTAAGGACAATATCGAATAATATTGAAGTTCATAGATTCATAATAAACTCTTTTTTATAAGTATCATTAAACTTTTGCTTTGGTGCTATTATTATAATATAAATTCAAAGACGCAGGAAAAAGTGGGAAAGGGATAGAAAGGAAGGTGAAAGCGAGAGAGAAGAGGGGGGAAAAGAAGAGTGGAAAAAGGAAAGGAGAAAGGAAGAAGGAAAAATGAAAAGAGGAACGATGAGAGAGATAGACATGCAAATGAATCCCGAATTCAAAGTAATTATTCTTTAAATTAAAATTATTCATTTTAAATTCAATATATACTTCATATTTTGATATTTTTATTCAATATAATATATATTTAAAAATAATAAATATATAAAAATTTATATTTACCACGTATATCTAGAGTAAAATATTAGTTATATAACTAATGTAAAAAAGTCTTTTTAAATCGGGCATGCAATGGTTATAGAAACAACTAGTATAAAAAGTCAAGACCTTTTTAAATCGGGTAAAGTGCCGATTTAGAAAACTATTTTCTATATCGATTATGTACTATACCGATCTAGGAAGTTTTGTTAACCGATCTAAAAGGTCACTTTTTTTAGATTGGCTATGAGTTATAACCAATCTAGAAAATTAATGTTTTAGATCAGTTAAGGATAGTAACCGATCTAAAAAGTAGGCTATTAGAGATAAAAATATTTTCCCTTTATGTTTCGTCTCTAGCATAAACATTAGGCTCCAATGATTCATTTCCAGCAAAAGTCATTTTAATTATAAGACACACACCCTCAAGCGTAGTTTGCATCATATCTATTATACTAATCTTAGCTACTATAATTTAGTCTTAACTCATTCATTTTAATTCCCAATCCTAACTAAACTTTAATCCTAGCTACTATACATCAAAATTAACTTATGAAACCAGATTATAGCATGATTTTTTTGCTAAGTAAAGAGAAATATAATTAAAAGGGAGTACAAGGGGTACTCCAACCCATATACAAATACAAGAAACCAAACAAAACTATAGATGACCTCTGTTGTGAAGCCACCAAAGAAATCCCAAGTCAACACCTACACCATTACAAAAACCAAAATAAAACCACCTAGCCACAAGAGAAGACATGCTGCCAAGCCAAAACCAACTCAACGCTTTACAAAACTAAGCAAGGCAGTACAAATTAAGACATGCAGCTGGTTGGCATGACCAGTAAGAAAAAGAGTAACAGAAACCAGAAACTTTAGTGACAACTGAAGTTGGCTGGATGTCTCTAGAAGGGGGGGTTGAATAGAGACTTTTAAAATTTCTTCCTGAAACACTTTAAGTTCAAGTTGAGCTTAATTCTCAAGCTTAGCAGCTTGGAATCTCAATTTGACTTAGATAATAAAAGGTTAGTGATATTTGGATAGGGAATTAATATAACTCTGAGTCTTATAGTTGAGATTCAATAATTTAATTGTGATAGTTAGTATTCAATTCAACATCTCAAGTATATAAGTTTAATGTTACGAGCTTTTAAAAGGAACTTAAAATAAGCAAGATTAAGAGAAGAGATGCACAAGGAGACTTATCCTGGTTCACCCACTCCTTGGGCTACGTCTCGTCCTCACAGACTTGTGAGATTTTCACTATGACAAACTTGTCAAATACAAGTATTCTTCCTGCCTCTTCAGGCTCACCCTCACACCAAGCTTAGGCATTCAAGTATTCTTCACTTAGCCTCTTCAGGCTCTTACACAGCTCACACTGAGTCTAGGCTTACTCCTAACTCAGTTGGGATTCCTTACAAGGATGGAATGAAGGTTATGATGAACTAGCTTATACAACGTACAAGGTACGAGTATACAGTGGGATTAGCTAGATGATTTCTCTTTCTAAGGGTTACAAGCAAGTGATAGCAGTAATGTGAAAGAGAATACGTGAAACAGACTTAAGATGCTCTCAAGTCTAACTAAGACTGAGTTGAGATTGACTTGAGATGCAGCTGAGACGTAGAGATATGGAAATGTTCAGTGTAGTTTCTCATATAGTATTGTTCTGGACTTGCTTTTTATTTCAAACACCAACTAGCCATTTTTTACCGTTATTAGCCGTTGTAGAGGGGAGAGATTGCCTAATGCCTTTTGCTGATACTGTTCAGACCTACTTTGCTGTGTTTAGTCCTGCTCTGTTCATTGCAGTGTGCACAGTGTACTTGACTTGACTTTTGTTAACTTTGGGAACCATGTGTCTCAAGCTGAGTTTGAGTCTTAGACTTTGTCTTAGGCTAATCTTGTATCTAAGTCTCAGTCTCTATCTTAGGCTTGTGTCTGAGTCTGAGTCCCTGTCTTAGGTTAGCATCTGAGTCTGAGTCTGAGTCTGAATCTGAGTCTTGAATCTGAGTCTCATTTTTCTTGGCTCTTTGTAACTCTTAGTCTTGTGACAAAAGTTTACTTTGATTGCCTTTAGTACTTCAACTTTGTGTTCTTCAAGAGTTGATTTTTAGATTTGCAGTTTCCTTAGCATCTTAGCTTGCTTTTTCAGAAGAGGAAATTATCCTGCAACATAAGAGGCTAAACTCTGTAACCACTTGAGCACACAGTAGTAGAAACAAGATATCTCACATATTCAGCTCTTGTTTATTAACTTTTGATTGATTTGGTTTCATTAAAACTATTACAGGTGATTTTGTCTTAACGACAACCACTTCCAGGAGCGCCAATTTCACCAATTCTACCAAATCCTTTGGTACAGTCTGTTTATTAGAAAAAACAGCTTCATTTCTTGCAACCAAAGACTCCATTGAGTAGACAA
This sequence comes from Sesbania bispinosa, assembly GCA_026901365.1. Classification (NCBI taxonomy): domain Eukaryota; kingdom Viridiplantae; phylum Streptophyta; class Magnoliopsida; order Fabales; family Fabaceae; genus Sesbania; species Sesbania bispinosa. Next base: position 47,461 of record QLOH01000771.1, on the reverse strand, counting down.
CCAGATCACAGACCATGTATACTGAATATTAACCCCACAGCTAGGAAGACCCAAAAACCTGTCAAAATGAGACATGGAATTATTTTGATGAGCAGAAAAAAGCCACATCATTCCAAACACAGCATCCAAACTTGGTAAGCAAAAGAACATTCAAAAAATATATGACAAGAAGAATCAATACCTTGATTACACCACACACATCCAATATCCGAAGGTGTGATAGCAGATTCCTCTTTCATCACGAAAAACTTGGATTACACAGTGCAGATAGTCAGATATGATGGAAGCAATATCAATCTGTTCTTCATTCATGATGCAATACATCAAGTGAGCAGTAGGCATGGTCTTACAACAGAAAAGATGGGAGAAGAACGAATATTGGCATTAAATAGAGCCATCCACATCTTAGACAAACCATTCAAGTTCTCTTTAGGTATCCTATCTGGCTCTCCATAAACATTTTGTTTAATAGGTTCTACCATTCAAACACAAACGCTGAGCAGTCTGTGCATCCAGCATGTCATTCCCATATGGTCCAACCTCTTGCATTCTATGAAGATACTTGCAATAAGTGTCATCAGTTACCTCTGGAGCAGGACAATCCAAAAGTTCATTGATAGCGTTTCTATCATATGCAACCCAGTATCCTTGCACAAAGCTCTTCCTGTCACCAGTACCATCCATGCTCAACATAGTATTACTATAGAACTCTTTAACAATCTCTGGATTTCAGCATGAATCTTTCATATTCTCCTTCTTTGAGCAGTACTTGCTGTTCTAGCAAGAACTCACAGTTCCTAATATAACTGTTAATTCATTGATGCTTCAAGGTCTTTTAAATCTTCCTTCCCCTATAAAAGGATTTTCCTCTCTTTTCTTCCTTTTTATTTAAAGCAGAAGAGCTTTTCCTTGTAGTTGTTCTAGTGAGAACCATCTACAAGAGAGCAACAACATTCCATTAGGGGCCACATTATTATCTAATTCAAGAATCAAGAGTCAAGAATCAAAGTTCAAGAACCAACATGAACTCATCTAACTTGAAGTTCCATCAGTATTAATCAAAGAGTTAGAATCATACCTTGATGGATAGTTCCTCTTGGAGGACTGAAATCAGAGAAGAAACTTGTAGACTTTTTCGTCCAAGACTTGAGGAAGTTACCGAGAATGGCAATTCCTCTGTTTTTGGACGTTCTTTATTCCAGGACGCGTACCTGCGCTCCACCTTCGCTTAGCGAGGATGGAGCGCGTGCTTCAGTTTTAATTGAAGCGACACGCACGCTTCAGTTTCGCTGCAGCGGTACTTGAAGAGTTGCTTTCACGCTTTTCACTCGCCTCAGCGAGAATAAAGCGTGAATGAAGTCAGAGACTAATTTATGAATCTGCGCTTTTAAATGCGATAAGCGAGCTTAAAACGCATAAAATTTTCGAAAAAATTTTTATTTTCTTTCTTTTTACAATTTTCTAAAAATAAAACAACCTATTCCTTAATTTTACACTGGGTTGCCTCCCAGCAAGCGCTTGTTAACGTCTGATAGCTCGACGCCTGATTCCTTATGGATTCTGCAAGTCAATGACAAATATGGATCTGTCAATTTCTCCTCCTAGATATGGCCTTTAGTCTTTTCCCACTTTACTACCCAACAATTTCTTGTATCTGTAAGGTCCAAGACCCTTTGAGCAAAGGTTTTAATGACAACAAAACTTTCACAACAATATTCTAAGTGTTTTGAATACTTTGGTACTAATGTCTTCACTTGAGAAAGAATACAGGAAAAGTTACAGAGGAAGGTACAAAGATCATAAACATCATTTAACATCAGAATATGTGTCTAGAAGCATGTCACATAGAGCTTTCATGTCCAAGTAATGAAACATGTTCAAGAAGTAGCTCTTAGCTTCAAGAAGGTCAAGACAGTTCATCTAAGATCCCATGAGTATTAAACTAAGTTGTATCAAGCTTCAGAAGCAAAGTTGAAGCTTTGGAAGGATCATTCAAGACCTCTAGAAGCGTGTGAGAAGGAGCTTTTCATGAATCCGGACACTTTCTGAATATGAAAGATCACTTAAGCAATTCAAGCATATTCAATCCAAGTGTTGCTGATGCAAACAAAGCAATTGGAGAAGATCAGTATCATCAGAAACATAGTTTGTCTTTAGAAGCAGAACTTTACAGCTTCTGCAGAAGCATCAAATTTCATATTTGAAGTTCAAAGTATCTTAGAAGCATTGAACAAGTTCCCACATTCCTCACGCTATTATCCTTGAATATGTCATGTTGAAGAACACTCAAAGAAGAAACTTCCATAAGAAATAGTTGCTCTGGAAGAAGAAACGAATTCCTGCACACTATAGAAGAAGCAGTTACAGCAAAGCTTGCAGAAAGAAACATGCTGTCAGGAAAGCTGCAGGAAGAAAGCAGCAGAATTGATCCAAATCTATTTTCTCATTTCTGAGGACTGCAGCCTAAGTTAAACATATTTCAAATAATTTATGTCAAATTATTTGGAGCCCACAATGTTCTTACAGAAGAACTGGCTATAGAATCCACAAGTTTCCATAGTCTGCAGAAGATATAGAACATACAAGACAAAGTGAGTTTTTTACTTTCTGAGGTCACAGCCTGCAAAATTGACTCAAAATATTCTCCATCAAGCAAATGATAAATGTTAACAGGCATCTGCAAGAAAAATGTCATTCCAGCTATCCTGCAGAAGGTTGCAAATAAGGCAAAACTCAAATTAATCATCTTCTTCTCATCTTCTCATGATCTCCAGTGGGCAAGTGACTAAAAAATAAGTGAAAATGCTATACTGGCAGGTTTTAGCATGCTTGCAGAAGAATTGCCCTGAGAAAACAACCCCAAAAAAAAATGTAGAAGGAAGTGCTGGTAAACTTGACAGCTGTAAAGCTGTACTTGCTGCTTGCAGCAGTGAAAGGGACATCTTCTTGAACCCAACTGGCTGCCCAACGGCTATATTCTTCTCAGCTCTCTATAAAAAGGAGGTTTTCTCCACAATGGAGAGCACCTCACTCCAGAAATACATATAATTCTGCTGTTTCACTTCTCCAATCTTCTGAAAAATTTCTCTCCTCCATATTTGTGATTTCTGGTCTGTTGAAAGCTTTGGAGAGAGTCTAGGCTCATCATTTTGCTTCTGCTGTGCAAGGATTGTATAGATTTGACCTTGTATGTTTTTATTCTTTCTCATATTCATTGTAAAAGTCTCAAGAGAGGTGTGCAGGTGCATTTCATTCCTTCTTCTGAGCAGCAAGGGAAAGAGTTTTCAGTGAGGTTTACTCGAGATTTGGTGATCTCAGTTGGTTTACAGAATCTGCAGAAGAAGGTACTTGCAGTATTCTGGGACTGGATCTTCTGCAGAAGGTTTATGCAGTAAGTATTCAGTGTCAAATCTGTGTTTGATAGGTTATTGACAGCCTGAAGAGGCAGGTAAAGAATACTAGTGCTAAGGTTACCTAGAAAGTTGTAATTAGATTTTTGAGTGAGGTCTGTTGAGATTTGGTGATCTCAGCTGTAAAACAGAATCTGCAGAGGTACTTGCAGTATTCTGGGTTGTGAATCTTTTGCAGAAGTTTCTGCAGTTGGCATTCAGTTGGAAAACTGAGTTGGTTAGGTTGTTGTTAGCCTGAAGAGGCAGGTAAAGAATACTAGTGGTAAGGTTACCCAAGAAGATTGTAATTGTTGAAAAGAGTGAAAATCCTACAGGTGTAGGGACTGGACGTAGCCTCAGGTTGGAAGAGGTGAACCAGTATAAAATTTCTGTGTGTCATCTTCTTACCCTTCTCTCCTTTATTATTACATGTGCATAAAACTATTTTGAGAACTATATAATACCTAAGTGAGTGTTACCTATCAAGATTCCAAAGAAGGAATCCTATCTTCTGCATATATTGCATTGTACCTAACTTCTATCTTCTGGTAGTTAACCTATTTAATACTAAGCCAAGTAAGACTTGAGCAGATTAAGTATTAAGAGGAATTTGCAGAAAATTTTAATCAATCACAATTCAACCCCCCTTCTTGTGATTGAACCCTCAACTTAAATTGGTATCAGAGCTTGCCTCTAGGGTTGAACTTACTTAACAGTAAGAGAGGAAAAGATCAAGGGAAATGGCAAATCATGGAGCTGCAATGTTCATACCAGAAGTTTCATCCACAAATAGACCACCAGCATTTGATGGAAAGGATTACTACCATTGGAAGGATAGAATGAAATTGTTTCTAGAATCCCAAGACATTGATCTTTGGGATATTGTAGAAAAAGGAAATTTCATTCCAGTAGCAAGAAGAACAAGAATTCTTACTCAGCCTAAAGAGGGAGAATCAGAAGTACATGAAGAAGCTCCTCAACCTAAAGCAAGAGAAGACTGGACCTCAGAAGATAAGCAGAAGCATCTTCTGAACTCCAAAGCCAAATTCTTTCTTCTCTGTGTACTAAGTAGGGGAGAGTATGACAAGGTTGTTGGATGTTCAACAGCAAAGGAGATATGAGATACACTTAAAATAGCCCATGAAGGAACTGATTAAGTTAAAGAATCTGGAGAAGAAACAGCAAACTTGTGTCTCATGGCTGGAAGTGATGATGAGGTAATCACATACAATCCCACTGCATATAGAGAACTAGAAGATGCATTTGAAAACCTATTATCTGATTCTCACACACTAACTCAAAAATGTGCAATTCTTAAAGAACAACTCATTAAGACTAAAGAAGAAAATGAAAACTTAAAGAAGATAATGATAGGTTAATTAAAACAAATCAATATCTTCAACAATCTCATTTTAAACTATCAGAACAAGTAAAACTAATCAAAGACAATTCTGCAGAAGATGCAAAGTCTGCATCACTGCAGAAGGAGAACCATCTTCTGCAGAAGAAAATTGGTGAACTACAAACTGATTTAAGTAAGTTTGTTAACAGTGCACATAACCTAAATAAATTAATTGGAAATAGCAGAGAATATTCTAATAAAAGTAGATTATGATTCAGTCAAGATTCATTTACAAAATGCACAAAACTGTTTTTATCCCTACCAAAAGGCAACCTCCTAAGTGCTCTTAGTGTAACAGATTTGGACATATTACTCATAACTATTACAAAAGAAAAGGAAGCTTTAGAAGAAAGGTATCTAACCCTTCAGGACCCAAAAATATTGGGTACCAAATCTCTACTATCTTTTGATGTAGGAACAAGCAAGACCACTCTAAAGGAAAGTGTTAGAACCACACGAAACACTAGAAGGGGGGTTGAATAGCGTTTCAAAACTTTATTGAATAATTTTGGAAATCTTTGATTTAATATATCATTTAAAAAGAACAACGTTTAACGACCAATCTTAAGATCAGAGTTTAAATGAAACATGCGGAAAATAAGAATGATAAGATTGATAATCTTTCAAAACGGTCTTAAGATTGTTTTAAATGAAAGTTTCTCAAAGTATCTTCTGAATATTATTACAAGGAGTATCTTTTAGAATGGTTTCTAAAATACTTTATCAGATTGAAGATCGTCTGAAGTTTAATTCTGGTTCTGAACTGAGTTCTTTAGAGACTCACTTGAGACACCTATTTCAGAACTTCTTCAAGATGCATTCTCTGTAATATCTCAAACGATATGAGAGAGATTTGAGTTTTAATTATTTTTGAAAACTTGTTTGATTGAAATTGTTATGTTATGGTGATTATGAAAATACTTTTCAATCCCCAAAGTAAATGCAGAACTGAAAATAAAAGAGATTAAGGGAAAGGAAACTTAGGCACAAAATTTATCCTGGTTCACCCACATCACCGTGAGTTACATCCAGTCCCAGTGGCAAACCACCACTGGATTTTCCACTATCTGAAACCACAGATACAAGTATTCTTCACAGCCTTCTCAGGACAACCGAGTATTCCTCACGGGCTCTCCAGACCGACCAAGTATGTTAGAACCACAGGCTACACTAGGAGGGGGTGGGGTTGAATAGTGTTTTAGACATTTTAAGACAATTTTGGAAATCTTTAAAATAAATAATCACGCTAAGTGATCATTGTACAAAACCAATCTTAAGATCAGAGTTATTTTAAGAACATGCGGAATATATGAAAGATTTGGATTAAAAACTTTCTCTTACACTTAAGATTGTTTTGATTTTAAACAAACTTCTCTTAGTGTCTTCTGAAAATATTACTAAGAGTACCTTCAGAACTATTTCTGAAATACTTTAGATGATTAGAGACCATCTATTTCATGTGTCTGAACTGAGTTCCTGTTGGGCTCACTTCAGACAGGTATTTCAGACATCCTCTGAATATATTCTTCTATAATACTTCACCCTACACTAGAGACGTTTTAACGTTATGTTTGTATGAAAACTTGTTTTATTGAAATTCTTGAGCTAAGCTTGTTATGAAAAACTTTTCAATCCCCATCGTAAATATGAAAACTGTAAGTAAAAGAGATTAAGGGAAAGAAAACTTAGACACAGAATTTATCCTGGTTCACCCACAATCCCTGTGAGCTAGATCCAGTCCTAGTGGCAAACCACCACTAGCCTTTTTATAACAACAACACATATGTGCCACTCCGAATCCCCCAGACCCTTGCAGCCACATACATGTCACACTATCTGAAACCACAGATATACATGTTAACCTCTCCAGGCCAACACAACAAGTATTCTTTTCTATCAAGCCTCTCCAGGCTCTACCACAAGTATTCTTTCTTCCACCAAGCCTCTCCAGGCTCTCAGACACTTAACTAAGTGTTGAGTATTACTACTCAATCTAAGCTAGATGTTCGCTAGAACCTCTCAACTCAGATTCTTCTTGTACATAGGTTACTGAGTACATACTAGGATACAGTCATTACAAACTAAATACAAGGATAGACAGTGATACAAGTGTTTGAATTTAAGTACAATCCCTGTCTTTTCTATGAGGAATACATCCTCAGAGAGTAGGCTAACTAAGAATGTGAAATTAAGCTCCAGCCTTATTCTCCAACCATTGGTTTCCATGGGCTATATTCTCACCCGTATCATTAGAATACCAAGGTATCTTCAAAGCTTCAAACCGTACCGGTTTGATAGTCATTTGTACAGCATGATTGCCTTCCTGACAATCAACTTACTTGATCAACAACCAACTGTACAATCTAACTAACTGACCAGCTGATCAGTAGCCCGATTGAGAATTCACTCTCTGATCAATCGTTGTTGACATTTTCATGATGTATTTTAGCTCGAGTCAACTCTGTTAACTGTAAGACACTCAGCCTAGTTAACAATTTTTATCCTGATTGATTTCAAGAACCTTCTTGAAAACAATCCCGATTGATCTATCTTGGTTGCAACAGCAGCTGCATGGTTGTTTCCAACAACAACTGGTTGGACCGACCAACTTGGTGTCACCACAACACATCTTCAACTTCTTTCTTGAGGCTATTTATATGTTCTGCTTGAGTATAGCCGTTGAAGATAATTCATAATACCGTTGAGCTTTTGATGATGTGGCTCATATAGCCGTTGTGTAATAGCTTCTCAAACGGTTGCTTCTTCTAAGCATATTGAGTGTTCAGAATACTCCCGTTCTGACACTTTGTTGATGAGCTCTGTTTTAAGAGGTGATGATTATGTGTATCTCTCTCTTGAATTCTTTTGCTTTCTTGCATCTTTATCCAGCTTGCATCTGCTTGCTCAGCTTGCATTATCTTGCATCTGCTTGCATCTGCTTTATCCAGCTTGCATCTGCTTGACCTGCTTGTATCTGCTTTATCCAGCTTGCATCTGCTTTCTTCAGATTTCCTCTGATTTCTTGAGAGTATGTATCCGTTGAATTTGCCCTTTTTGCTTATTCTGCATATACTCCTTTTTCATTTGCTCCTGACACCATTACTTCTTTGAATGAGATGTCTTGATCAATAGTCGTTGTTTGCAGATTCCTCTTTTGATATTTAGATAAAGATGTTGAATTGAATATATTTTATTCAAACATCTTCCTTGTTGCTTCTGCTTAGTCTCCTGAGCTTTTCTTCTGCTTTGTTCCAGATTGCACAAATGAAGAAATGTTCGTTGAAATACTATTGTTTAGAGACAGCAAATAGTCTTCTTTTAATCCGTTGTGAGACACGCTTCTTGAGAGTTCTGACATAGTACAACGTTGGTGCTGCAGTAAGCTGCTACTGTTGTTGCTGCGAATGCTGCGTTGCAGAGATTTCCTCAGTGGTGTATGAAGTTCAAATGCACCGGGAAAGGTCTCTGTGTTGTTGCCACAAATGTGTTTCAAAACGTACGAGCAGCAGAGACTTAGAAAAGTCTTCACGCAAGGTTTCAGCAAGATGCCACGTCATTACTAAAGCTTCAGACGGCTTAACTTCAGACGGGTTCCAGTCTTCAGACAGGTTCCAGTCTTCAGACGGGCTTGGCTCTTCAGACGGCTTCAACACTTAAGACAGGTTGATGATTTCAGACAGCTCAAGTCTTTCAGACAGCTTCGTTACTTTAGATAGCTTCAATACTTCAGACGGGTTGCGTCCTTCAGACAACTTCAATTCTTCATACTGGTTGAAACTTCAGCGGCCTTCTTCCTTAGAATTGTAGCTTCGTTCTTCTTTGTACTCTTCTTCTTCGTTTCTTCAGTTCATTGTTGTTCTTCAGACAGACGTATATTTGAATCTGTACTTCTTCATATCTTTTGCCTTCAGTTCTTCAGATAGTCTTCTAATCTTCGATTCTTCAGATAGTTTCAAGTCTTTCTTCAGTAGTCTTCAAGTCTTCACTTCTTCAGACAGTCTTCAAGTCTTCATTCTTCACAGTCTTCAAGTCTTCACTTCTATTCTTCAGTTGCTTCAACTCTGTTAAGGATTAATCTTCTTCAGATTCTGCACTCTTGTTCTTCTGATTCTGATCTTCTGATTCTGATTCTGTTCACAAAATCTTCTTCTTCTTCTAAAGAGTATTTCATCCTGAAACATAATTAACAAACAAATACCTTTCTCAGTAGAACCTGTTTATATAATCTAATTGGTTCTTTATATAATCTTATTTGTTCTTTATATAATCTTATTTGTTAATCATTAAAACTAACGGATGTTAAGTCTTATAATCATGTTTAATTACTTAAACAGATTTATAGACTTCACAATCTCCCCCTTTTTAATGATGACAAATAAATTATATATTACTGACAAAATGGGTATAAAAAGAAATGAGAGATAATAAAATAAGATAATAGATTTTATTACTCCCCCTATCTATATTACTCCCCCTGAGACAGGCATTGATTCTTTTAGATATCTTCTGAAACAATTAAGTCTTAAATTAATCAATTCCAATTGTTAAATCTTTTATTAACCAACTGTTACAAGTTTATTGTTAATATTTCAGATATTTTAGATAACCGATTGTTAAACTTTTTCTTGTTAAGATTTCAGATACCTATTGTTATTTTTCTTGTTAAGATTTCAGACACCTATGTTATTAGAACCCTTCAGATACCTATTGTTATATGATACTTCAGAAATTTCAGATACCTATTGTTAAAATGTTCTTGTTAAGATTTCAGATACCTATTGTTATGACTTATTGTTATTCTTACTTATTATTAGAACTCTTAGTTTGTTATCTTCTCTCTTACTGTATGTTATATTTCTTTGCTATTTATTTCTACTTCCTATAATCTCCCTATATTTCCCTTTTGTTACACTCTTTTTAGTATTTTGTTAGTTTATATTTCTCCCCCTTTTGTCATTAATTAAAAAGGTTTATATTATAAGTTAATGTAATCCTATACCAAATGTTAAATAATGTATCGTTTTGACAGATATATTTCTCCTGTTAAGATTTGTTACACTTAAAGATCTACATACTGAGGTTTCTCCCCCTAAGTTGATTAGTTTTCTACAATCTTTTAAGAGTTTCTCGTTACAGTTAAGATTTTGTTAAGCAATTATCAAGAAGTTATGAAGCATAAATGAAACTAAACAAAGAAGATTTTTATTAAAAAGAGAACAACTAAATTCACAGAAGAAAACACATGGAGACAAGAAACAGAGACACTTAAGCTGTCATCAGATGAGTTCTAAAGATGATAGAGGGAACTAATTTCATAAGATTGCTCGTTAGACACTAGATATTATTAGAGATCTTGAGCACATTCTTCCTTAACTCCTTTATCTTGCGACGCAGTTGAGCATTCTCCATCCTTAGTCTTTGAATCTCAGGAATGTCATCGGTTTCCTCTGTGTTCCGATGATTTACCTTAAGAAGACCAGGATGTCTATGATCGTACAGGTGGCTAATGAACACATTGTTTACCATAAGAATCTTCATGATCACAGTATTGTGAGGTAGGATAGTAGAGTCTTCCAGTTTTCTTCTTGCCATATCGAAAAGAATGATCCACGGAAGATTAATCTTCTTCTTTTGCAAAAGATTGATAACACAGAACCTTTCCATTTCAAGGTTATGGTTATCCTTAATTCGTGGGATCACACAATATTTCAGAATATTGAAGAGAACTTTGGGAATAACTTTCATTCCTCTCCTATTGAAGATTAGATGGTTAAACTGTTCCTCAAACAGATCTTTCCAAGCTGTGGAGAACAATTCTCCTTCAGCTTTTACTCCGAGAGCTTTTTCAAGGATATTGGTAGTTACAACCACCTTTTGATTCATAACTTGGGCTTTGAGGCAGGTCTCTTCCCCTGAGTTTTCCAGACAAAGCGTGTTCCAGAATTGATACACACTTTCTTCATGCCATTGACAGTCAATGGCTTCAAAGAAAGGTAACCATCCGCGGCTTCGAAAAAGGCAGTTACATTATAACCAACCTTAGAGAGATTCTGAAAGTCTACAATTTGAGTTTGAAGATAGAGGAAGACATTTTGAGAGATGGAAGTGAGAAATCTTTTGGAGGTTTCCTAGAGAGATTTGGAGGTTGAGATGAGAGAGAGCAAATAGAAGTTTGAGAATATATACAAGAGCATTTAATTTTGACACTGACAGCGCGTTCTTGGGAAGAGTGCGTTGATTGATAGACAAGTGAAACGCCGCGACCTTTAAAGATATTAGGCGTTATTGTTCCAAGAGACCCCCTTATTAAAACAACACGTCTTTTCAGAGGACAATGCATTGAATAAGGATCATGAAAGTTTAGATTAGGTAAAGAAGAGATGTTACCACATAATCCGTTTATTGTTATCTGGATGAAGGTGTTAACTGACATTGCTTCTTGCCTTGAAGACTTTTTCTTCATCTGAGGTTGCTGATGTCTGCACGTTTCAGTATGCTTTTGTCTTTTGTGCTCCCAGAGAATCTTTGAACAGTCATCTTAACCTATCCCTTTACAATTGAGTTGGATTCTAATGACTTGAGTAACTATCCCTTAACATTTCAGACAGTCCATAAGGAGCCTTCTGAACGGGTTAGATGAATAGAGATATTACTAAGTTAGTATAATCCACTCAGAGATTGAGTTAGGTTTGGTGCATAGAGTGTTAACCATCTTTAATATTGATAACCCACGCTTTCAGAGAGTTCATTTTGAACTTCCTGAATAGGTTCAGATAATAAGATGTTATCACATTATGTCCTTTTAGATGATGTTTCTTAGATGGTCTTCTTAAAACCTGTTTCCTGAAACATTCAAACTAGAAGTACCTTTCAGTAGCACCTGATTGTAATTTGTCTAATTATTTAAATTAAGCATTTTAGAATTACAGATAACATTTCATCAATTTAAAAATTATCTTATTAGGTTAATTAAATTTATCTTTTAGAAATACAATTTGTTAATCAATTAAGGATAGAGTTATGATTGATAGACTTAAATGTGCACAAAGGAAACACTATAAACAAATAGAACACATAGAATGTTAATATTAAGAGAAACACATAAACAGAGATAGAAAGTGAAATGGACTCAAAACAGAAAGACATAGATACAGAAAAAAATCAGAACACAAATGTATCATTGATCTTCAACAGGTTTGTTCTCATTGGCACAAACTTTCTCCTTTTTGTTTTCAGCATCTGCAGTTCTTGTTCATAGAATCTGAGTGTTTCTTCCAGCCGTTCGATGCGTTCATTCAACTTCCTTATAATACATCTTCTGAAAAGTCTCTTACATTTCCATGAACACTTAGATAGTCAGAAGATTCTATTTTGCTTTGAGTTGACGACAAAGGGCTTTGATCTTCATTTTCCTCTGCTGATGTTCCCTTGATATGCTTGTATTTTTATAGGAACAAGGGTGATGGCTCCTGGTCAAAGAATCTTTCAATAGGAAATCCTTTATATTGAAGGATTTTCATAATCAGTGTAGTATGGGGAAAGACTTTGACTTCTTCTAATTTTCTTCTTCATCATATGATAGAGGATGATTCTGGGAAGATTTAATCTTTTCCTTTGAAGGAGATGTATCAGCACGAATCTTTCCATATCAGAGATGATGACTGTATCCTTCCTTTTGGGTAGAATACAACAATTAATGATTGTCAGCAGAATTCTGGGAATTTCCAGTAAGTTTGAGCAAACTGGTGTTTCAAGAGTTCTGCGACCAAATAACATTTGATCATGCATCTCTTTCTCTCTATCATTGATTTCCCAATCTGAAGAGAATTGTTTTCCGGTTGCTTCAACCCCAATGATTTCCTTCAGATCCTTGAAGTCCACTCTGATAGGCATTCCCATTACTGAAGTGTTTATACCACTTGTCTCTTCAAGAAACACTTCTGAGTTGTTCCATAAATCTAGAACACTCTGCTCATGCTAGGGGAACGATGCCTCTTCAAGAAAGGAAATCCATCCAGCATCCTTGAAGTACTCAGAGTTCTTAGTCCTTCTTTGTCAAAGTCGCTTAAATTTACTCCCCTTGTGGGAATAATTCTTTCATCATACTTGCATAGACTTTGAGCACAAGAGATTGCTGATCTTGATGCCATTGAGATAGATTAAGATGAATTGGAAGGAAATAAACTGTGAGGTTCTTCTGATGATCTTCCAATCCTTTAAATAGGCAATCAAGCGTCGCTTCATTTATGAAAGGAGCGGTTTCATCCACTAAGCAGTTGTGGAGAGATGTGCATCGTGTCCATTGAGAGAGACCGGTTGATGATTCAATGATTCACATCGTGCCGTTTCATATTTTCAAAAACAGTTATGACAACACACACGACTCTTCATTTACTTAATTTAAAACACGCAGTATTACTTTACTAAACATGTGTGACTCTTCAGCACATATATTAAATAAGTAAAGCGTACATAAAATGAATCATACACTTCACACAGTAAACATAGTAAAACACATAGCACGCAGTAATTTCTTTTAACACAATTTAACAGCATGAAACAATTATATCATGTAATCATATTTTTCACAATTTCAATAAAACAAATCATGCAACAGATTAATAGCTATATTAAAATTATAACTTAAATATAGATAGGAAAGGTGTTACCAGTTTGTGATCTAGAGATAGATTCACTTTCCTTTTCTGTTGCGTCCTGTGCTTAGCCTTATGAATAATGAGTATTGGAAAAATGATTTTCCTATTCTCATTGTCATTCTTCAGAGTTGCTTCAGCTTGGTGAGATTTCCATCTTCTGAGGATCTACTCCTTCTGCATTTGTTAGATGCTCAACCCGAAGGTGAGCTCTGATACCAATTGTTAGAACCACAGGCAACACTAGAAGGGGGGGTTGAATAGTGTTTTAGACATTTTAAGACAATTTTGGAAATCTTTAAAAAATAATCACGCTAAGTGATCATTGTACAAAACCAATCTTAAGATCAGAGTTATTTTAAGAACATGCGGAATATATGAAAGATTTGGATTAAAAACTTTCTCTTACACTTAAGATTGTTTTGATTTTAAACAAACTTCTCTTAGTGTCTTCTGAAGAATATTACTAAGAGTACCTTCAGAACTGTTTCTGAAATACTTTAGATGATCAGAGACCATCTATTTCATGTGTCTGAACTGAGTTCCTGTTGGGCTCACTTCAGACAGGTATTTCAGACATCCCTCTGAATATATTCTTCTATAATACTTCACCCTACACTAGGACGTTTTAACGTTATGTTTGTATGAAAACTTGTTTTATTGAAATCCTTGAGCTAAGCTTGTTATGAAAATACTTTTCAATCCCCATCGTAAATATGAAACTGTAAGTAAAAGAGATTAAGGGAAAGAAAACTTAGACACAGAATTTATCCTGGTTCACCCACAATCCCTGTGAGCTAGATCCAGTCCTAGTGGCAAACCACCACTAGCCTTTTTATAACAACAACACATATGTGCCACTCCGAATCCCCCAGACCCTTGCAGCCACATACATGTCACACTATCTGAAACCACAGATACACATGTTAACCTCTCCAGGCCAACACAACAAGTTCTTTTCTATCAAGCCTCTCCAGGCTCTACCACAAGTATTCTTTCTTCCACCAAGCCTCTCCAGGCTCTCAGACACTTAACTAAGTGTTGAGTATTACTACTCAATCTAAGCTAGATGTTCGCTAGAACCTCTCAACTCAGATTCTTCTTGTACATAGAGGTTACTGAGTACATACTCAGGATACAGTCATTACAAACTAAATACAAGGATAGACAGTGATACAAGTATTTGAATTTAAGTACAATCCCTGTCTTTTCTATGAGGAATACATCCTCAGAGAGTAGGCTAACTAAGAATGTGAAATTAAGCTCCAGCCTTATTCTCCAACCATTGGTTTCTATGGGCTACATTCTCACCCATATCATTGGAATACCAAGGTATCTTCAAAGCTTCAAACCGTACCCGGTTTGATAGTCATTTGTACAGCATGATTGCCTTCCTGACAATCAACTTACTTGATCAACAGACCAACTGTACAATCTAACTAACTGACCAGCTGATCAGTAGCCCGATTGAGAATTCACTCTCTGATCAATCGTTGTTGACATTTTCATGATGTATTTTAGCTCGAGTCAACTCTTGTTAACTGTAAGACACTCAGCCTAGTTAACAATTTTCATCCTGATTGATTTCAAGAACCTTCTTGAAAACCAATCCCGATTGATCTATCTTGGTTGCAACAGCAGCTGCATGGTTGTTTCCAACAACAACTGGTTGGACCGACCAACTTGGTTGTACACCACAACAACATCTTCAACTTCTTTCTTGAGGCTATTTATATGTTCTGCTTGAGTATAGCCGTTGAAGATAATTCATAATACCGTTGAGCTTTTGATGATGTGGCTCATATAGCCGTTGTGTAATAGCTTCTCAAACGGTTGCTTCTTCTTAAGCATATTGAGTGTTCAGAATACTCCCGTTCTGACACTTCTGTTGATGAGCTCTGTTTTGAGAGATGTGATGATTATGTGTATTCTCTCTCTTGAATTCTTTTGCTTTCTTGCATCCGTTTTATCCATCTTGCATCTGCTTGCTCCAGCTTGCATTATCTTGCATCTGCTTTCTTCAGAGTTCCTCTGATTTTCTTGAGAGTATGTATCCGTTGAATTTGCCCTTTTTGCTTATTCTGCATATACTCCTTTTTCATTTGCTCCTGACACCATTACTTCTTTGAATGAGATGTCTTGATCAATAGTCGTTGTTTGCAGATTCTTTTGATATTTAGATAAAGATGTTGAATTGAATATATTTTATTCAAACATCTTCCTTGTTGCTTCTGCTTAGTCTCCTGAGCTTTTCTTCTGCTTTGTTCCAGATTGCACAAATGAAGAAATGTTTCGTTGAAATACTATTGTTTAGAGACAGCAAATAGTCTTCTTTTAATCCGTTGTGAGACACGCTTCTTGAGAGTTCTGACATAGTACAACGTTGGTGTGCTGCAGTAAGGCTGCTACTGTTGTTGCTGCGAATGCTGCGTTGCAGAGATTTCCTCAGTGGTGTATGAAGCTCAATTGCACCGGGAAAGGTCTCTGTGTTTGTTGCCCAAATGTGTTTCAAAACGTACGAGCAGCAGAGACTTAGAAAAGTCTTCACGCAAGGTTTCAGCAAGGTTGCCACGTCATTATTAAAGCTTCAGACGGCTTCCGAACTTCAGACGGGCTCCAGTCTTCAGACAGGTTCCAGTCTTCAGACGGGCTTGGCTCTTCAGACGGCTTCAACACTTAAGACAGGTTGATGATTTCAGATAGCTCAAGTCTTTCAGACAGCTTCGTTACTTTAGACAGCTTCAATACTTCAGACGGGTTGCGTCCTTCAGACAACTTCAATTCTTCATACTGGTTGAAACTTCAGCGGCCTTCTTCCTTAGAATTGTAGCTTCGTTCTTCTTTGTACCTTCTTCTTCGTTTCTTTAGTTCATTGTTGTTCTTCAGACAGACGTATATTTGAATCTGTACTTCTTCATATCTTTTGTCTTCAGTTCTTCAGATAGTCTTCTAATCTTTGATTCTTCAGATAGTTTTCAAGTCTTCACTTCTTCAGTCAGTCTTCACGTTTTCACTTCTTCAGACAGTCTTCAAGTCTTCACTTCTTCAGACAGTCTTCAAATCTTCACTTCTATTCTTCAGTTTTTAACTCTGTTAAGGATTAATCTTCTTCAGATTCTGCACTCTTGTTCTTCTGATTCTGATCTCTGATTCTGATTCTGTTCACAAAATCTTCTTCTTCTTCTAAAGAGTATTTCATCCTGAAACATAATTAAAAACAAATACCTTTCTCAGTAGAACCTGTTTATATAATCTTATTTGTTCTTTATATAATCTTATTTGTTAATCATTAAAACTAACGGATGTTAAGTCTTATAATCATGTTTAATTACTTAAACAGATTTATAGACTTCACAAAGTATTCTTCACGGCCTCTCTAGACCAACCGAGTATTCTTAGGCACACATGGTCTATCGAGTATTCCTCACGGCCTCTCCAGACCAACCAAGTATTTCTTTGTTTTCAACTACCTCTCCAGGCAACCTATGCAGTAGTCTTTTCTACCGAGCCTCTCCAAGCTCTAGACCAAGTGTACTTTCTTTCACCAAGCCTCTCCAGGCTCTCAGACACTTATTCAAGTGTAGAGTATTACTACTCAATCTAAGTTAGATGTTCGCTAGAACCTCTCAACTCAGATTCTTCTTGTACATAGAGATTACTGAGTACATACTCAGGATACAGTCATTACAAACTAAATACAAGGATAGACAGTGATACAAGTGTTTGTATTAAATACAATCCCTGTCTTTTCTATGAGGAATACATCCTTTGAGAGTAGGCTAACTAAGATATGAAATTAAGCTCCAGCCTTATCCTCTAACCATTGGTTTCCATGGGTTACATTCTCACCCGTATCATTGGAATACCAAGGTATTCAAAGCTTCAAACCGTACCCAGTTTGATAGTCATTTGCTCAGCATGGTTGTCTTCAGACCAACAACCAACTTAATTGATCAAACAGATCAACTGAACAACATGACTAACTGACCAGTTAGTCAGTAGCCTGATTGATTCGAGAACCAACTCTCTGATCAAACTTTGTTGACATATTGATGATCCACTTTAGCTCAAGTCAACTCTTGTTAACCATTTGACACTCAGCCTAGTTAACTCTATTTGGTTGGGCAGTTAATCTAACTCCCACCACTGGTTGGGCAATCATGCCAACTTGGTTGTGTTAACAATAACAACAACTGGTTGGACCGACCAACTTGATTGATCCTGTCGATCAACCGATTGATCCTGTCGATCAACCGATTGATCCTGTCGATCAACTTGATTGATCCTATCGATCAACTTGATTGATCCTATCGATCAACATCTTCAAATTCTTTCTTAAGGCTATTTATATGTTCTTCTTGAATTTAGCCGTTGAAGATGATTCATAATACCGTTGAGCTGATGATGATGTGGCTCATATAGCCGTTGTGTAATAGCTTCTTAAACGGTTTGCTTCTCCTTAAGCGATAGGTGTACAGACGATCCATTTCTGACACTTGTTATGTGTCTCTTTGTGAGAGATGTTTCTTGATATTAATCTGCGTATTCCTCTCTCTTGAATTTCTTCTGCTTTCTCCAGCTTTCTTCTGCTTTCTTTTGGATTGTAGTAATGAGGAATATCGTTGAAATACTATCATTTAGAGATCGCATTGATCCTCTTTAATCCATTGTGAGACACGCTTCTGAGGGCTCTGACATGTCTGGCTAGTACAACGTAGGTGCTGCTATAAAGTTGCCACCGTTGTTGCTGCCGAATGCTGCGTTGCAGAGATTTCCTCAGTGGTGTATGAAATTCAAAAGCACCAGGAAAGGTCTCTGTGTTCATTTCCATAATATGCTTGAGAAGGAAATGTGTAGCAGAGAAGTCTTTTCTCAGCAATCTTCAGAGAGCAAAAGGTTCTTCATAGTCTTCAGCGAGTAGTGCCTTGTTGGATTTCAGAAGGCCTCTATATTTCAGATGGATTGAGACTTAAAACCCAAGATTGAAACTTCAGACAGCTTCAACACTTCAGACAGGTTGATGCTTCAGATAGCTTAAAATACTTCAGACGGGTTGCGTCCTCGGACAACTTCAACACTTCGGACTGGTTGAAACTTCAGAAGGCTTCTTCCTTATGATAAGAGGATTGTAGCTTCATTCTTCTTCTTGTATCTTCTTCTTCTTCTTCTTGTATCTTCTTCTTCTTTGTACTCTTCTTCTTCTCTTTCTTTTCTTCTTGTATCTCTTCTTCTTAGATAAGATGTTGAATTGTATGTATTTTATTCACCATCTTTCTTGCTTGCTTTTGTTTAGTCTTCTAACCCATTCTGGACAGCAGCAGGTGTAGATGCAGTAGGTCTGCGCACACAGGATCCTTTTGTTTGCAGGTGCAGCAGGCGTTGCAGAAAGTCTTTGCTATATTTCCTTATTTGTGTAAGACTTTGATCGAGGTAGAAAAACATGTCTAGCTTTATCTACTGAGATGAGTGTACTCCATTTGATGGAGTGTGCTTTAACGCTTTGCAACGTCTTCAAGAGATCATTTCTTAATTCTGACATCTTCATCTTTCAGTCTCAAGACGTCTTTAGATCATCTTCATTTCTTTAGAAGATAGTTGTACTTCAGATAGGTGCATTCTTGTGAGTCTTCACTTCTTCGAGTCTTTTAATTCTTCAAGTCTTCAAATAATCTTCGATTCTTCATATAGTCTTCAAGTCTTCAACTTGGTTGTGGATTACTCTTCTTTGGATTCTGCATTTGTTCTTCTGATCCTGATCTTCTGAATGCGATTTTGATTATCTTCTTCTTCAGATAATTATTCTGACCCCCAACACAATCACCAAACAAATACCTTTCTCAATAGAATCTGTTTATGTAATCTTATTAAGATCTTATACAAACTTATTTTTAATCATTAATATAATCTTATTTGTTACTCATTAAAACTTAAGGATGCTAAGTCTTATAATCATGTTAAATACTTAAACTGATTTATAGACTTCACAATCTCCCCCTTTTTTAATGATGACAAATAAATTATATTATTACTGACAAAATGTGTATAAAAAGAAACGAGAGATAGTAAACAACATATTTAATTGTATTACTCCCCCTATCTATATTACTCCCCCTGAGACAGACATTGATTCTTTTAGATATCTTCTGAAACAATTAAGTCTTTAATTAATCAATTCCAATTGTTAAAATCTTTATTAACCAACTGTTACAAGTTTATTGTTAATATTTTAGATAAATGATTGTTTAAATATTTACTTGTTAAGATTTCAGATACCTATTGTTATTAGAACATTAAAATCTTTTTTTATGCCAATTGTTGGTTAAGTCTTTTAGATATCTTTTCTATACCAATTGTTATATTATTATTATTAATATTTTAGATACCGATTGTTATTCTGATTGTTATTATAACTTTTAGTTTGTTATCCTCTGAGCTTCTTACTGAATTTTATATTTCTTTCCTATTTTATGTTTCCTCCTATAGGTATTTCCCTTTTTGTTGCATTCTTTATAGCATTTCGTTAGTTTATATTTCTCCCCCTTTTGGTCATTGATTAAAAAGGTTTGGTGATTACTCCCCCTTTTGTTACTTAACTTTCTAGAGTAAAATCTTAAATTAGTTTGTTTATAAAGACCGGAAAAGAATACTAGAGATAAAAAAAATTAGATTGAGACGAAAGAGAAACCAAACATCTTAGACTGAAAAGGAAAAATGTCAAACGTTGGAAACAGAAAGGCAAAGACACACAAGCTGACATGAGATGTTTTACAGAGGTTGATTGAAGGATCTTTTCTCCACTTGACTTCTTTAAAAACACCCAGATCATCTGTAAGATTGAACACAGTTCTCCTTATCTTCTGTAATTTATTACAAAGCTGAGCGTTCTCCCATCCTTAGTCTTTGAACCTTAGGAATGTCATCGGTTTTCCTCCTCTATGTTCCGATGAGTTACCTTAAGAAGACCAGGATGTCTATGATCGTACAGGTGGCTAATGAACAAATTAATTACCATAAGAATCTTCATGATCACAGTATTGTGAGGTAGGATAGTAGAATCTCCTAGATTTCTTCTTGCCTTATCGAAAAGAATGATCCACGGAAGATTAATCTTCTTCTTTTGCAGAAGATTGATAATACAGAACCTCTCCATCTCAAGGTTATGGTTATCCTTAATACGTGGGATCACACAATATTTCAGAATATTGA
Organism: Sesbania bispinosa; assembly: GCA_026901365.1. Classification (NCBI taxonomy): domain Eukaryota; kingdom Viridiplantae; phylum Streptophyta; class Magnoliopsida; order Fabales; family Fabaceae; genus Sesbania; species Sesbania bispinosa. Next base: position 26,810 of record QLOH01000771.1, on the reverse strand, counting down.
AGAGAACTTTGGGAATGACTTTCATTCCTCGCCTATTGAAGATTAGATGGTTAAACTGTTCCTCAAACAGATCTTTCCAAGCTGTTGAGAACAATTCTCCTTGAGCTTTTACTCCTAGAGCTTTCTCAAGGATATTGGTAGTTACAACCACCTTTTGATTCATTACTTGGGCTTTGAGGCAGGTTTCTTCTTCTGAGTGTTCCAGAGGTAGCGTGTTCCAGAATTGGTACACACTTTTCTTCATGCTATTTACTATCAATGGCTTCAAGAAGGGTAACCATCCGGCGGCTTCGAAAAAGGCAGTTACATTATAACCAACCTTAGAGAGATTCTGAAAGTCTATAGTTTGAGTTTGAAAGATAGAAATGGAGGAAGACATTTCGAGAGATGGAAGTGAGAAATCTTTTGGAGGTTTCCTAGAGAGATTTGGAGGTTGGGGTGAAGAGAGCACATAAAAATGTGAGAATATATACACAAGAGCAATTAATTATGACACTGACAGCGCCTTCTTGGGAAGACTTGCGTTGATTGATAGACAAGTGAAACGCCGCGACCTTTAAAGATATTAGACGTTATAGTTCCAAGAGACCCCCTTATTAAAGCAACACGTCTTTTCAGAAGACAATGTCATATTTAAGCAAAATGCATTAAATATAAGATCATGAAAGTTTAGATTAGGTAATGGAGAGATGTTACCACATAATCCGGTTATTGTTATCTGGATAGAGGAGAGAATTTCTGATATTACTTATTTCTTTGAAGAATTTTCTCCATCTGAGGTCACTTGATTTCTGCACGTCCTACTTTTGTCTTTGTCTTTTCCGCTTCCGAGAATTTTGAACAATCATCTTAATCTTTCCTCAAGAAATTGAGATAGACTTTAATGGCTTAATATCAGTCACCTTAGCATTCTTGACCCACAATTTCAGCAAGTCCATAAGACTTCCTGAACAGGTTCAGAGAATAGGGATGTTACTAAGTCATGATTATCTTCTCAAGATTTGAGTTAGGCTTGATGTATAGAGTGTTAATCATTTGATCATTGTTTAAACCCATACATTCAGAGAGTTCATTTTGAACTGTCTGAATAGGTTCAGACAACGAAGATGTTATCATACTACACATCATTTTAAATGATGTTTATCTTCACTTTTTCTTCTGTTGGTTTTCTTGAGGTTATCTTCAAAAACTTGTTTTTCTGAAACATTCAAAAGCAAATACCTTTCAGCAGCACCTGATAAAGTTTGATAAGTATTTTAATTTACAGATATCATTTTATCAAATTTAGAAATTATCTTATTAAGATGGTTAATTTTAATTCTCTTATTAATTTATCTTTTGCGAAATCAATTTGTTAATTTGTTAGAGATAGAATTGAGTTAATGATATAACTAAACATGCACAGATATAAACACATAGAAATTAATCAGGAAAACTTAAGAATCATTAATTTTATAAAAGACATAGATACAAAGACTCAGAAACAGAACACATGTGTATCATTGATCACTAGGTTGGTTTTCATTTCTACTGGCTTCACTATTCTTCACTTCGTGTTCGAGACATTAAGTTCGCATAATAAACATAAACAATCAATTCACATAAAAAGGAAGACAAACATTCATTCTTTAGGAAAATAAAAGAATCTTAACAACGTTCATGTCACATCCGCAAGGTAACTCCTCCCGGTTACGACATGAACACGGTACTCTTCCTATTTTCCTATCATCCCCTGAGGGGATCTCTCTCTATAACACCTTACCGGTCAGGCTGAACTTATATTTAGTTTGGAGCTCTAAGGAAAGGTGAGTGACCTAATCTGAATCACCCCCTAGTCCTCTAAAAAGTAAGGGTTTCTAAATGCTTTAGAGTTCTAATTCTGGTGATCGAGCCTAACTACAACTCAATGCTTTTAAAAACACAATAGCTAAGCTTAACTATACACAGTCAAATCTAATCTTCAGGTTGGGTAAAACTCATTTGGGTTCGGGGTAAGTCTACCCTATCTTAAGCATTCTACTCCGGAGTTTTCCTAACTTTCTTGAATTAGGTTTCTACCAACTACGTTGGCCAAGGGCCATTTCCCAAACCTACTCCCGAGTACTACTTAGAGCCCTCAAGGTTACAAAGTGTATAAACTAAAGGTCTGGATGAAATGTTTTTAAGTGTTTTTTAAGGGTGAAAGGAAAAGTATAGGCACTGTTTTCTCTCACAACTTACCCAAGTTGTTAGGGTTAAGGATACTACTAAAGATAGGTTCTAGTAGAATACTAATGCTGGATAATAAAAGTTCCACTACCTCTTACTAGGAATTGCTAGCTCGCTCATTTTCTAAGCATACTCCAACTCCCAGCGGTTACTAAGGATGGTGTGTCCCTCCCCTAGAGGTATCTCAAACGATTAGGGTGTCAAGGCATTGCTTCTGAAGTCACTAGGGGTTTTCTTAAACATGAGCTAATGGGTAGGGTGATGGTGGTCGCCATGACTACACGTTTGATTGGTAAAGTCTAAGGATCAGTCCATGTAATCCATGAACAAAGCAAAAGGTAAGGTGGCTAAAAGAATCCTCGTTCTACCTACCATTTCCCGACTACCCTCAACATGACTAAAGGAATGCATCTACTCTTACAGTGATCCTAAGGGAAGTCTCACTTTACTAATTCCTTTTTAAAAATTAATTCTAAATGTCTATATATGTATCCTGACTAATTTTAATGACTCTAGGTGAGGTCTTAGACCTACTTAAGTTAAACCCTTTATTCTCTAAATGGGACTTATATAGTATCTTAAGCTACAGCCCCTTACTCCTCTTAACATGACCTCACAAGGGTTATACTCAAAGAAGCCTTAACTAGGATATTACTACCTAACAGATACACCCACACACCTCATAATATGCCATACCATTATTCAAGCAATTCAATGTCACAAATCAAAAGTTGTCACACCAAGACAGTCAACTCATACAAGTCACTCACATAAACCATAAACCAATGTCATAAACATATAACAAATCATCAGATACAATCATGTACACCACACAATTGAAAACACATCATAGTCAAACACAACCATCCTTCAAATCTTAAATCACATCCTCTAACTAGTCTAAAGGTGTCTAGCTTTTATTAGGCCTTCAAGGTCACATTCCTTAAGGTTCCTAAGGCAAGGTTTCCTAGGTACTTGTCCTAAGATATTTTCCTTTTATTTAAGAAAGAGGTGGTTCTAACTTTGGTTAGGGAAGTATCCTAACTTCCACACCAAAGTATCCTACTTACATAACAAACCATGATCTCCTTATACATCACCTGTCATAAGAGTGATCAGTTCCTATGATGAGTATACATACTAGAAGATCACAATAAGTTACGGGCAACTAACCTATCCACAGTCCAATTGGATTGAACTGCTCTGATACCAAAATGTAACACCCTAATTTCTAGATTAAAAAAATAATGCCCGTTGGAGACACTATTCCTGAATTTCTCGAAATCAGTTTGTCAAATTTTAATATCGTCAATCAATTACTTAAACTTTCCAACGATTAGCTTAAGTTACACACATAATAACATCTTAACCCAAACTAGGGAATGAAACCTTCACTTGTAGTAGTAGGTTTCAAGAGATCCATGCCGGAGATCCGGCAGAGTCTCCCCTAAAACTGATGAATTCCAGTTTCCAACTTCACCTGAAACTCAGCAAAGCCAATCTACTTTAACATACTAAAAACTCAACTTAATCATAAACAAGCCTCCATGGCTAATAAAGACATACATGGTCATTTATTACATTTACCATAGATCATTTATACAACTTAATTGATATGATACATGAAATTCCCATTCTAAAACTAATCAGCTTCATCAACTTTCCTTATCCTCATCGTCATCTGAAACATCCTGCACACTAAAGAAAATCCCCGAAACGTGGGGTGAGACCATTGTCTCAGCAAGTATAACTCTATGCATGAATGCAGGGGACATACATATATGGAAGACAATCCTATACTCATATCAATTCAATACATCATCATATTCAATTAAAGCATAGCTTCAAACCACATAATCATCTATATTGTTAGCCAATCAATGCCAAACATAAACATTGTCAGTCTTAGAGTATTTTAACCCAAATACTCAAGGGTTCTTATCACTGTACCATAATTGAGCGCTCGGCCATGTGACCAAGGACCGTCGTCCAAGGCCACCATAATTACGTTTTATTAGCAATCACAGTACTTCAATTCATTGAGGAATCCCAATTCAACTCCTTGGCCATGGAGTGAACGTAATCACCTCTCTTATAACTTAACTGGTCTTAAGAGGCGTCAGCGGAGTCAATACTCACTTCCGACTACGACTACTAAGAATAGCCCATGTCTGGATAGGAGTATTAACTACCTGAACTTCTTCACCCCCTTTAGGTGAATTCTTCTCATAAGAGAACCTCCCTTAACCGGATCCAAGACCTAGGACTCGGCCCTGAACCCACATGAACTTACTTCTGTCTTGATCCGAAGATCCTTTCTTCTTACTCACAGCACAAAAGCCGGCTTAACTTAACTTACATTCATAATCAACATATTTGAATCAATGGTAAAAGCTAGGATTCCGAACGTTTCGAGTGTTTCGATACTTTCGCGAGTTTCGTAACTTTCGTAACTTCGGAACTCATTCGTTTTACCTTCGATTCAAACATCCGCTAATCAATATCATTACAAACATCAACATTTGATCATATAGAAAGGGGTTTGAGAAGTGGGGATCATACAAAGAGAGTTTCGTCAATGTCGCTATTTCGACTTTACGCCACTAAACTCAATCCTCATAATAATCAACAATCTAGCTACATTCAATTCAAGACAAGGAAGTATAGTTTCAATAAAGTACTCATATGAATCACGATCGAGGGAGATACGATAGTTTCGTAAGTTTCGCTCATTTCGTAAATTTCGATAGTTTCGATAACTTCGAAACTAACGTTCTCGTCGCTCGATCCTAATTCATATGCTCAATCAAACAATATACAACCCAACCAATCAAACAATCATTCATCTAACAATCATTTAGCTACCAGCCAAGAATGGGAAGGGATGGAAAAGGGGAACATGCAAGGAGACCAATACTATCCTAAGGGTGAGTTATACTCACCTAAATGTAGCAATCCAAGAGAAGGAGAAGGTTTGGAGATGATCAGTCGACGTTCCCTTGCTCTAAGATCCTTCTCCAAGCTCCAATTCTTCTTTCTCTCTCTAGAACCCAGCTCTCTCTATCTCTAGAACTAGGTTTTCTCCAAAAATCTGATTTTAAAAACATTCCTGGTATATATATTTCCATCTGGTAATCGATTACCAACAGATGGTAATCGATTACCCATACAAAAATACGCCTAAAAACCCATTCTGGGAACTTGGTAATCGTTTTCCACCTTTGGTAATCGATTACTGAGTTTCCAGGTTGCTGGTAATCGATTACTTAACCCTTGTAATCGATTACCAGGGGCCAGACTCTCTGGTAATCGATTACTTAGCTATGGTAATCGATTACCAGGTGCCAAACATTCTGGTAATCGATTACTTAGCTTCAGTAATCGATTACCAGGAACCTAAACTCCTAGATATAGTTCCATTAAGACTCTACACTTGGATCTAATCCCTTTCTGCTCATTACTCTTAACCCTCACTGAAACAAACAAGGTTTTGACCTAATAATCTCACAAGTTATATTAACCTAACATGTGGACCTAATCTTTTAATTCGATTCATTTAAGTTAAAGCCTAAACTTAGTTTGTAATAGGGTTTTAACCTATAGCTTCTTAATTTTACCCTTCTCTATTTACCAATACCTAATTCTTTTATTTGCAACCTGATAGATTATTTAACTCCTAATATGCGGGATGTTACAATTTATATGTTCTTCTTGAATATAGCCGTTGAAGATGATTCATAATACCGTTGAGCTGATGATGATGTGGCTCATATAGCCGTTGTCTAATAGATTCTCAAACGGTTGCTTCTCCTTAAGCGAATAGGTGTGCAGACGATCCTGTTCTGACACTTGTTATGTGATTCTTTGTGAGAGATGTTTCTTGATATTAATCTGCTTATTCTCTCTCTTGAATTTCTTCTGCTTTCTCCAGCTTTCTTCTGCTTTCTTTTGGATTGTATAAATGAGGAAATATCTGTTGAAATACTATCGTTTAGAGATAGCATTGAATCCTCTTTAATCCATTGTGAGACACGCTTCTGAGGGCTCTGACATGTCTGACATAGTACAACGTAGGTGCTGCTATAAAGCTGCCACCGTTGTTGCCTGCGAATGCTGCGTTGCAGAGATTTCCTCAGTGGTGTATGAAATTCAAAAGCACCAGGAAAGGTCTCTGTGTTCATTTCCATAAATATGCTTGAGAAGGAAACGTGTAGTAGAGAATGACTTTCTCAGCAATCTTCAGAGAGCAAAAGGTCTTCATAGTCTTCAGCGAGTAGTGCCACGTCGGATTTCAGAAGGCCTCAACACTTCGGACTGGTTGAAACTTCAGAAGGCTTCTTCCTTATGATAAGAGGATTGTAGCTTCATTCTTCTTCTTGTATCTTCTTCTTCTTCTTCTTGTATCTTCTTCTTCTTCTTCTTCTTCTTCTTCTTCTTCTTCTTCTTGTATCTTCTTCTTCTTAGATAAAGATGTTGAATTGTATGTATTTTATTCAACCATCTTTCTTGCTTGCTTTTGTTGAGTCTTCTAACCCATTCTGGACAGCAGTAGGTGTAGATGTAGTAGGTCTGCGCACACAGATCATTTTGTTGCAGGTGCAGTAGGCGTTGCAGAAAGTCTTTGCTATATTTCCTTATTTGTGTAAGACTTTGATCGAGGTAGAAAAGCATGTCTATCTTTATCTACTGAGATGAGTGTACTCCATTTGATGGAGTGTGCTTTACGCTTTGCAACGTCTCCAAGAGATCATTTCTTGATTCTGACATCTTCATCTTTCAGTCTCAAGACTGCTTTAGATCATCTTCATTTCTTCAGAAGATAGCTGTACTTCAGATAGGTGCATCTTTGAGTCTTCACTTCTTCGAGTCTTTTAATTCTTCAAGTCTTCAAATAATCTTCGATTCTTCATATAGTCTTCAAGTATTCAACTTGGTTGTTGATTACTCTTCTTTGGATTCTGCATTTTGTTCTTCTGATCCTGATCTTCTGAATGCGATTCTTATTATCTTCTTCTTCAGATAATTATTCTGACCTAAAACACAATCACCAAACAAATACCTTTCTCAGTAGAATTTGTTTATGTAATCTTATTAAGATCTTATACAAACTTATTTGTTAATCATTAATATAATCTTATTTGTTACTCATTAAAACTTAAGGATGCTAAGTCTTATAATCATGTTTAAATACTTAAACTGATTTATAGACTTCACAGAAAGAGCAATGGTTCTTGGACAGTGGATGCTCAAGACATATGACTGGGGACAAAAACAAACTCATCCAATTACACAGAATGAAAGGTGGAACAATAACCTTTGGAGACAACAACAAGGCACATATCAAAGGTATTGGAAAGATAGGTATGAACAACTCTACCCAAATTAATAATGTGCAAGGGTTAAAACATAATCTTCTTAGCATAAGTCAACTCTGTGACAAAGGCTATGAAGTTATGTTCTAACCAACATTTTGTGAAATTAGAAAATCATCTACTAAGAAGGTCTTGTTCTCTAGGATTAGAAGCAAAAATTTATATAGCATATGCTTAGAAAAACTATTTATATGAGAGATGTAATGGTATGAGTTGTTAAATCTTTTAAGAATTCAACTACTAACACTCAAGGACCCAATATGAAATGGGTACCAAAATGCCTCCTTAGCAATTTTGTTATGTAGAGAAATCTCAAGAAGATAGGACCATTGGCTAAAGGAAATATTTCCAATGCTTAAATGAAAATGTTCCCTCCAAAGAAGGAACATGTCTCTAGCCAATGCTTCTCCAATGATTAGTGTGAAATCTCCAAGGTTCATGACTTGCAGAATGAAGCAATGGGTAAGAAAAAGTATTGTTCAATTGACCAAGAATAAGGTATCAAAGATTTCTATCCCCAATGCATATTCTTTTCATAGAGTCAATGAATTTGAAGCACATTCCCCATAGGTTTATGCTAAGGTCTTGTGTGCTTGATGATTGAATGATCATCATTGATTGACATTTATATGGACATTCTATTCTAATTAGTCTTGAACATAAAAAGAAAATGATTAGAAGATCAAAAGTAATGTGCTATAGTGTTGCTAGTTTAAAATTCTGATATAGCTACCTTTAAATGAGCATAACTTGACTTACAGAAGTCTGTTTTAGGTGAAACCAATTTTGTTTGAAAGATTATTGATGGTAATACCAAACTGGAAAATATGAGAATTTTACCTTAATCACAAAAGTCCCAGTAAAAGTTTGAATACAGATGTTCTGTAATAGGTTCTGATATAAACTAGTCAACTTCAATTTATCATATCTTGAGCTATAGAAATGCTTATTGAGTGAAACCAATTTTTTTTAAAGCTTATTTATGGTATTATTAAACTGGAAAGTTTGAAAATTTATCTTAATCACAAAAGCCCCAGTAAAATTTTGAATATAGTTGTTATGTCCTAAGTTCTGATATAAACTAGTACACTTCAACAGATCATAACTTGAGCTACAAGAATGCTTTTTCAATGAAACCAATTTTATTTGAAAGCTTATTCATGTTAGTATTAAACTGGAAATTTTGAGAATTTTATCAGAACTACAAGAGTCCCAGTAAATTCGTGAATATAGTTGTTCTGTTATAAATTCTGATATAAAGCAGTCCACTTCATCAGATCATAACTTGGGCTACAAAAGTGATATTTGAATGAAACCAATTTCATTGGAAAACTGATTATATTATTTTCATACTGGAAAGTTTCAGAATTTTAGAACATCTAAATAATTCCCAGTAAGTCATTAAAGTAGGTTGTTCTGTTATATGATCATATTTGATCCTACTATCTTTGGATGTTCATAGCTGGTGCTAGGAAAATCTTTTTCAAGTGAAACCAGTTGGATTTGAAAGATAATACATAATAGTTTAATCCCATTAAGTATCCAAATTTTTGGTTGCATGAATTTGTATCAATGCATAAAAAACATAATTGTCCTATTCTGCTCTTTGTGATAAATCAGTCAACTTAAATGAATCATATCTTGGGATAGGAAATCCAAATTGCATGATCTTTGTCTTGTTAGAAATATTACGATATCTAGTATATTATGGTGAAATCTCATTTTTGTGTGAAATTAAAATGATTCACAGATGCAGTTTGAAGTATACAAGTCAATGATACTTTTCTGATCTAATGCACTAACTTGGAATTAGAATATCTTTGGATGTACAAATCCAAATGAGATTATTTTTGTGGCCTTAGAATGATTGTATGATTCTTTTTATTGCGATCATCTCCTTGTTCAAAAGTTCTTTAGAGATTGGATTTTAAAGAAATGACTAGAACCATTTGAAATGATTCTAGTGTTCAAAATCTTTTTGGACTAAAGTTGTAAGCATCTCATGCAATACTTTGAATATAGTCACTATTAGAAGCATTTATAAATTGTGGAAATGAAGAATATTAAACATTTTATTCTTGTATACATTTGGATGTGAATGGTAAGTTTGATTCAAATAAGGCTATCTTGCATATTCTTCCACTTCAAAAGCCTATAGGGTATACCATATTAATCAAACCATAGAAGAAAGCATGCATGTTATTTTCAATGATTCTAACCTTTCTTCTCAAGGAAAATACAATAGTAAATCAGATGATGAATCTGATAAGCTCCATAAGATACCTTCTGAGAATAAAAATTCTCCAGAAGATACAGCAGAACAGAAAAATTTCACAGAAGATTCTGCAGAAGATGTCTATACACAATGAGAGGATCTTCCAAAGAGCTAGAAACTAATTACAGCTCATCCCCATGAACAAATCCTTGGGAATACTACAAAAGGAGTAAAAACCAGATCCCAACTAAGAGGAAATGAAAATAGTGCAGCCTTCTTATCTTAAATTGAACCCAAGAATGTGAATGAAGCTCTAGAAGATGATTCATGAGTAGAAGCAATGAAAGAAGAGCTGGAACAATTTGAGAAAAATAAAGTATGGACACTTGTTCCTTCTCCAGAAGATCATTCCATCATTGGGACAAAATGAATGTTCAGAAACAAGATGGATGAATAAGGAAAATTGATGAAATCTCCACTCTTCAAGAAAATTCTACAAAGGATCTTCTTATAAGATTCAAAATGGATGGAGCCAAGCCAATGACAACTCTAATGCATCCATCCACCTTGCTTGATAAAGACAAATGTGGTGAGTTTGTTTCTAAAAAGGAATACAAAGGTATGATTGCTTCCTTATTATTCTTAAAAAACAAGTAGGCAAGAAATTGCATTTTCAATTGAATTATGTGAAAGGTTTCTATCTTCTCCTAAAAGAATTTCATGTCATATCTATAAAATGAATATTTAGATTCCTTGTTTAAGATACTAATCTTGGCCTTTGGTACAAGAAAGGAACAAGCTTTGATCTTGTAGGATTCTATGATGTTGATTTTGCTGGAGTTAGGATTGAGAGAAAAGGCACAAACGGTGAATGCCAAATTCTTGGTTAATCTCTCTTATCATGGCAAGCAAAATACTATTTCCCTATCCATTGTAGAATCAAAATATACATCAACAGTAAGATATTCACAAAGGTTGGGTTTAAGCATTAAATGGAGGACTACTCTCTGAGGTACACTGAAATCCTAATCTTATGTGATGATGAACGTTCTATGAACCTATTTATCAATCCCATGCATCACTTTAGATCAAAACATACTGACATCAAGTATTATTAGAGATCATGGTCATAAGCATGACATTGAACTGAAGTATGTTGAGACGAAGTCTTAAACTTGCTGATATCTTTTTCTAAACATCTTCTAGAAGAAAGATAAAGCTTCATTAAAAATCAAATGCATAATTGTTGTGTTCTAAGTTCAACATGAGCCTTCTTTACCTAATCTAGAACACTTAGAAGATAAATTTCCCATCTAGAAGCAAAAATCACGCTTTTGAAGAGAGAGTAAAGAGAGATGGAATTCTTTCTATTGATGATATTCTCACATTCCTCAATGCCTAAGAGGGAGTTGTTGCCTTCATTTTTACTCACTATAAATAATAGCTATAACCCAAAGTGAAAGATAGGTTGTCTCCTTCATATATTCATTTCTCTTTCACAACATTACTGTTTTTGCCAATTCCTTGTATCATTCCTACTATTTTCACAAGGATCAAAGCTATAGGAAGAAATGGCATAAAATTTTTTAGCTACTCATGTCCATAAAAGTTTACCAATTAGAGTTTTCCTTGTTACAACTGTTCCGGTATCAAAATCTCTTCCATTAAAACTCCTAAACCACTCATAAGAGAAGATTGGGGTGTATATGTCTTCTTAGAAAGACTAGGATGGCTCAAATTTTTTAAAATATAGGAGCTTATGTATCAAAGATTAGTGAAAGAATTTTTGCTGCAACTTCTAAGTGTAGGAGTGATGATCAATATCTTATGAAGGATATCAAGGGATACTCAATGTTACTCACCCATGGGTATATTCATGAATATGTACATGTCTTTCATATGATATGTTTCTTACCAAGCCTTTTAGGTTTCACAAAATATCCTCTTGATGATGTAGAAAAGGAATAAGACCATTTCTTCTTTGCATGGAAGAATCTGTAGCAAGTGCTTTTTGAGGAGTGATAAAGAAGAAAAAGAAAGAGGTTACATTGGAAAAAGATAGAGCCTCCATAGGCAAACTTTGGAACGAATATGATAAATCAGTTCCATACCTCTTCTATTCTTATATCCCATTATCTTATGATAAAGTCCAAGCCCCTATTCTTGATGATTCAACTTAGTTTGGATAAAAGGGATCTTATCTTCAACATCTTACTAATGAGAAAAGTTAGCTTAAGATTGTGTAATATGCAAGAGAAGGAAAATAAGGATTGTGTAGTATCAATTCTGGTTTAACACATTTGTGTTAACTAGCAAGTGCTTCTCATGTTCTACCAATGCCTTTAGCTCACTTCCAACAAACTTAAGACATAAAGATGGATGCCATTTGATCTTATATAGATCATTCCTCACATTCTAAGTAGCCTAGGCTAGGCAATGATGAGAACTTATTCCTTCCTATCATTTTCATGCCCATTTTGATGGATGACAAAAGGGGGAGAAGAATATAAAGATTCAGTCATAACAAATTTTTATCTGAATAACACAAATTCAGGGGGAGAAATAATTCTTTATTGTTAAATCTCATTTTTGTTATCTGAATGTTATAAATAGCACAAACAAAGGGGGAGATTTAATTCTTTATTGTTAAATCACTTGATTATTATTTCCCTCATTCAGAAAACTTAGAATTTGTTCATGAAAGTTTGTCATCATCGAAAAGGGGGAGATTGTAAGGTCCAAGACCCTTTGAGCAGAGGTTTTAATGACAACAAAACTTTCACAACAATATTCTAAGTGTTCTGAATACTTTGGTACTAATGTCTTCACTTGAGAAAGAATACAGGAAAAGATACAGAAGGAAGGTACAAAGATCATAAACATCATTTAACATCAGAATATGTGTCTAGAAGCATGTCACATAGAGCTTTCATGTCCAAAGTAATGAAACATGTTCAAGAAGTAGCTTCTTAGCTTCAAGAAGGTCAAGACAGTTCATCTAAGATCCCATGAGTATTAAACTAAGTTGTATCAAGCTTCAGAAGCAAAGTTGAAGCTTTGGAAGGATCATTCAAGACCTCTAGAAGCATGAGAATGAGCTTTTCATGAAACCGAACACTTTCTGAATATGAAAGATCACTTAATCAATTCAAGCATATTCAGTCCAAGTGTTGCTGATGCAAACAAAGCAATTGGAGAAGATCAATATCATCAAAAACATAGTTTTGTCTTTATAGAAGCAGAACTTACAGCTTCTACAGAAGCATCAAATTCATATTTCAAGTTCAAAGTATCTTTAGAAGCATTGAACAAGTTCCCACACTCCTCAAGCTATTATCCTTGAATATGTCAAGTTGAATAACACTCAAAGAAACTTCCATAACAAATAGTTTGCTCTAGAAGAAGAAAAAGAATTCTTACACACTGCAGAAGAAGCAGTTACAGGAAAGCTGCAGAAGGAGCAGAATTGATCCAAATCTATTTTTCTTATTTCTGAGACTGCAGCTAAGTTAAACATAGTTCAAATAATTTATGTCAAATTATTTGGAGCCCACAATGTGCTTACAGAAGAACTGGCTATAGAATCCACAAGTTTCATAGTCTGCAGAAGATAGAGAACATACAAGACAAAGTGAGTTTTTCACTTTCTGAGGTCACAGCTGCAAAATTGACTCAAAAATATTCTCCATCAAGCAAATGATAAATGTTAAAAGGATCTGCAAGAAAAATGTCATTCCAGATATCCTGCAGAAGGAAAGAATTGTTGCAGAAGGTGCAAATAAGGCAAAACTCAAATTAATCATCTTCTTCTCATCTTCTCATGGTTCCAGTGTGCAAGTTGACTAAAAAATAAGTGAAAATACTATACTGGAAGGTTTTAGCATGCTTGCAGAAGAATTGCCCTGAGAAACAGCCCAAAACAGCCTGCAGAAGGAACCCTGCAGAAGGAAGAGCTGGTCAAACTTGACAGCTGTAAAGCTGTACTTGCTGCAGCAGTGAAAGGGACATCTCCTTGAACCCAGCTGGCTGCCCAACGACTATATTCTTCTCAACTCTCTATAAAAGGAGGTTTTCTCCACAATTGGAGAGCACCTCACTCCAGAAGATACATATAATTCTGCTGTTTCACTTCTCCAATCTTCTGGAAAATTTCTCTCTCCTCCATATTTGTGATTTCTGGTATGAAAAGCTTTGGAGAGAGTCTAGGCTCATCATTTTGCTTCTGCTGTGCAAGGATTGTATAGATTTGAGCCTTGTATGTTTTTATTCTTTCTCATATTCATTGTAAAAGTCTCAAGAGAGGTGTGCAGGTGCATTTCCTTCTTCTGAGCAGCAAGGGAAAGAGTTTTCAGTGAGGTTTACTGAGATTTGGTGATCTCAGTTGGTTTACAGAATCTGTAGAAGGTACTTGCAGTATTCTGGGACTGGATCTTCTGCAGAAGGTTTTGCAGTAAGTATTCAGTGTCAAATCTGTGTTTGATAGGTTATTGACAGCCTGAAGAGGCAGGTAAAGAATACTAGTGGTAAGGTTACCCAAGAAAGTTGTAATTAGATTTTTTGAGTGAGGTCTGTTGAGATTTGGTGATCTCAGCTGTAAAACAGAATCTGCAGAAGGTACTTGCAGTATTCTGGGTAGTGAATCTTCTGCAGAAGGTTCTGCAGTTGGTATTCAGTTGGAAAACTGAGTTGGTTAGGTTGTTGTTAGCCTGAAGAGGCAGGTAAAGAATACTAGTGGTAAGGTTACCCAAGAAGATTGTAATTGTTGAAAAGAGTGAGAAAATCCTACATGTGTAGGGACTGGACGTAGCCTCAGGTTGGAAGAGGTGAACCAGTATAAAATTTCTGTGTGTCATCTTCTTTACCCTTCTCTCCTTTATTATTACATGTGCATAAAACTATTTTGAGAACTATATAATACCTAAGTAAGTGTTACCTATCAAGATTCCAAAGAAGGAATCCTGTCTTCTGCATATTGCATTGTACCTAACTTCTATCTTCTGGTAGTTAACCTATTTAATACTAAGCCAAGTAAGACTTGAGCAGATTAAGTATTAAGAGGAATTTTCAGAAAATTTTAATCAATCTCAATTCAACCCCCCTTCTTGTGATTGAACCCTCAACTTCAGTATCAGGATCCTCTAGTTCCACAGCTCCATATGTTCTTACTTCTTTGACAATGAAAGGACCCATCCACTTGGATTTCAGCTTACCAGGGAAAAATTTTAATCTGGAATTGAACCGCAACACTGATTGTCCTGGGAAAAATTTTCTTTTCAAGAGCTTCTTATCATGATAAGCTTTAGTCTTTTCTTTATAGATCTTAGAAGACTCATAAGCATTGAGCCACATTTCTTCCAATTCATTCAGCTGTAAAATTCTCTTCTTCCCTGCTACCTTTTCATCCATATTCAAAACTTTTAAAGCCCAATATGCCTTGTGTTCTAATTCAACTGGTAGATGACAAGCCTTTCCATATACCATCTTAAAAGGAGAAAGTCTTGTGGCTCTTTTGAAAGCTGTCCTATATGCCCAGAGTGCATCATCAAGCTTATAAGACCAGTCCTTTCTAGATGAACTTACTGTTTTCTCAAGAATTCTTTTCAACTCTCTGTTTGACACTTCAGCTTGTCCATTTGTTTGGGGGTGGTAGAGTGATGCTACTTTGTGTTTCACTCCATAGCTTTTCAGAACATTCCGCAGATGTTAATTACAAAAATGAGAACCCCCATCACTGATCAAAGTTCTTGGTGTGCCAAACCTGGAGAATATATTTTTCTTCAAGAACTGCACCATTGTTTTTGAATCAGCTTTCACAGTGGCTTCAGCCTCTATCCATTTTGAGGCATAATCAACAGCTACAAGAATGTATCCTTTCCCATTTGAAGAAGGTAAAGGTCCCACAAAGTCAATTCCCCAGCAGTCAAATACTTCTACTTCTAAGATATAATTCCAAGGCATCTCATTTCTCTTTGACATTCCTCCTGTTCTTTGGAAACTATCACAGTGTAGAACATAATGTCTTGACACTTGTCTCTGAGTGATAACTTCCAGTAACCACTTCATTTGAAATTTGAATGGTCTTCGAATGACTTTTCAGACTTCTGACTTCGTAAATTCTTCTAAGTTATCGGGCTTCTTTGAACTTCAAACAAGCCTTCGATTCTGATCTGATTTCGAGCCACATTGGGAAACTTAACCAAATGTTGAATGATTAATTCCCTTAAGTTTCACGTGTTGTAAATTCTGATTGGTCAAAATATTGGTTGACTTGACCACCGACCACACGTGGGTTTGACCTTCAAACTGATTGGACCATTCTGCAGGCACATTAATGGAATCGTCCAATCCTATCAGTATAAATACTCCTGGGCTTTGACATTCTTCTTCATTCCTTTCTTTATTCAAAATGAAGAAGTTTCTTCCTTTGGCTATTACGTACAACCTGATCTTTCTTGATTTCATTTTTGATAAGGTTGACGGAATAGCCAAAGCTATAAGCTTCTTCAATCCTTATTAAGGATTCTCTCAAGTTGAACATACTAGCCAATTTAATATTCATTTATATAGTAACTAAATCTTCTTTATTGCTTTCCCAGGCTTTCTTTGATATCACCCCATGCACCAAGAGCTGCGCAACCAGGATAGCACAATGCTTTTGCCTTGGCTCAATCAAAGCTTGTGGGAAAGAAGAAGGAAGAGGAGGGTCAGATGAAGAACAGGGAGGCAGAGTCAAGTTCTCTGAAGACCCAGGGGTGCAGGAGTCAAGTTCTCTGAAGATTTAGAATAGCTTTTATTTTCATGTACATTTATATTTCTTATGTATTTTCATTCGAACTATGTAATTCGAATTTCATTTGTACATGAATAAAAGACTTATATTTCTTTATCTCTTTATCCTTCAGATTCTTTAAACTATGGAACTCCTTTTCCTCTCCTTCGTATTCAACACACATTTCGAATTTGAATAGGCACTTAATCAAATATTTGCATTCCTTTTGAATACATATAACACAATGTCTTAAATTTCGAATTAATCCTATAGAAACTTCAAACTTCACTAAGTTACAAGGTATTTAGATTCATGATATACTTTTCGAATCTTTTATTGTATACCTCGAATTCGAAAATACCTATCTTGTAATAACTTAGCAAAATTTGTAAATTTCACCTCAACAGATCTATCACTTTTTTCTGACTAAAATCTAGCTTTCTTTAAAGGGAATTGACACATTTCATTAATCTATTTTCAATCTTAATTTTCTGTACTGCTTTCTTAAATCGGATTGTCTCCTGTAGAAAGCATACCTGCTGTGTTCATGCACCAAAAAATAGGTAATTGATTTATATAAGAACCAAAATATACATGTAAATGCCTTGTCAATCCTTTGAAATGGTTTAAAATTTACCAAATTACACCAACTTTACGCATGATAATTAAACTCAAACTAATGGGCCTCCTCATCCCCACACCAATTCATAGAAAAAACTTCACACTGATTATATGACCTGGATTTAATTCAACTTCCATTCACCAGCCGCAAAAAAGAAAACCCTACCAGAAAGAAAATCAAAAGCGCGTCTTTGGGGCTCCTCTTCCTCCATGGGAGAGCTACTCTCCCTTTATGGGAGACATCCTATCCATTTTAGGTGAGTTTTCCTCTCTCTATGATGAGAGCTTTTTTCTCTATTTTCTCTTTTCTTTTTCTTTTCTTATATGCTTTATAATCACATTTTTCTCCATATTTTCCGGTCACTCTTCCCTTCTCCTTTTCATCCACCACCTTCATAACATCTACCCCTTCCTCTTTCTTTTTATTTCACCAATGTTCTATTATTTAACAGTCCGATAGAGCTACCCTTAGCATTTCAGCAACACTATTTACCCAGGATATGTTGCTTTTATAGACATCTATTACTGTAGCTTGGTTTTGCAGTACTGATTTACTCAATTTAGAAGTTGTTGATGCAATGGATGTTTTTTACTTTGAGCTGGTGTTGGGCTTGTACTGCTCCAGAAGGAATAAAAAAAGAAGAAGAAATGTCCAAGTCTATTTTAGATTATTTTGTAATGGTTGTGTTTTAGGATGACTAAATAGTTTAGATTTATGAGTATGCATACTTATTTTACTATTTTAATCTGTTTGTGCATTGCGGTAATACTCCTTATTTAGCATCGTAAAACTTATATAAGTGCCATTGGACATTTTTTAATCAATGATAACAAAAAAAAATCTATGATTTGGACTTGTCTTTAATCGAGTTGGGGTGTAAGAACCCTCCCTCAAACCTGTTTTAATATAAGAATCAATTAATTTTAATTATATATAATAATATTGAAAAATATGATTGAACAGTTCTCATTTACAAACTAATTTTTGGGGTTGAGTTAGACCAGTACAAAAATCTTAGATATATATCAAAGTTTCTTATATTTGTTACTAACCCCCCACCCATAAATGGCCCACATTGTCTAGTGATCCAAATAAATGTATAAGAGACTTGTATATTATATATTCACCCTACACCCTATTATAAGTCCCGCATTGCCTACATTCATTCTAAGAATCACTATGCCAAAAAAAGGCCTTCAAGGGCGCTCCCGTGCAGCATTAAAGGGCGCTTTCGTGCGCACTAATAGAAAATGCTCTAGTTTGGTCATTAATAGGAGGGCGTGCGGAGGAACGCCCTGACAGAAGCCAAAAGAGGGTGCTCCAAAAAAACACGGAAGCGCCCTCGTGAAGCGTCATCATGGGAGGGCGCTCCATGGAAGCACCCTCCTGTTTTTTTTTTACAACAAGGGCGCTCCTTGGAGCGCCCTCCTTTTATTTTTTTTCGTTTTTTTTGTTTTTTTAATCCACTTTAACCATCATATTTATTTCAGTCTGATCCCAATGGCTTAATCCAAAATCATGCATATTAATTCCTTAACATTCAAACACTTAGTCATTCTATGAACAACACTTATTAAACAACACACATATATATTTCAAATAAGAATTCAAACTTGTCATACTTTGAATAGTTTCCTATGCATGCTATAAAGTGTGGTGAAAGTATGAAGTACCTATACAACTATATAGAAATAACCAAAATACATGACATCTCACAATACTCAACTCAATTGGTAAATATACATGCATGTCATATATATGCTTGACAACTCTAGTCTTCTAAACTAAAAAAGTTTTGGCATAATTTACTCTGTTTATTCAACATTTCCCAATTTATCAAACAGCTGCACAAATCCATACCAGCAGCCAGAATTCATAAGTCAAATAGTTATAAACAGTCAGGAATGTAATATGAAAGGTACACAAATTACAAACAGGCCTCTTCTTCAAGTTCCAAAAAGAAAAGTGATCATATCTACTCTAGTATCTACTTTGCTGAACCCGTCAGTTAAGTCATTAATATACAACTTTGTTCAACATTTTCACATTATGTACATGTTTACTTACCCTCATAATGTACAAATCAATTACAAACAACTGGTAACTACATGCTTTTCACATTCTTCCCGAACCTCATCAAGCTGCTCCGTTGTGTAGGTTGAGCTTCGGAACTGAGCAAAGTACTATAAAACGCAAAAATTAATTCAGTATATAAACTAGTGAATGAGGGTTCAAAAAAGTAAATTGCTATCACAAGTCATAATTACCTCTTTAGGTATTGTGAGTGTGTTTTGAGCAATGATCTCCTTCATATAACGCATTACGAAGAGCCCACAATCGGCATTGTTTGTTTGGGTAGGACACTACAAGTATAATTAATTTAAAATTAAAAAACTTACGCGCTTAGTAATGAAGAAACACAATGTCGAAATCTGAAATATATTACCTTAATGCGGTACCATATGGGATCAGGTATAATCCTACTCCGTGATTGCGGGAATCCACTCAACTCTCTATATTCTTTAAAAGATCTAAAGCAATATAACAAGTAAATTGTATAAGAGCTCTTAACAATGTAAGTGTGATAGTAAACCAAGGAATACTTACTTATTAATCATTTTCTTCATGGGATCATAATGTTCTACGGGATTATGCAAAGAGTCCAAAAAGTAAACCTTGCCAAAATCATTAAGACTCAATGCAAGAACCCAATGTCGCCTACAACCACAATGTAAGTATGTCAAATAAATGGTTTTTTAAAAACAAGAATATTGAGACATAAACATATACTACACATACGCGTCATGATTGTATGAAACCAGGAACAAATTGTCTTGCCCGCGTCTATTGTACAACACATCTCCCACCAACTTATGTTGCGTGGCAGTCACATTGAATGTTGTGGTGTGTTGTGGAGATACGAAAACATATCGATCCGTGCGGAAGATGGAGCTAAGACTGAATGATATAAATAACTATATAAAAAAATGTAGATAATGTCAAAGCAAGCAAAAAAATGAGCGTAAACAAACTATGAGATGCTTTGAATTGAAATTACCTTCAATAGATATCAATCACAGTGCCATCAAACCACTCACGGTACAAAACCGAATGAAGACAATTGGGATCGATCCATGCAATCATTTCATCAGGAGTAACAATGCATGCACCTATCATGCAACTAATCATAGCACCACTTACTTGCATCTTTTCAGAGTAGTACCTATCCAATGTTTGCAACGATGTTCTGGTAGGTGCAGCAGGCATTGAAGTCACCACCTCTGCAGGGCATTCACGAACGGGAGACTTTTGCATAGTTGAGTGTTGTGAATAACGAGTCTCCACATGCGGTCCCACTGCGGAAGATTGTGGAGTCTAGAAATTCCACAATTTGAATAATTAATATTTGTAGTTGAAATAAGAAAAATGCACTTTTGGCACAAATAAAATACAGACATACCAATGCATCCAATCCAACATGTGAAGATGGCCATGTGACGAAACATCCTAATGCATCAGCAACAGTGCTCAGTTCCCCGTAAGCGTCAGGGCATGGAAGCGCCACATGGGGTTCAATAGCAAGTTGAACCATCACCTTAATTGAGTTGGATGGAAGTGGGAAATTGTGTAAATCCTGCCCTGGGAGATTCAATGCTTGTCCCTTACCCACTACTCGTAACACCGAGTCTCCCAAGTACAGTATACATTGAAATAGACCCTATACAATTAACACAAGTAAAGATGTTTATGGATAATTAGTGCCAAAAAAACATAACTGTTAAGAAGTAAAAAATACCTCAGGCAAGGCAGGTCTAGTAAAAGAGGTAGAATCTCTGAAGCTTCGTTCTCTCCTAACTTCGTGAAGCTCTCTTTTTGTTTCATCAAGTTGTTGTTTCATGTCCAAGTATCCAGCTTTCATTTCCCTCATTTTCGAAAATGATGTCTTGATAGTCTTCAGAGACTACCTTTGGTTGGGGTTTAGGAGCATTATAATATTGTTCGGGATATACACCAAAGCCCACACCCCAACACGTCCCCTATAGACATCCTTCTTCAGAACTTGGTCAAGAACTTTTCTATCATTAGAGGTGCCACTCTCATCAGCTTGAGACAATATTTCCTCCTAATAAGACAAGGGCAAAAATATAAACTCCACGATCAAGAAATACATGAAATTTTACACACAATGATAGTAACTATATACTTACACATTGTGTGAAGACCTCTTCGACTCCTTCATTGTTCGCATCTTTTTTCTTGTTAATCCTAGCGGCTTTCCACAACATATGTCTTGAAACTTCAGAGGTTTCATCTCCCGCTTGTTTTAACTATAAAGTATTATTGAGACACAATCAATACTAAAAAATACTAAATTGGGATTTTATTGTGAAGTCTATAAATCAGTTTGAGCATTCAAACATGAATCAAAGACTTAGTATCCTTAGGTTTTAATGATTAACAAATAAGATTATATAAGAATATAATGAACAAATAAGATTATATAAGAACATAATAAACAAGATTATAAGATTATGTAAACAGGTTCTACTGAGAAAGGTATTGGTTTGTTAATTGTGTTTCAGGTTGGAGTACACATTAGAAGAAGAAGAACGGATCAAAAGAAGATAAGAAGAACAGAATCAGAATCAGAAGGAGATTAGAAGAACAAAATCAAAATCAGAAGATCAGAATCAGAAGAACAAATGCAGAATCTGAAAAGAATAATTCTACAAAGCAAATTCTACTATCTGAAGACATGAAGAATATCATGAAGACATGAAGACAATCTGAAGACTTGAAGACAATAGCAAAGACTCGACTATCGTCTTAAGAATATAAGTATAAAGGAAGCTCGTATATCTGAAGCATTTACATTGTCTTAAGACCTGAAGAGGAGTTATCATCTGAAGATATGAAGAAAATCTGAAGCAGTCTACGAACAGAATAAAAAATTGATCTCTTGGAGACGTTGCTAAGTGTACAGCACACTCTTCCAAATGGACTACACTTATTTCAGTATAAAAGCTAGACATGCTTTTCTACCTCGACGAAAGTCTTGCACAAATAAGGAAACTCGGCAAAGACTTTCTGCAACGCCTGCTGCACCTACAACAAAAGGTATTTGCGTGCGTAGACCTATTGCACCTGCACCTGCACCTGCTGCTGCCCAGAACTGATCAGAAGATTGAGTAAAAGCAACCAGAAAGAAGTTTGAATAAAACACATTTACTTCAACATCTTTATTCATCTTTATCTCAGACGAAGAAGAAAATACAAAGAAGAATAGAGCTGCAATCGTCTCAAGAAAAGAAGAAATATCTTATCAAAAGAAAAGAGCTTATTAAAAGAATCTCAAGCTGGAGATTTGAAATAAGCTTGAAATAATTATATGAGATGAGCACATGTTGAAGCTGATGAAATTACAACGAGATAAAAGCAAGCATCTGAGTATATGTGAAAATTGAAGAAATCAATTCTCTGAACATGTAAACTCTCTGAATGCATGGAACAGATTTCAACATAGAAGAAATCAATACAGAAGCAAAGACTATATGATTCAACGAATATAATATCATATGTCTTTATTCAAAGAAGAAACTGCAACAACAGCTATTAGACAAGACACCTCACTCAAAGAAGAAAGAAGAAATGGTGTCCGGAGCAAATGAAAAAGGAGTATATACAAAATGAGCTAAAGGACAAATCCAACGGATATCTCCTCATATACACTCCTAAGGAAATCAGAAGAAAGCAGAAGAAAATCAAGAGAGAGAATTAGCAGAATCATATCAAGTAAATCTCTAAAAGAAGCTCATCTACAGAAGTGTCAGAACAGGATTGTCTGAACACATATTTGCTTAAGAAAAATCAACCGTTTGAGAAGCTATTATACAACGGCTATATGAGCCACATCATCTTCATCTCAACGGTATTATGAATCATCTTCAAACGGCTATATCCAACAGAACATATAAATGGCCTCAAGATCAAATTGAAGATGTTGTTGCTGTTTACTTGAACAGCCAACCAAGTTGGTTAGAAGTATAATCAACCAAGCTATGGAGTTGAACGACAATCAACCAAAAATGGTTTGAAGCCATAAGCATACCTTGGTTTTCCAATGATACGGGTGAGAATGTAACCCATGGAAACCAATGTTTAGAGATCAAGGCTGGAGCTTAATCTCATATCTACCTAGCCAATTCTCAGAGGATGTTATTCCTCATATTAGAGACAGTGATTGTACCTAAATTTAAACACTTATATCACTGTCTTACCCTTGTACCTAGAGTTCACTCATTGTATCCTAAGTAGTACTCAGTTAACCTCTAGTACAGGAAGAGATTAAGTTTATGTTTCATGGAAACTTAAACTTAGTTTAATTTGTAAACACAATAAGTGTCTGAGAGCCTGGAGAGGCTTGGTGGAAGAAAGAATACTCTACACTTGGTTAAGTATCTGAGAGCCTGGAGAGGCTTGGTGGAAGAAAGAATACTCGTGGTAGAGCCTGGAGAGGCTTGATAGAAAAGAATACTTGTGGTAGAGCCTGGAGAGGCTTGATAGAAAAGAATACTTGGTTAGAGCCTGGAGAGGCTTGGTTGACAAAGAATACTTGGTTAGAGCCTGGAGAGGCTTGGTTGACAAAGAATACTTGGTTTAGAGCCTGGAGAGGCTTGGTAAGAAAAAATACTTGTTGATCCTGGAGAGGTTTGTCTGTAAAAGAATACTGCATGAGTTGCCTGGAGAGGCAGTTGAAAACAAAGAATACTTGGTTTAGAGCCTGGAGAGGCTTGGTAAGAAATAATACTTGTTGAGCCTGGAGAGGCTTGTATGTAAAAGAATACTGCATGAGTTGCCTGGAGAGGCAGTTGAAAACAAAGTAATACTTGTATAGGTCTGAAGAGGTTGTGAATAATACTTGTATCTGTGGATTCAGATAGTGGAAAATCCAGTGGTGGTTTGCCCTGGGACTGGATGTAGCTCAAGAGATTAGTGGGTGAACCAGGATAAATTTCTTGTCTAAGTCTTCTAGCCCTTAAACTCTTTTACTTTCAGTTTGCGTATTTATTAAAGGGATTGAAAAGTATTTTTCATAATAAACTCTAAGTCAACAATTTCAATAAAATGAACTTTCACAGAAACATCAACATTAAGCTCCTCTCATATCATTTGAAGCATTATAAAGAATGCAATTTGAAGAACCTTTGGAATAGATGTCTAAAGTGGGTCTGAAAAGATCTCAGTTCAGAAGTTATTAACAAACTTCAGACGATTTCTAATCATCTGAATGAGTCCAGGAAAGGTTCTGAAGAGCTTCTGTATAATAACCATCAGAAGGTACTTTGAGAAGTTTTTTTATTAAAACAATCTTAAGCTTTTAGTAAAAAGGATTATCAATCTTTATCAAACGTCAACTTCCGCACTTTTAACTCTGATCTTAAGATCTATTTTGAACTTGTTTTATTTTAAACGATTTAATTTAAGATTTCCAAAATCTGATAAAAAGACTTAAAACACTATTCAACCCCCCCCTTCTAGTGTTTGTTGTGGTTCTAACAATTGGTATCAGAGCTCACCTTCGGGTTGAGCATCTAACAAATGTAGAAGGAGTAGATCCTTAGAAGATGGAAATCTCACCAAGCTGAAGCCACTCTGAAGAATGATAATGAGAAAAGGAAATCATTTTCTTAACACTCATTATTCATGGAACTAAGGCATCCTTGAGAAGGACGAAAAAGGAAAAGGAAAGTACATTTATCTCAAGATTATACCCTGGTAACATCTTTCCTATCTTAGTTTAAATTATTTTGTTTATTCATATAAAGTATGAAAATAAATTGTTGCATGTTTTGTTTGTTATTGAAATTGTTAATGCATGTATGTATTTGTGTGAAAATTAATTATTGCATGCTAACTGTTTATATGTATGTATTTAATTATGATAAAATCATCTGATGCATATCATCTGTTCTGTGTGCATATTTAAGTGATAATTATTTGTTGCATATTATCTGCATCATATGCATGAATATATGTATATATTTAATTTAGTAGGTGAAGAGTCATGTATGTTAATCATGTTGTTATTAAATGAAACGACGCAACATAAATCATTGAATTATCAACCGGTTTCTCTTAATTGGCACGATGCACAACTCTCCATAACTGCTTGGTGCATGTAACCATCACTCCTCATTGAATGAAGCAATACTTGATTGCCTATTTAAGGATTGGAAGATCACCATGAGAACTACTCTGCAAATCTATCCTCAACAGAAATCCATTCCTTTTATAAGTCTCTAAAGTACTTCAAATGGCATCAAGATCAGTTATCTCTTACGTTCAAGGTCCATGCAAGATCAATGAGAAAATTTTTCCAACAAAAGATGTAAGATTGAGCGACTTCGACAAGGAAGATCTCAAATTTTTTGAGTATTTCAAAGCCGCAGATTGGACTCCCTATTTTGAAGAGTTATCTTCTCCTTGGCATGAACAAAGCGTTCTGGAATTTTGGAAAAATTCAGAAGTCTTCATTGAAGAGACATATGGATTAAACTCTTCAGTAATGGGTATGCCACTCAAAGTGGACTTTGAAGTGCTGAAGGAAGTCATTGGTATTGAGGCAAGTGGAGATCAGTTCTCTGTAGACTGGGAAATCAATAATGGAGGAATATGGATGTATGATCAGATGCTATTTGGTCGCAGAATCTTTGAAACACCCACGTGTTCAAAGCTACTGGAAGTTCCTAGGATTCTGTTGGCAATCATTAATTGTTGTATTCTTCCTAAAAGAAAGGATACAGTCATCATCTCAGATATGGAAAGATTCGTGTTGGTTCACCTTCTTCAAAGAAAGAGACTGAACCTTCCCAGAATCATCCTCTACCACATGATGAGAAGAAAATTAGAAGGAGCCAAAGACTTTCCCCACACTACACTGATTATGAAAATCCTACAATATAAAGGATTTCCTATTGAAAGACTCTTTGATCAGGAATCCGCTCCTCCTTTCACTCCAGATGAGTATGAGCAGGTCAAAGGAATATCAGCAAAGAAAAATGAAGGACATATTCTAATCAATAACATTCCCTCATCTTCTCAAATCAGAATAGGATCATCTTATTCTCTCAGTATAAGAAAAATTATAAAAAGATGCAACTTGAGAAGGCTGAACGAACGCATTGGACGATTTGAAGAAATACTCAAGTTTTATCGGAGAAAGTTGCAAATACTGAAGGTAGAAAAGGAGAGTGCTAGTGCTAATGAGAACTAACTTGTTGATAATCATTGATTCACCTGGGTCTAGTCACTACTTTCTTTTGTGCTTATGTTTATGATATGTTTTTAGTTAATGAAAATAGTAAGATTTTCATTTTGACTTAGTTGTTGATATACATTTTCGTTATCAATTATTAAATTTCTTCTTATCTGTGACTACTTGTACAGTTCTTCTGGTAACTATGTATGTTTAAATGAATCTCTAACACAACTCATCTCTTTAATATTATAACTAAAAGATGAAAAACTATTGACTTAATAAGATAAGAACAATATTAAAATTATGAAATAATTTCTTAATAATTAACTTGTTAAAGTTAATAAAACTTAAAATATTTGTTTTAA